>CM076577.1:1020013660-1020305395 GCA_034641835.2 Pinus albicaulis | reverse complement strand
ACTTCAAATCTTCTTGGTTGAATTACATTCAAACCTTTGGTGATGGTCATATTCACCTAATAGACAAATTGGATGACCTAATTTGGGTTTTCTCCATTAATGGTTTTTATAATCCAAAACTATGTTTTTCTTATTTGAATATTTTCAAGCCTTTGGTGATGGTCATATTCATCTGACAGACTTCTCCATTAATGGTTCTTATAATCCAAAACTATGTTTTATTTATTTTAATATTTTGAGATAAAGCCAAAATGGTGGAGGAAGGCAAGTAATCTGGAAATCAAAATTTCATCCAAAATATAAAATATCTATAGTATCTCATGATGAATAAGGTTCCTACATGGGAAGCCCTCCAACAAAGGTTTAAATGTTATCTTGGGTGGTGTCCCCTTCATCAAAAAAATGGGAGGTTTAAATGTAATACTGGGTGGTGTCCCCCCTTTGTCAAAACAATAAGAAATGTTCTTGGCATGTTTTCCTGGAATGTTCCTTCTTTCAAAATGTTTGTAATATGTAAAACTTGTATTAAGTCATTCAATATTGGTCTAGTTCAAATCTGGAGGTGACCTAGCATTTGTGGAAATCATCTAAAGACCTGTTGGTCTTCAGAAGCTCTTCCGATGGGGGATTTTGACTCGCTAAGGAGAAGGTTTCCTTTCAAAAGAAATATGTGATCCTTCACGCACTAACAATTTCTTAGCCATTTGCTTCAAGGAAAAGAGTCTAATGCCCCAGTAATAATCCAAATCCATGGAGTTACTTTAGTTAAAGTGCATCAATTGCAAATGGCCATAAAAAGCGGGGTCAAATTATTTTATTTCTATCTTCAAATCACCTGCAAAAATCGACCACTATTTACAAACGAAAAAGAGTTTTCACAAATTCACATTTTTGGAAACTCAAAGTTTACAATCAACTGGCTATACAGGGGAAAAGAGAAAAGAAAAGAATCAAGACAAAGAATTTATCTAAAATTGGCATCCATCTAGAAAAGGATATTTGAACAATGTTTGAACGATAGTTGAAGAGGAGGAGATAAAGAAGGATATGAGCCAAAGAACAATTGACATATTGAAGGAGTTTAGAAAAGGATATTTGAACAATAGTTGAAGAGGACGACATAGAGAAGGATATTTGAACCAAAAAAACATTGAACATATTGAAGGAGTTTCAATGGTGCATGCTACAAGTTTATCCCTCCATAAAGTAATGATAATGATCAATCGAAAGCCATGGAGTTTTACTTTGACTATGCATCAATTCAAATGACCTTAAAAATAGGGGCCAAATTATTTTATTTCTATAAAATAATTTAGACATATAGAAAATGATATTTGAACTATAGTTGAAGAGAGAGACATAGGGAAGGATATTTGAACCATAGTTGAAGAGAAGAACAATAGACATATTCAGATTTTTGGAAACTCAAATTTTACAAGCAACTAGCTATTCAGGGAAAAAAAGGAAAAATAATCAAGACAAAGAATTTAGAAGTTGGCATCCATGTAGAAAAGGATATTTGAACGATAGGAATTTAGAAGTTGGCATCCATGTAGAAAAAGATATTTGAACTATGGTTGAAGAGAAATATATTTGAACTATAGAAAAAGATATTTGAACTATGGTTAAAGACAAAGATATTTGAACTATAGATGAAGAGGAGGACGAATTTAGAAGTTGGCATCATTGTAGAAAAAGATATTTGAACTATATTTGAAGAGAAGGGTAAGGATATTTGAACTATATTTGAAGAGAAGGGTAAGGATATTTGAACTATAGTTGAAGAGGACATAGAGAAGGATATTTGAACTATAGTTGAAGAGAAGGACATAGTGAAGGATATTTGAACCATAGTTGAAGAGGACATAGAGAAGGATAGTTGAACCATATAGTTGAAGAGGACATAGAGAAGGATATTTGAACTAGAGTTGAAGAGGACATAGAGAAGGATAGTTGAACCATATAGTTGGAAGAGAAGAATAAGGATATTTGAACCATGGTTGATATTTGAACTACAGTTGAAAGGCATTTTCTAGATTGCAAGTCTTGAATTGGTCTTCCTCTAATATTTTGATTATGGCATTGTCTAGATGGATGGTCTAGTTAAGAATTGGTCTTCCTCTAATATTTTGATTATGACATTGTCTAGATTGATAGTCTAGTTATGAATTGGACTTCTTCCTCTAATATTTTGATTATGGCACATTAGAATTGGTCTTCCTCCTCTAATATTTTGATTATGGCATAATTTTGATTACGACATTTTCTAGATTGTTGGTCTAATTACGAATGGGTCTTCCTCTAATATTTTGAATTTGATTATGGCATTATTTTGATTAGATTGCTGGTTTCGTTAGGAAGTGCTTATTCCATTGTTATTCCCCCAATCACTCCAAATTTTACGAGATTCGCAAGTGCGCATTTCACCAAGAGGTTATAAAAATACGAGCACGCAAAAACAACGACTATACACAGGAACACAAACGATTCAACTTGCAGGTATATTCCAACTAAGGTTTCGTGATAGAGGTAGTCTTATTAAATGCTTTCAAGTATTATTTAATGTGGTTGTGCATTTTTTTCTCTCGATTATCTTTGGATTATTTAAGAATCGGATTATTTGTTCCAATGTACCCCGCAAATGGCTAAATATCATATTACATTGAAAACCATATTGTTGTTAGAATGTCGAAGAATACTATTAGAAACCTTCACAATATATTTCTCCTAAAAAGTTACATATTACATTAGAAACCATGATACCATGCTGATTAATCTATTTTATAAAGAAAATATGTATTTAATCATATTACAATGAAAACCATAATTGTTCATTGCTCTTCGAAAGTCAAAACATAGTATTAGATACCATGATGATATAACTAGTATTAAAAAATTGAAAACTACAATAAAAACCATGATATCATTATACAACACCTAAAAGGAAAACGGGAGAACTTTATATAGCCGCGAACATCGTGACAATACCACATTAGGAGGCCAGTGGAAAATACAAAGTTAAAGAAAAGAACAATCACTGGGGCGTGCAGGCAGGGACCATGACACTCTAATACTGATGATGAAGGTGGGTGTAAATCACACAGCACAGAAGGCCACTCCGAATGGTCATGATCGAAGCCCCAACTAGCACAGACCCATTCATAGCAGATGCATAAACAATATCGTGCACGCCAAGATCTATAACAGTCTAGTGAACAGCCAGCCTGAAAGAAAGGGAAAATCACAGCATAAATTGCCACGACGAACTATAAATACCCAACTAAGATTTCGCATTTCTACCACATAATTTTGGTCATCTCTTTGAAATCAAGTTCGAACTATATTACACGTTCGGTGCAAATTACAGTGGTACAGTGGCTCGGTGATATGATGCTATTCTCAGTGACATAATTTTGTCTCTATTCTCAGTGAAATCATGATCACAGTAACACAGTTGATATATCCTTCAAGAAGATAGTCTTGGTGCAGTCATGACCATAATGAAACAATTCAAATATCCTTCAAGAAGATAGTCACAGTTCAGTCATGATCATAGTGAAACCGTTCAAATATCCTTCAAGAAGATAGTCTCAGTTCAGTCATGATCAAAGTGACACAGTTCGTATCTCCTTCAATAATATAGTCTCGGTACAGCCTTGGTGTAATTACAATGATAGAGATGTGGTGAGGATGCCGTGACAAATATTATAGATCTCGGTGCTATTTTATTCATGATGTCTCAGTGCTATGAACTCAATGCTACATAACCCAGTTAAGAGTATGAAGTTTCGGTACAAGCTAGGCTCTAATAGCCTGTGATTAACCTATAGTGTATGAAAAAAAAAAACACAAAGCTTCATTGGAGAAGCATAATAAGTTGCCTGAATTTCATATTAGGAAGTGCTACTATAAATACATATAACAATAATCTCCCAGTGGTTATATTATTACATGTGTCAAACAAGTTTAAATCACATTTTGGATAACTTGCTAAAATTCCTCAAGATGACAAATCATTTGTAAGCACACCATCACAACTACAAACTGATTATCACCACTACAAACTGATTAGAACAGCGCAGACATACCCGACAGATTTTGAAGAGCGCGGACGTGACAGCAGGAACAGAGCACCAGCGCGGCAAGGAGAAACAGAGTACCAACGACATGAAAAGAAAAAATCGTGCCAACAATGAAAAGGGTAACCTTACAAACTTCACGGGCGATGTATTTATAGAAAATAGTTCGGCTGAACTATTTTAAAAGTAAAAGTTTGGCCGAACTCCTAGTTCGGACGAACTTTTTTATAAGTTCGGTCGAACTTCTGTTGCCGGTTTTCCAAATCTCCAGCAAAAATTCTGTTTGCTGCATCGTCACTGTGCCGTCAATCTAAATAGAATCACGAGTTCGGTCGAACTTTATAAAACGTTCGGCCGAACTATTACCGAAAAAAAATTTCGGCCCCCGATTCTCACAAAAGTGTAACCCAGCTTCACGTTTCCACCCTGTTAGGTCGGCTAGGATTATATTTTGGCCCCATGGACTCCTATATATAGAAAGGAGGTTTTGTAATTTGTATCATCCAAGAATTGTTCATTCATGTAATGTATTGGAGGTTTCGCTGTCAAAGTGGCTTATTTATAAGGCGTTGTTATCTCTTTTCTTCTATTTTTGGAGCTGGCTGCACAACATTTGGTATCAGAGATTTGGATTCTAGGGTTTCGTTATTCCAAACAAGTCATCGTGGAATTTTCACTATAATTTTTTTTCTACGAAGGTTCAGAAGCTGAATTTTTTAGAGTGTGAAGCCGAAATCTTGAAGAACATCGTCACAAAATTTCTGAGCTTGGTTCGCAATATTTTAGGAGATATGATCTGTGGAAGTTAGGGATTTTTTCAGGCTCCTCAATTTCACTTAAACAGGTCATCGCGACATTTTCATTATAACGTTTTTTTCTACAAAGATACAGAAGCTGAAATTTTTATAGTGCGAAGCCAAAATATTGCAGAACAACATGCAACATTTCAGAGCTTAGTTCGAAATGTTTTGGGAGATATGATCTGTGGAAGTTAGGTCTTTTTCAGGCCCCCAAATTTCATCTCAAAGAGGTAACCGTGGGAAAATATTCATAACTCTATCTTTGAGCATCAGATTGGAATGTTGTCAAAAGTGACTGGAAGTACACGAATTTTAGTTTCCTGTCTATAAATTTCATAGCCAAAGGAGGAAACAGTGACATGTGGTAAGTTGTACAAGTTCACTCTACTGAACCAGTCCATAATTAGGTCATTGTGGGAGATTGGACATAACTTTTTCTGGAAGAATCCAAATCAATTCAGACCTGTGGAATTTTAAATACACTTCAAAGGACTACTACAAGGCAAAGTTTAAGATATTAAGGGTCTGCAAGTATAGAGATAAGTCGATTTCAATATCAAGCTCCTAAAAAGCAAGTAAAAGGTGCGTATGTTTTTTCTAAATTTCATAAGTCTTGTTTGAATAATCAAGTTGAATTGATTCCAAGGGCATATTGTAGAATAGATATCAGTATTGGATTCTAAAATGGCCCCTAAAAAGAATTCAACACCCATTAAGCCTTTATAAGGCTCTACTATGACTCATGAAGACGAAGAATGGCAACATGATATATCAAAATTACAAGAGCAAGTGCAACAAATTTCGCTCTCGCAAAGAGCAACAAAAAATGACATGGAAGTTTTGAAGAAAGGCATGGAAAATAAGATGGATGGTTTGAAGAAAGGTGTGGAATCTAAGATGGATGGTTTGAAGAATGGCATGGAATCTAAGATAGATGGCATGGAAGCTGGCATGGAATCTAAGATGGATGACATGGAAGCTAAGATTGATGAGAAAATGGAAAACATGAAGAATGATTTAAAAGCAGACATGGAAGGTTTGACAAAGTTGATACAAGAAATGTTTCCTAATGGTGAAAAGATAGTAGAGGAAACTCATGATGAGAAAAAAATAAATGTTAATCGTGATTTCATAAACTCTAATGTTTGCGGGAAGAACCACCATATTCCAAAAATGGATATGAGGAAGTTTGATGGAAAGGATCCTGTAACATGGATACTACGGATGGAGCAATATTTTGATCTCCATAATGTGCAAAACACACAAAAGGTACGCATTGCAACTTTACATTTAGAACAAAATACATTTGTATGGTATCGATGGCTTTGCTCCCGTAAAAAAATTGTCACTTGGTCAATTTTTACGGAGGAAATGATGGCACATTATGAGGATACAAAGAGCAACACCTTCTTTACCCAATTGATAAATCTCAAACAAAAGGGTTTAGTGGGGCAGCACATTGAGGACTTCCAAAAATTGAATATAAGGGTAAATGATCTTACAGAGGAACACAGGATTGATCTCTTCCTAGGCACTTTAAAGGATAACATCCAACATGAAGTTCGCGTTTTGGAACCTGATTCATTGGAGAAGGCATTCAGGTTGGCAAGAAAAGTTGAATGTAAAATTATGGTGACAAGGAAACCTACCACTCAATTCTATAAAGAAGGAAGTGTTGCTACACCTAGATTTCCACAACCTACAAGGTTGACACCACAACAATTGGAAGAAAAAAGAGTAAAAGGGCTTTGCTATAGTTGTGATAGCAAATACACTAAAGGTCATAAGTGTGCTGAGAAGAAATTATTTTACATAGATTGTGAAGAGGAAGAAGAAAATGAACAAGAAGAGGATATACACCAGGAACCAGCCCTAGAAGAGGAAGAAATGGATCCGACCATATCGTGTAATGCACTGGCAGGAATTACCACTCAAACTCTCAAGATAGAAGGACATATCAAGAAGAAAAAGGTAATAGTGTTGATTGATTCAGGTAGCACACATAATTTTATTCATTGTAAGGTAGCCAAGGAATTGAATTGTTTCCTATACCCAGCACCAGAATGTCAAGTGATGGTTGCAAATGGAGGAACTATAAATTTCTCTGGAAAATGCCATAATATCAAACTAACCATGGGGAAATATGTATTGAATAGTCCAATGCTTTCCATTCCTATGGGAGGTGCTGATGTTGTACTAGGAGTACAATGGTTACAATCTTTGGGGACGGTAGCTTTTAATTTTCAAGAACTTTTCTTGAAATTTTTTTCAGAAGGAAAGCAAGTCGAATTACGGGGTATTGCGGGGAAGCCAGGAAGGATAGTAAGCTCTAATGTCATGACAAAGCTTCTAAAGAAAGAACAGCGAGGCGTAATTGCACAATTATGCTCACTAGAAGTTCCAACATCAAATTCATCTATTTCTGCAGATCTCCAACAAGTCTTGGACAATCATTCCAAGGTGTTTGAAACTCCCAAAGGACTCCCACCTATTCGTGATCATGATCATACTATTCATTTGATTCCAGGAAGTGTTCCTCCAAACATCAGGCCTTATAGATATCCTTACGTCCAAAAGAGAGAAATTGAACGTATGATTGCAGAAATGTTAGAGGCGGGTACAATTCAACCTAGTCAAAGTTCTTTCTCTGCTCCTGTAGTATTGGTACACAAGAAGGATGGATCATGGCGAATGTGTCCGGATTATAGGGAGCTCAATAAGCTCACCATTAAAGATAAATTTCCATTCCTGTGATTGATGAATTATTGGATGAATTACATGGAGCAATTTATTTTACCAAGTTGGATCTTCATTCAGGATATCATCAAATTAGAATGAAGACTGAAGATATTCCAAAAATAGCATTTCGAACTCATGAGGGTCATTATTAATTTTTGGTCATGCCTTTTGGCCTTACCAATGCACCTTCTACATTTCAAGGGTTGATGAATTCCATTTTCAAACCCTTCCTTAGAAAATTTGTGCTAGTATTTTTTGATGATATACTAATCTACAACGGGTCTTGGAAGGATCATGTTGAACATGTTGACAGGGTGCTCAAACTATTGCAGGAGAAACAATTATATGCAAAAACATCCAAATGTTTCTTTGTAGTACAAGAGGTGGAATATCTGGGTCATATTGTATCTCACGAGGGTGTTAAAGTAGACCCTAACAAAATTAAAGCCATTAAGGAATGGAAAGTCCCCACAACCATAAAGAAGTTGCGAGGATTTCTCGGGTTAACAGGGTATTATCGCAAGTTTGTTAAGAATTATGGGAGAATAACGGCACCTCTAACAACATTATTGAAGAAAGATGCATTTTCATGGACTCCTGAAGCAACTAAGGCCTTTGAACATCTTAAAGAGGCAATGTGCCTAGCACCAGTCTTAGCTACGCGAGACTTCACAAAAACCTTTATTGTGGAATGTGATGCCTCAGGAAATGGAATTGGTGCTATTTTAATGTAGGAAGGAAGACCCATTTCTTTTGAAAGTCGTCCAATCAAAGGAAAGTATTTACAGAAACCTATTTATGAGAAGGAAATGTTATCAATACTGCATGCACTAAAGAAATGGAGAACTTACCTAATGGGAAGACACTTCAAGGTAAAAACTGATCATGATAGTCTTAAACACTTTTTGGAACAAATACTATCTTCAGAAGAGCAACAAAAATGGGTCACAAAGATGTTGGGTTATAACTTTGAAATAATCTACAAAAAAAGGAAACTAAATGTTGTTGCATATGCACTCTCAAGAAAGAATGAAGAGGTGGAAGCATTGCTTTGTGCCATTTCTAATATCCAAATAGATTGGATAACTGAAGCAAGAGATGAATGGATGAAGTACGAAGAAGTGTGGCCACTCATTCAAAATTTGCAGTAATATCCTAGTACATCTGATACATTTAGTTGGAAAAATGATTCCTTATGGTACAAAGATCGCTTATATCTTTGTAAGAATTCCAAACTAAAACAAAAGATTATTTTGGAATTTCACACTTCTCCTTTAGGAGGACACTGATGATTTTTAAAAACTTACCACAGCGTGAAGAAATATTTTTTTTGGGATGGCCTAAAATCTGATATTCAAAAGTTTGTGGCGGAATGTTTGGTTTGCCAGCATAATAAAGTTGAGACAATTAAGACCCCAAGACTTCTACAACCTTTATCCATTCCAATTCAATGTTGTGAAGAGATTTCGATGGATTTTGTCACAGGTTTACCTAAGTCAGAAGGAAAGAGTGTCATCATGGTGGTAGTTGATAGACTTACAAAGTATGCAAACTTTTGTGCATTATCTCATCCATTTAAAGAAACTACAGTTGCTACTACATTTATGGACACAATTCAAAAGCTACATGGAAACCCAAGGGTTATTGTGAGTGAAAAAGATCCCATTTTTACTAGAAATTTTTGGACAAAGTTATTTTCTTGTTTAGGTACTCAATTAGCTCATAGCTAATCTTATCATCCTCAATCTGATGGTCAAACTGAGATAGTAAATAAATGTTTGGAATTATATCTTCATTGTTTTGTATCTGATAAACAAACACAATGGGTCAAGTGGTTACCTCTTGCGAAATGGTGGTATAACACTTCCTTCCATATTGCATCAAAAATGACCCCATTTATGGCACTTTATGGATATCATCCACCATCCATCACATCATCTTTAAGAGAATATTCGAAGGTTCAAGCAGTGGAAGATCACATCGAGCATCAACAAGAAGTTCTCCAACTCTTAAAGGATAACCTGAATTTCGCACAAAATCGAATGAAACAATAGGCATATCAACATCACAGCGAAAGAATTTTTGTTGTACGAGATTGGATATTTTTATAGCTACAACCATACAAAAAAATGTCCCTCAAGCAAGCTAAGAAGGATAATAAATTATCACCAAAGTATTATGGTCCTTACAAGGTGTTGCAAAATATTGGTACTATGGCATGCAAATTGGAGCTTCCTGCTTCTTCACGAGTGCATCTATTTTTCCATGTTTCATGCTTAAAGAAGGTTATAGGTGAAAATATTCCAGTTCAAACAATATTTCTAGAACTTGATGAGGAAGGAAAAATCATATTGGAACCTAGTAACGGAAACAAGAACTCGACAGCTACAGAATCGATCAATTTCAGAGTATCTCATCAAGTGGAAGAACTTACCCACTGAAGATTCTACATGGGAGGATGAGAATTTTATACAGAAGCACCCAGAGCTACTCAAGTGTTGAGGATAACACTTTTTTGAAGGAGAGGGGTATGTTAGGTCCCTACATTACTAGTATAGTCCCTTATTGTTTTTAGTGTAACCCCCTTATTGTTGTTATTGTACCCCTGTAACCCCGATATTGCTATTATTGTGCCCTTAAATTATTATTGTTAGGTCAGCTAGGATTATGGCCCCACTAGGATTACATTGTGGCCCCATGGATTCCTATATATAGAAAGGAGGTTTTGTAATTTGTATCATCCAAGAATTGTTCATTCATGTAATGTATTGAAGGTTGCCCCCTCAAAGTGGTTTATTTCTAAGGTGTTGATATCTCTTTTCTTCTATATCTGGAGCTAGTTTCACAACAAATTCATGAAAAAAGGGCTTCTGAGCATTTGTAAAATATTTTGAATCATTCAGGGGGTTTCTAAAGATCTGTAGATGACTAAATTATCTTCATTTTTTCTTAAAAAACATAATGTAGTCTTTAGTAACTATGAATTTCTCAGGGTTTTATAGCATGGAGGAATATATGAAGAAATATGGGTTTTTCTAAGACAAACAGGCTTTTAAAAGGCTTTAATCCAATGGTATGCTTCTTTTCAGATGAAGGATGGGTATTTTTCTTGAAAAATACCTGTAAATTTAGGAATTTGACTCAAAAAAGTGTTTTCTAGGAGTTTGGAAGCTTTCAAAAGCTTATTGAGGTCCTTTTTAACACAAAATGGAAGCTTTGATCAGTTGCAATAGTGATTTTTGACTTAATGTTGTTGGTTTTTACATGAAAATAGGGCAGCAGCGTCTTTTCTTCAGTCGGGAAGGTTTAACGAGCAGAAAAAGCAACAGAGAGGTGTGAAACACGTAAAATCTGGTTTTTAATAGAGACTTGATTGAAAAAATGTTCGCATTTAATAACAATCAAGTCACTTTGAAAGCGGTTTAGGCATGGGGATATTATTTAACACTGAGTGATTTATCGCACCATCAGAAGGTGGTAAATGGTTTTTCGCAAATGGATGCGATCCAGTGAAAAAATTACGCGTGGATGAGAGAGAGCGAGGTAAAACCGTTCATATCACAAATATTATTTTTTTAAATGTGTGCGCCATTAAATTTGCGATATGGGTTATGGGAAGTTGGATCTGTTGGGTGGATGTGAATGGTCAGGATTGATCGATGGAGTTTCGAGGTAAATAGGCGTGGGGCCCGGGGTAATTTTTTACGTGGCGGGTTCATATTTAAACGTTAAAACCAAGTTTTAATGTAAAGTCTTAATGTGTAAAGGGATAGGCAGAATAGGTGGATTTTAACATTTTACACAACAAATGGAGTATATCCATGTGTAATGTAAGTATTAGGGTAGATTTAAATGTAAAACATATGGTTTAAACCTAAGGGGGAGCGTGGAAATCATCACGTGGGGATAATTACACTATAGGATAAATGTAAAGTATTGGTTGGGGCTATTTAATATAAAGGATTTAATTAATATGGGGCAAGGGTATATAGGGAGTTAATAAATAAGTTAAATGTTAAATTAATAAGCTTATGCGGGAATACATAAATACATTAAGTAAAGTGTAATTTTGAGTCTTTGGGCGGGATTTTCATAGTGTTGGCCCCATTTTAACATTTTACACTTAATATTTAGGATAAATAGAATTTTGTGGGTTTTTTGAATGAAATGGAAATTAATTAAAGGGATTTTTACTTTTCCCTAGTAAAAATGTGTTTTAACATAGGAAAAGGAAGTGATGTTGGTGGAAAAAGGGTTTTTTATGAAGGGGGAAGGTTTTTAATGAAGGGAATCCAATACTTAATGCCAATCATTCACTAACCCTTGGATCCGGTCCCAAAATAAGTCATAGAAATGCTTTAAGCCTTTATAACTGAAGGATTTTAGTACTAGAGCACATGGTGGGGAAGGAAATCAGTAATTTTTCCAAATGAAGTTTATCCATGCCTTGTGTAACTAATTTCTACCTGCTCATCATTTATTTTACCATTTATTCTTTATTTGCATGGGTGCATTTGAGCTTTCAAACCCTAATCCATTTTTTTTTTAAACAAAAAACTATCTAATTCTAACCTTATTTCATCCGAGGGCTTAGATTAAACTGTTGAGCTCCTCATTTATTCTATAAATATCTATTTATTTTTCAAGTTTAAATGGTTTGACAAGATATTTATTCTCTATCTATAAACATGAAATTTAAAGCATGAAAAGGTTAAGATTAAACTATTTAACTCATCATGGATTATGGCATTTTGAACAAGCTGCACATAATAATTTATTTGCAGTGAAAAGTAACTAGCAGTGGAATTTTGACTTGCATCAATTTCATGTCTTATTCTCATCTCTTTTTTGTGTTTGGGGTCCATTTTTTCTATTCTTTTTTATCTTTTTCAATTAAGTCCTTTGATTTTTCTTTTAGGACTTTTACCCGTCTTTTCATTTTTTATTTTTCAATTATGGGAAAACAACTTGCAGAAAGAAATGTTTGTACATATTTACAAGACTAATTAATGTCAATTCAAAAATTATGAACCCTATTATTATAGGACCCTAATACATCCAACAAATCTGCAGGAAAATTCTTTAAAAACCACTCGTGATTCTGAATTTCAATCATTGTTTATTTGCATGACAGTATTTGCGACAAAAAATCTAGAAAGCAAGTGCCGACATTCGGATGTGATGTGAACAAAATCTGGTATGCAATATTGTGCATTTGTTATACGACCAATGCTCTTGAGAAAAATATTTGGTTCCTCAGGATCCTCAAATGGATATGCTCCTATGAGCATAACATAAAGAGTCACACCACACGACTATACATCTGCGATCTTGCCATCATATTCTTTCTTGGACAAAATTTATGGAGCTATGTATGTAGGTGTCCCAATAGTTGAGTTAGGTTACGAATGAAGCACATAAGACTTGGAATAGCCAAAATCACAGATCTTGAGACGAGGTGCAATACTTCCATCCAAAAGAGTGTTTTCCAACTTTAAATGATGGTGATAGACTTGCATAAAATGGAAATATATTGCACCCGAAATAAGCTGCTGAAGGAAAAAACGTGTCTCATCCTCCCTAAAATGGACTTCATTGCAAATGCGCTCATACAACTCACCCTCTGCAGCATATTCCATAATAATTTCTAGATGGGTAAGAGTCAATATCACCGCTTTTAATTGAATGATGTTTGGATGGCGAAGCGAGCAGTGATTGATGATCTCACATTTCACGTTTTCATCAATATTTTCACCCCACTCAATGTATTCAACAACAGCAATATCCCTGCTCTATCTATCACGCATTAAGCGTGCTATGCTAAAATTTCCTAACCCAATATCTTTAATGACTCAACCAATACATTGCTTCCTGCACAAAGGTTTTCGCCATCTCCCCGGTATTTAACAAGGCTCCCCTTACGTAAGTCAGAAAACTTCATCGTGCATCCTTAAAGAAAGCACCTCCTTTGCCACTGATGATGGGCTCCAAACTAGCAACAACCTCTTATACTTTGAAACCAGCAACAGAGCACGATCCATGAACAAGCATTGTTGTCTCTCCAATCGCTACAACAAAAATATAGATCGCCAAACTGAAATATTTTGAAAGATATGGGATCATGGAGCCTATTAAAATGACTACAGTTAGCAAAAATCCTCTAAATAACAACATACAGGAGAATTTTTCAGTCCTTCTCCTGAATCGCTACACACATCCAAATTGATTCAGATCATGGAGGATTTAGCTCATGGGAATGGATCGAGAGATTCGAAGGCGTGGTCTCCTAAGTTCACCAAGTTGAACTCAGACCTACACAGTCCAACACAATAATGGAGCTCAGATCTCCTCTGCGCATATAATCACCAACAATCAACACAGGCACCAGCTTGGTTACAACACTGATGCACGCTCATTGTACTACGCTCGCTAGTTGATCAATGCATGTCTCTCCGGCCTCTGCACACACAACGAAAAATGAATTTCTGAAAAAAAAAACTTAAAACAATATTGATATACTCTTTTATTTCTATAGTTTCCCTCAGCCCAAGAGGGGCCGAGGTCCAGGCCCGTATGGGGTTTGATACCAAGGTAAAAAATCTCATTCATGCAATAGTAACCAACCTCCACGTATCTTCATGTCTTAAGATCATAGACACATCACAGATCCACTTCGCTTCGACCTAAATCTTCGATACCATGTTGAAAATCGTAAATCTATTAATTAAATGAAATGGCTCTCTAGGTGAGAACCTTGAGAGTGTACACACACTCACACAAGCACTAACTATTGAGTTAGATGATCCTCAAATATATAGGCTTTCACACTAACGGGATGGTTTCAACCACTCCCTAGATATTAGGATATGAGGTCTAAAATTAGATTCTCAAACCTATCCTCATCATAACAACATTCTAAGTTTAGGTTTCTCCATTACTTCCAACACTCCCCCTTAATGGAGAAAGTGTACTAAATAATAACATATGCATGTTGGACTAGTCTCAGCTACGCATATAATAAAAAACATTAAAAACTTAGTAACAGAGGTTTTCATTTTGGTCTTTATGCATGTGACTCCATACTTGCTCATTATGAGGTGAGGCTTCGTCTTCACTTTCCTTGCACTGGGGTAGTGATGTATTTTCACCTCATTTCTTTCCCAGTGATGGAAAGCTTGAACTCTTATTGTCACCCTTCTCAAAATTATGGCAGGCTGAATAGGAGAATTTGGTGTCAGGTCAGAGAATGCAGCTCATCTCCTTGAATTTCCAAAACTTCCAAATTGCTTAAATCTCCAATTGCACTTGGAAATCCCTTTAAGCCTATGTAATTCAGAAGTAATACTTCCAGGGGCCTTTGGAGGACAACATGCTGAGGCAATTCTTCAACTCTATCACATTGGGAAAGATCCATTGTCTGGTGAGGGAGGCTACCACAACCTTTAGTATATTCTAATCATGGTGGCCAATAATTTGAAGAGAAAGTCCCTGCGAGTTTTCATGACGGGTGGAGCTATATTTTTTGGTAGTCACCTTGTTGACAGGCACATGGCGAAAGTGATATTGTTTTTGATAATTTCTTTACAGGAAGGAGGAAGAATGGTTCGAATCATTTTTTACATTCTGAGGATTGAAGTGATAAGGAATGATGTCATGTAAAATATAATTATGTTGCCATTTTTTAATATTTCTTTAAGATATCTCATGTGAGTAATGTAAATCTGGTTTTAAGAATTGATTTATTTATTGTGACATTTAGTTTGGCCAACTATTGTCACGAGTTTTGATTCTATGTTGGAATGGCCATTCCAACAATAAAAAAATTTATTTGTCAGAATGATTTACTACCAAATATGATGAAGACATGACAGTGAAAATGGCATCAAAGGATAGTTCTTGGAGCTACATCAGAGATTGGAGGATGATCGAGTTTGTGTGTGCCCATTGTGATGGAAACATATCTACATGTTCAATTGCGAGGAGATTAGCTTGACAATGGATCTTCATTGTCACGGCCTGTCAGGGAGCATGAGGAGGAATAATTTTAAACTCTAAGTTCCTATTTTGGTGTGAGGTTGAGATATTCTCTCAACCAACTTATTGTGTGTCTAAGATAGCTTCCCTATCTTAAGACAATACTTCATGTATATATGTAACACTATTTTATTAATAGAATATAGTGTGTATCTCATTTTTTATCTAATTATTGCCCAAGACTTATGTATTTCCAAACTCCTCCCCATGTTGATGTCTTCATAGTCTCTTAGAGAAATTTTTGGGGTCGCAATTAACGAATCAGTGCCATTCAATTCTTTTGTCAGCTCCTCACAACGATTTCCTCTTTCATGTAAAGGTGGGTCACTACTACATCTTAGTGAGACACATATTTTCAAGTTGAAAATTTGTTTTGGTGTCACCACAAAAAATTATGTAAAACTACTAGGTCTGAAGCTTCTTTTAATATATGGTCTTCATATTGATGTTACACTCCTTCATGTTAATGGATATTCTCAATTAGTATCAAAATGGATAAATGGAAACTATCGATGTCATTATCTTTGTTTTCTACCCATTTTGATTGAACTAATAATGTAAAACACTCTTTCAACAACTTCTCCATATCACACATCTACATGGAATTAAATGTTGATTCTGATGCTCTGTCCAAAGAAGGCATACCAATGGATCCTAGGAACTAGAATATTCTACAGGAGTAACATGAAATCTTCAATGATTGTTAGGATTGTCCCTTCATGGATAAGTAATTGGTGGATTAATCTACTTTCTGGTTCTTTTTGGTTAATTTTATTATACCACACAAACTCTATACGTAAAAAACATGAGCTTAATATGTTGTGTTATTTACTCTTTTTAAGGGTTTTTTAGAGGAAAAATGTAAAATATCTCTATGTCAATTATGTTTATATGTATATATTATATAAAGTAATTAAAAATTTTGAATTCTTATGCCTAAAACATTTTAAAATCCTTCAATATTTTCACTACTTTACATTTAGGCCTAAGTATGTTTTTCTCTTCATTTTTTCTAAAATACATCATATATTTGTTGGAATTGAAAATCTAAGTTGTGTTGTCTACACAGTTCAATGCCCTTGAAGAATTTTAAGGAATTATATCCATTTATGTATTTAAAAATACAATTTAAAGAATGAAAAATTAGATAGTGTGCCTATATAGGTGGTAGTTGTTCCCCTTTTTCTCTTTTAATGAAATTGTTTAATTAAAAAAAAATCATACAAACAAGTGTCATATGTCATGAGTTATGAGTTTTTTTAACATATGTTAATGAAAAGCCCTGCTATTTCCTAACAAAATCTATTTATAGATTAAGAATATAGATGATAAAGTGGGGTAAAATATCCATGGATAAGAATATTGGTCCAAGTTTTTTCAAATGTATATATGTTGACTTATATATTAGTTCCTTTTATACATAGTAATAATACTAATAATTGCTCGATATGTGGGGGATGTATGGGGGTGATGATGTAGTGGTGTAAATTGTCGTTTTTAAACATTTCCATGTTTGCTCAGTTAAAAAAAACACAAAGTTAAACATAATATAGATCCTAGTATGCGGGATATGTTATAGTGTCAAATTCAATTTCTTATATTGTAACCTTGATTTTATTAATAAATTAAGAAAATTTATTTAGATAAAAAAAACATCACATTAAAATATGTAATAGTAGCTATAAATTAAGATCTATTTTACCATATAACTTAAAATAATGATTCCATAACCATATTTAAAATTAATCAATAATCTCATAAAAAATAAATACTTACAATAAACTTATAATATAACAAGATTCCTAACCATCGATATTCACCCCCACTTTATCATGGATATTATTAACTTGTAAATAGGTTTTCTTACAATACTATGAGCCAATAGTATGACTTAGCCATACCACATTCTCCAGAACTATAACTCATTTCAAAACCAAAATATTTTATTTTAATTTAATTTTATAACATTTTTTTAATTAAATATAAATGAAAAAGAGTTATAATTACTTTTCAGATATGTCTAAACCTTTTATTCACACTACTACTAAACCTATTCAATGAATATGACATAGAGATTAAATCAAGATTTAAATAAAATTAAAAAAGACAAACTTTTTTATATATAGAAATCTGAAATTTATGTAATATAAGCAATATTAGTAAGAACCAACATATTTCCATCTTAAGGATCTAGCAAGCATGAGAGGGATAAAAAATATCTACTTGCAAAGACTTCCTCAATGTTTTGCACTAAAAGAGAAGTTTTCAACTTGAGAGATTTGTTACCTAGAGGAGCTTGCTAGATAGTGAATTAATATGGATATGGATCCATGCAATGAGAGGATAAAAAACTCTTTTAGACTAAAAAATTTGAAAAAAAAATCATCTCTCAAATCCTTTGATAGATCCCAATGAATTTTTTGTGGTCCTCTCTACCTATTTATACAATGTGTAATTTTTCATTCTTTTAAATTTTATTTTTAAATGCTATATAGATTACTAACTTAAATTTGTAAGTCTAACAAATCTTTGTTGGATTTGAGGGAAAATTGACAAAAGATATACATAAAAAAAGGCCAAAATGTAAAATGGTGGTACTACTTCAAGCATTTTAAACATAATTTTTTTTTCCATTTCTTTACATAATATACACTTATATATTTTTAAACAACATATAATATATACATACTTTACATTATATTATCTTACATATTAGGTGCATTGGGACATATTATCTATAGACTACATTGTCGCCATTAAATTGTTTATTTGTTATTAATATATTTTTAAATAATAAGAAAATATTACTTAACTTCCATTTTTTATTATTATGAATATTTGTGAATGTCACATATTAATTTTATATTAAAAATTAAATGAATTTGATATATCCCTCTTATTATTCTTAGTATGAATTACTTGATATTTTTTATTTAATATTTTAAGTTCCAATTATTTTATTTTATTTTTTCCATTGAATATATATATATATATATATATATATATATATATATATATGAAAATTTTAAGGCGTTTACTTCTAATTGTTATAATTTTTTTAAATTGATAAGAAATATGTACATTGACATATTGATTTATGTTTTTTATTGTATCGAACATTGTTTTTCTAATTAGAGATATTTTATTGAGCCCAAAGACTCATTTGTCACAATCACCAATAAAAAAAATTTGTTTTTACTGTACATCATTAAAATTAACCCTTTAGTTCTAAGTCCAATTTCTATATAACTAAACTACGATATTTATTAATCTTATTACACTTACCAAACTTTAAAAGAAATTCATAACCTCTACGAATATTCTGATTACATTATAAGTATTACAATTCCATATACTTTATTGTATCAAAATTTGGAGTTGGTAATAGAAACAACTTTACCTGCGGATGCCTTTACACTCACACTATAGAAAACTTAATTGTAGTATCGTTACTACCAATGCATTTGCTGGAATGTTTGATTCCATTAAAAGATTAAGTATTGGTTGTTTAATATCATGGTACATGTGGCGAGATACTCTTGGATACGATGCGATTCACAATGCAATCTACTGTGATCTTCCCCGTCGATTGTAGCTAGATCTACGGTTAGAAACTCGGGCGGGAGTTTACTCGATTTCTCTGCCAACCCGAGCCTCTCTCAACATTTGTCTCTGAGAAGAAGTTTGCGAGGGTCATTCTCCCTTTGCGCTTTTTTTTTTCTCTGGTTTTCCATAGCTCCGTCTCTACGGAAACCCCTTTAGCTTTTCATGAGTTTAACCATATTCTACGACTGGCGTTATGTCCTCACATAGAGAAGTCTCTTTGTTGAGTTAAAGGTTGGAAGGTATCGCCTGTAGAGTCGTATTTGACCCCATAATCGGATGGCTTATGTGCATAACACAGGTATTCCATCCATTTTATCTCTCAGGAAATTTCGTTTTTCTTTTTATCAATGTATTTTTCTTTCACCTCACAAACCTTATAGTTTTAATTTTTCTTCTGCATATTAAATCTGGTAGAACTAGTGGAGTGATGCCCAGCTTGCAACTTCGATCCTTTTAGGTAACTTACCAGCTTTTCTTTCATTACTGGTATTGGTTTTCTTTCTTCGAATTATTTTCTGCATTGTCTAACTTACTTATCCGGCGAAGTCGATTACTGATGACCCTTTTTCGTCTTGTCTCCGCCTTGTCAGACAGGACTACAGGTTTATAGGCACAAGTTGATTCTACTCCTTGGATAGGAGTTAATAATTTCAGAGTTGCTTGCTTTCATATACTCTAACCCCGGCTAATGCTCTCTGCGAATTTTCCTCCAGGTATTTCATACCCAAACAACAAATTTATTCTCCTAAATACTCTGGTGGCCTTCCTACTTCCTCGTGGAATAAAAGGAGAAATAGGGCATCCAAATATTTATAAATTATCATTCCAGGAATTAGGTTCAGATCTCTTTTTCTTGTTGGGTAAAAAATTTTATGTAAAGCTTCTCGTTTAACTGCGAACATGGTTTTTCTTTACTGGTATCCCGTTTCCTTTGATATAGGAGAACATTTGCAAAGGACTTCCTTATTATACTTTGTATAATCGTGCTATTGTACCTATTTGGACTTAATACAGTCTCTTGTTTATACATTTCTGAGAAGTTTTTTTTATTACCCAGGCGTTTCGTTTTGGTTTTCCCTATGGATGGTTTTTGTTCCCAAATATCTTTAATCTTTTACTTAAATTATATAGGAAGAACGTTCCATTTACTTTTATGTCGACTATTGTAATGTTGGGTTTTTACACCCAGTGAAATCCTTTCACTAGCATACTGTCTACAAACTCTCGCTCTTTATTATTTCATGATTTTTTAGAACTTCGTTTCCTTTGTTTTACATATATATATATATATATATATATATATATATATATATATATATATATTCTCGGTCCCATATGAATCTGGGTTTTCTCCTCTATTTACCACAGTAATATATGTAGAATTTTCTGGTTCAAATATTATTTACCTGCATGGCAGGGAGTCGAGTAATGAATGTAGAAATATTAACTACAACTACTTTCATCTTTTATTTTGGGTTTAATCTGTTTTGTAATGTAAATATTTAGAAATAAATTGTTTCATTATAGTCTAATTGAGTGACCGAACCACCCTTCTTAGTGTCTGTGTTTTGATTTAGCTATTAAGGACGATGTATCTTAGGTAGGTTTTACCTAGAACCCAAGATCAATAGTCCTGATATTTTCTTTAGGTTTAACATAAGACAAAATCCAAAGTTACATTTTTTCTATCATTATTTCTCGATTTTCCATCCTTGAGATTCACAATAAGTCAGAGAAAAGAAAAGAAAACATAAATATATTCTTTTCACCCTTTACCAGTTCATATGGTTCCAACAATTCCTGTCACCAGCCTTCTTAGTAGAATCTATAATAAACATAGTCTTTCTGTTGCTAGCATTATTACAAAATTTATAAAAAAAAACAACACAGAATTCTAGTCACTAGCATTCGTTTACAAAAGTTATAATAAACACATAAGGTCTATTTTTACAGTCCAAAATCACTCAGAATACATAGACTTACTTATCTGGTTAATATTTTTATAGATGTGGTCCTCCCAACCATCAATATAGGTGATTACGTCCTCCTCTTGCCCCCGTGCTCCAATTCCTGGAAAGGTACGAGTTAACAGTGGAATTTTCTGCTGTGACCTCAGGATTCCTAGTCCAGTCAGTACCATAATTATTTTTTTAGTATTTTGCTGAGTGTTTCTCCGCTTGTCACTACCAGGTCTAGAAAGAATTTCACACTCCCTTCCACCAAGAACAAAACCCCCACTCCTCACTGAAATCCATCTCTTATTCCCAGAGAAGCAGGTAATTGTTTTCCAATTGCCGCCAACCATGTCCATTTCTTGGAAAAATTTACCATCAAATTTTATCTTTTATGAAACTAATTACCTTAACTGTTTCATTATTCATAACTATTTACTCATAAAAAAAATAAATTTTCTGCAACAATAATAATTCCAGTCTTCTTTCTTAACACAATAATTAAAAATTTTCTTTTAACTAGTTACAACTATTTATCTTTGATGAGGTTGTCACATCTCCCCCCTTGGAAGTAACACCATCCTTAGTGTTTTCACTCTAGCTCTAAAAGGAGATTCGAGTAAGCTTCCCGCACGAATATTTCATCCTCCCAAGTAGCCTCATCTAGGCCGAAGTGCTTCCATTTCACTTTAACCTAGGTGATGACTCGCTTGCGAAGCATGATTTCCCTCTGGTTAAGTGTGCATTGCGGTTCGACCAGAAACTCGTCGTCCGACTCTACCTATGAACAACAAAATTCTTGTCAAATTCTTATATAAAAAACATATCTCATGTTATGACTTTTAGTTCTATCCTACCTATATATTTTTCTAATGTATTACATGCTTTGCATCATGCACATAATGCTTCAGCAGGGACACATGAAACACATTGTGCACTCGTATGTGACTGACTAAAGCAAGCCAATAAGCGATAGGTCCTATCCTTTCCAAAATTTGGAAGGGTCCACAGAACCTGGGAGCTAACTTGGAACAAGAGGTCCACCACAAGGTACTCCTCTTGGGTTTAATCCGCACATACACATGGTATCCTACTTCGAATTCCCGATAAGACCTCTTTTTATCTGCATAAATATTTTGTCTATCTTGTGCAGCCTTCAAATTTTATCTGATTTTCCTTACTTCTGATTCCATTTCCATGAGCATCTCGGGTCCCAACATTAATTTTGTTTTGGGGCTGCTCCAATTTATGGGTGTGCGACATTGCCTCCCATACAAGACCTTGAAAGTACTCATCTTCAGTGACTCCTGATAAATTTTGTTGTAGGAAAACTCAACAAGGTGCAAACAATCCTCCCATTTTGTTGGTTGTTGCATTACGTACATGCGCAGCATGTCTTCCAGAACTTGATTTACTTGCTTTATTTGACCGTCAGTCTAGGGATGATAATTTGTGCTAAAGTTTATCTAAGTCCCCAGTACGGTAAACAAGGTCTTCGAGAATGTAGACGTAAACTTAACATCCCGGTCTAAGATAACTATCTTCTGAATTCCATGCAACCTGAAAATTTCCTTCATGAATATGTCAACTATCTGTACAGTCTTGTAAGTGGAATGCATGGGTATAAAATGTGCAGATTTACTTAATCTGTCCACTACCACCAGGATGGAATCATTTTTCCTTTTTGTTTGGGGTAAGCATGTAATGAAGTCTGAGGATACGACTTCCCACTTCTATTTAGGTATCAGTATGGACTGCAGCAATCCAGTGGGATGTTGATGCTCCACCTTCACCTGCTGACACTCAAAACATTTACTTAGATATTCAACAATTTTTTTACACATACCAAGCCAAAAAAATACCTTCCTAATTGCAGTCAACATTTTCTGGTATCCTGGATGACCTATGTAATTGTTGTGATGATGCTCATTCATTATCAGCTCTTTTAGATCCATACAGTTAGGAACATACACTTTAGCTCGGAAAGTTAGCATTTTATCTTTATTTATTGTATACTTAGATGTACCTCCTTGCTTTCCTATTTCCTCCATTTGTTGCCATAGAAATTGGTATTCTGGATCTTTTTGTGCTTCCTCCCTCACTTGTTCCAAAAAATTATTTTCTAGCTAATTATAATACACAGCTCATATATACCATGTAGTTTTCTTCTTAAAGCATCAACTCCCTGGTTTTATTTTCCTTTCACGTGCTGAATATCCATATAAAATTCACTTAGGAAGGCATTCCATCTTTCCTGTCTAGAGTTTAAATCTGCTTGCTTGAATTAACTATTGAAGCTACTATGATATGTTTTTAATACAAACTTCTTGCCCAGCAAGTACTGTTGCCATACCCGGAGTGCATGCACTACTGTGATTAATTCCAAATCATACATTGAATACCTTTTTCAATGATATTTCAACTTCCTTGATTCATACGCCACAACTTTGCATTTCTAAGATAGGACTACCCCAACACCTTCTTTACTTGCGTTTGTACATGCTTCAAATTCCTTGTTGGGATCAGCTAATCTTAACACAGGTGTAGTTGTCAAAAGCTATTTCAGTTTTTCAAAATTGTTCTGACATTCAGTAGTCCACTTGAAATCTTTTCCTTTCCTCTGCAAGGAAGTAATAGGAAAAGCAATTATAGAAAATCCTTCAATAAATCTTTGGTAGTACCAAGCTAATCCCATGAAGGATGTAATGTCTGCCACATTCTGGGGTACTCGCCATTCCATGATTATTTTGATCTTCTCTGGATCAACAACAATTCCCTCTACTAAAATTACATGGCCTAAATACTGGATTTCTGTTTTGAAGAAATCACATTTGCTGAACTTAGCGTACAACTAGTGTTTTCTTAACATTTCCAACACTATCCTCAAATGCTCCTTATGCTTTTCCTGGTACAGAATCCTGTCTTGCAAATGTCTTCATCCTTCATTCAAATTTGGTGATATCCAGATCTTAAATCTATCTTGGAAAACACCATGGCCCCCTTCACTTGATCAAACAGATCATAAATCCTTGGTAAAGGGTATTTGTTCTTGATTGCTAACTTTTTGAGATGCCTATAATCCATGCACATTCGCATGGTCTCATCCTTTTTCTTCACGAACAGTACTGGTTCCCCCCAAGGGGACACACTTGGATGAATGTAGCCCTTATCCAGCAATCCTTGTAACTGCATTTTCAACTCAGTTAGTTCTGGTATACTCATTATATAAGGATACCTTGACATGGGAGAGGCTCCTGGCATCAACTCTATTGTAAATTCAATGTCCCTCATTGGTGGTAACCCAAGAATACTTTCTGGAAACACATCCATGAAGTCCTGCACCACAAGTATATTTTCCATACTCCACTTGAATAACATATAACGGGCATCCCTTTCTTATACATTTATTCATTTCGGATGTTGTAATTGGTTGTAACTGTAATGGATTTTTGACTCCTTGAATCTCCTTACATGTTCTATCGTGCATTATTTAATAAATAATCTTCTCCTTATAGTCCACCAAGGTCCAATTCTTTTCCAGCCAATCCATGCCCAACAAAACAACATAGGACCTTAATGGAAAAATGTTCAAATCTACTTGTAACTATTGTTCTGAAATTTCCAAAGTACAATTTGCAACTTTTGTAGTTACCTTTAGTTTTGCTCTAGTGGCTAGGTGTACCAGCCATGAACTTTTAAATTTTTGTTCTTTCAATTTATATATTTCCACTACTTTGGGACTAACATAACTTAGACTCGCACCTGGGTCTATCAAAATAGAAACATATTGAGACAGTAATTTACCTTCCAGCTTGATCATTGTCGGCTGATAATCTACCTGTCGATCCTCCAATGCCACATTGATGCAAGGGATGTTTCGTGCCACATTACTTACTATGGAAGCTTCCTGCAATTTTGCAACTGTGTCGTTTCTTGCTCACTGTGGACATTTTTTGTAGTAATGTGCTTCACCACACCCCCAACACCGTAGAGGTGGCTTGGTCACCTGTCCTTGCTTAGGCTTGTTGGATGCTTCTATAGGTTTTTCTTCTACTGGCCATCTGGTTCTCTAATGATTTCTGCTAAACTGTTTGCTAACAGAATTACGTGCAGAATTCTTAAAATTACTACTTTTGGTGCCTCTGAAAATTGAGTTTCTTTTATGTCCTTTATCCCCTTTAGCCTTGGACTGCTGACAGCAGATTCGTGCTTTACAATTGGCTTCATCCATGGTTTGGGGGTTTACAAATTCTATTCGCTCCTTCATGTGTGCTGGCAGGCTGCTCAGAAATCTCTGTACCTTAGCCTTTTTTTCTCGAAGATATGGAACATATCATAACAGAGAGGTGAAATTGGTGATTTATTCATCCATAGTCTTCTGTCCTAGCCTTAAGACATGAAATTATTTAGCTTTTTCATCATAGAATCGTTCTGTCAAATACTTGTCTTTAAAGTATTGTTGGAATCATTCCCAAGTGACATCTTGTTCTTCAATGCTACATACATTCTTCACTTCCACCACAGAGTCGCTTTCTCTCTTAACTGATATATAGCTAATCTAGACTTCATGTTGTTGTTATATTCATACACCTGAAAATAATTGTCCACGTTTATTAACCATGCCTCTGCCACCTCCTCAGCCTCACCATCAAATGTTGGTGGTTATATTTTATGAAATCCCCCCTGAAGCTCTACTTTCTTCTTCTTAACCTCTTGCTGATCTGACAAATTGCTAGATTTTGCCTCATTATAATTCGTATTCTTACTTCGCTGGGATGGGCTTCTTTCCACTTTGTCAGTGGTGTTGTTTCTCTTTTTCCACTCATCTTATTCTTGCATGCCTCTGTCAGTACTTGGACGTTCCACCTCCTAGATTTGTTTATCTGACAGGATCTTTAATATATTTTCTTGATCTTGCAGGAATCATTCATTATCTTTTTGAACACGCACCATTTCCTCTTATAATTTTTGTACTGTATTCAACAGGAAACTGGTTTGATGTTGTTGTTCTTCCAACAACCTACTAGTTTGTTGGTGTTGCTCGACACTTAACTGAACCCACATTTCTGGGTTCATCACTGGTTGAGCTTGGGGTTCCCCGATGTCTTGGGGTGGTGGCTAGGTTTTTCCCCTTCTCATTATGCTTCTAACTCTATGCATTAGTATACACACAGTTTAATCGTTCGTTGACCCTTAGGGTCCCAATGTATGAACGTTGCTTTTATACCACTTGTCACAATAACCAATAAAAATAAATTGTTTTTACTGTACATCATTAAAATTAACCCTTTAGTTCTAAGTCCAATTTCTATATAACTAAACTACGCTAATTATGAATCTTATTACACATACCAAACTTTAAAAGAAATTCATAACCTTTACAAATATGTTGATTACATTATAAGTATTAGCATTCCATATAGTTTATTATATCAAAATTTGGAATTGGTAATAGAAAAAAATTTACCTGTGGATGCATTTACACTCACACTATCCATAACTTAACTATAGTATTTTTACAACCAATGCATGTGTTGGCACATTTAATTCCATTAAAAGCTTAGTACTGGTCGTTTAATATCATGGCACATGTGGCAGGATACTCCGGGATACGATGCAATTCACAATGCAATTTGTTGCGATCTTCCCTACCAATTGTAGCCAAATCTATGGCTAGAAACTGGGGCGAGAGTTTACTTGATTTCTCTTCCAACCCTAGCCTCTCTCGACATTTGTCTCTAAGAATAAGTCCGCAAGGGTCCCTCTGTGCTTGTTTTTTGCTTTGGTTTTCCATAGCTCCGCCTCCACGGAAACCCCTTCAACTTTTCACGAGGTTAACTGTATTTTACAACTAGCGTTATGTCCTTACATAGAGAAGTCTCTTTGCTGAGTTAAAGGTCGGAAGGTATTTCCTATAGAGGCATATCCGACCCTAGAATCGGATGGGTTCTGTGCATAACACAGGTATTCCATCCATTTTATCTCTCAGGAAATTTCATTTTTCTTTTTATCAATGTATTTTTCTTTAACCTCACAAAGCTTATAGTTTTCATTTTTCTTTTGCATATTAAATCTAGCAGAACTAGTGGAGTGACACCCATCTTGCAGCTTCGATCCTTTCAGGTAACTTACCGACTTTTCTTTCATTAGTGGTAATGGTTTTCTTTCTTCGAATTCTTTTGTTGCATTGTCTAACCGACTTATCCGGCGAAGTCGATTACTGATGACCCTTTTTCTTCTTATTTCTGCCTTATCAGACAGGACTACAGGTTTATAGCCGCAGGTTGATTCTACTCCTTGGATAGGAGTTAATAATTTCAGATTTTCTTTCTTTCAGATACTCTAACCCCGGCTAATGCTCTCTATGAATTTTCATCCAGGTATTTCATACCCAAATAGAAAATTTATTCTCGTAAATACTGCAGTGGCCTTCCTACTTCCTCGTGGAATAAAAGAAGAAATAGGGCATCCAAATCCTGATAAATTATCATTACGAAAATTAGGTTCATATCTCTTTTTCTTGCTAGGTAAAAAATTTTATGTAAAGCTTATAGTTTAACTGAGAACATGGTTTTTCTTTACTGGTATCCTTTTTCCTTTTTTATGGAAGAACATTTGAAAAATACTTGTTTATTATACTTTTATAATCATGCTACTGTACCTATTTGGACTTAATACAGTCTCTTGTTTATGCATATCTGAGAAGTTTGTTTTATTATCCAGGAATTTTGTTTTGTTTTTCCCTATGGATGGTTTTTGTTCCCAAATATATTTACTTCTTTACTTAAATTATATAAGAATAAGGTTCCATTTACTTTTATGTTGACTATTGTAATGTTGGGTTTTTACACCCTATGAAATCCTTTTACTGGCATATTGTCTACAAAATCTCGCTCTTTATTATTTCATGATTTTTTAGAACTTCATTTCCTCTGTTTTAAATATATATATTTTTCAAGGATTGAAAACATAATAAAGGTAGAAATGGTTGTGGTCGATATTCTCGGTCCCATATGAATCTGGGTTTGCTCCTTTATTTCCCAGAGTAATGTATTGTGGTCGATATTCTCGATTCCATATGAATCTAGGTTTTCTCCTCTATTTACCACAGTAATTTATGTAGAATTTTTTGGTTAAGATATTATTTAGCTGCATGGTAGGGAGTCGAGTAATGAATGTAGAAATATTAACTACAGTTTCTTTTCTCTTTTATTTTGGGTTTAATATGTTCTGTAATGTAAATATTTAGAAAGAAACTGTGTCATTATAGTCTAATTCGATGACCGGACCACCCATCTTAGTGTCCGTGTTTAGATTTATCTATTAAGGATGATGTATCTTGGGTAGGGTTTTACCCAGAACTCAAGATCAACAGTCTTGGTATTTTGTTTAGGTTTAACATAAGACAAAATCTGAGGTTACATGTTTTCTATCATTATTTCTCAATTTTCCATCCTTGAGATTCACAATAAGTCAGAGAAAAGAAAAAAAACAAAAATATATTATTTTCACCCTATACCAATTCATATGGTTCCAACAATTCCTATCACCAGCCTTCTTAGAAGAATCTATAATAAACACAGTGTTTATGTTGGTATCATTATTACAGAATTTATAAAAAAAACAACGCAGAATTCCTGTCACTAGAATTATTTTATAGAAGTTATAATAAACACAAAAGGTTGGGGGCAGTCCAAAATCACTTAGAATACATAGATTTACTTATCTAGTTAACAGTTTTATAGTTGTGGTCCTCCCAACCATCAAGAGAGGCGATTACGTCCTCCTTTTTCCCCTGTGCTCCAATTCCTGGAAAGGTACGGGTTAAGAATGGAATTTTCTGTTGTGACCTAAAGACTCTTGGTTGAGTCAGTACCAGAATTATTTTTTCAGGATTTTGCTGAGTGTTTTTCTACTGGTCACTACCAGCTCTAGAAATAATTTCACACTCTCTTCCACCAAGAACAGAACCCCACACTCCTCACTAGAATCCATTTATTATTCCCAGAGGAGCATGTAATTGTTTTCCAACTGCCCCCAACCATTTCCAATTCTTGGAAAAGTTTACCATCAGCTTTTATCTTTTATGAAACTAATTATCTTAACTGTTTCATTATTCCTAACTATTTTATGAACTGGAAAAGTTTACCATCAGCTTTTATCCTTTATGAAACTAATTACCTTAACTGTTTCATTATTCCTACCTATTTACTCATAAAAGAAATAACTTTTGTGCAACAATAATAATTCCAATTAGTTATCTTTAATGAGGTTGTCACATCATTCTACAATGCACTGTGGAGGAGATATCTAAGTATGTATGTCGGTCATAAAATAAAAATAAAATATTTTCTAAATAGAAATAAAGTATTTTCTAAATAAAAAAAACAATATCGGCTATAATAAAGTAGAGAAAAATATGCTATCCATATTTAATTAGTTGTCCTCATGACTTAATATAATTTTATGTAAAGTAATTATATATGTGTGTGTGATATTTAAACATTATACTTTTCAAGAATATTTTAACATGTGATATCAACTTTATAAAAAACATATTAAAAAATATATGTTAATGTTGTATATAATATTTTAGTATGAATTAATATTGGTTTATAGTTAAAAATATATTAATAATAAATAAATTTACAAAATCACTCAATACACATGTTTATGTAATTTATATAACATTCAAAAATTCAATTTAAACAATAAAAAATTACACATTATTCTTTAGCATTCTATAAAAAATTTATACATGAAAAATTTTGATTCTTCTTAATTCATATTAAATTTGTAATTAAAATAAATATATACTAATTATAATGTTAAAGAAATTTTTTTAATATAAATTATAGAATACCAATTTATATAATAATTACAATTTTATAAATTATTTAATATATTTACAAATATATATAATATTTTAAGATTAATGATAACCTAGTTTCACTGTTTTAATTATAGTATTTGATTATGTAAAATTGTTTTTATATGTTGAAATATTTTTATATGTTGGGATATTTTTTCCCGGCAATTCCATAACAAAGTTACTTCAAGCCATTTAATCTAATTTGTGAAATGGTTTTGTATGTAATAAAATGCCATCATTTTCAAATGTTAAATATAATATTTGATGCATGAATTTCTAATTTCTTCTTTTATTGGTAATATTTAAGGGTAATACTTTTATTATTGAAATTCTTTGTGTACGTTTTACATCGTTGTAAATAAGTTCATTATTTATTTCTCAATTTTTATCAAATAATAATAAAATTTCCATCATTATAATTTAAAAATAAATAAATTAAATTAATTTAAATGGGTAGTCAGGGAAAGTTGATAATTGTAAAATTGGCGCCCGCTGGGGCATGGTCTAGTGGCCAGTGGATGACTGTTAAGTCATTCGTGCAGTTGTGCAGGTCACGAGTTCAAATCGCATCTGAACTGGGTACCGTCCTTGCAGGCTGAGCGACCCTGAGAGGTTATAGTGGTAGCCGGATTTAACCATGAATCTCCCATGTAAAAACTGACAGTCGTTACCGATTCCCCTGACTCACAAAAAAAAAAAAAGAAGATAATTGTAAAATTGGCAATCCTGTATGAAAACCGTGCACACTTGTGAATACACTCATGTTACTGAAACATGCACATATTCGCGACCTTGTAACATTGACATTTACCAAATTATCGTGCAGGTTGTCAACTCAGTGTCAAATCAATAGTTTTAAGAACATATACATGTATGCATATTCCTAAAAACACACGCACATGAGCATATTTACACTTCCAAGTGTGCATGTGCACGTACTATGTGCATGTGCACCTACTGTTGTTATTATGAAGAATATAAAATTACCACTACATTCTTACCCAACAAACCACATGGCCCAATTTCCCCTTCATTGAACAGATCGAGAGATTTTAGGATGATGTACTCGTGAGAGTATTGACGTAGTGTTTTTTATTCGTTCTAGGTAATTGTCGAACTTTTGTTTTCTATTGCGTAATTTTTTAAAATTATTAATTTTTTGCTATTTGAAAGCAATATATTAAAAAATACATGGAGATTACGCATAGAGAAGACCTAAAACTCCCACCAGCTGAAGACATACCAAACCCCGAACCTAAGGGAAAAAAATGTAAAATTTGAAATTGATGTCATAGGCACCCTTATGAAATATTTAAGAAACATCAAAACTCCCCTTCATCTTCCACTAGTCATGTCATTGCATATGATTGTAACTTCGATTGTGAATTGCCAAGGCTAGTTATCATATGTTTTAATTTATAATCCTAAAGTGTTTGACTATTATAAGATGGATTTAGTTAGAAACCAAAAAGGGCTTCAATATTTCAAAACAATAACCTCAGAAATTATATTTGATGAAATTATTTATTAACCTCAAAAACAAAACATAGTCTTCAATCTCAAACGAAAAAACTCAATTTGTATAGACAACTAGACTTATTATAAGATGTGTTTAGTTAGAAACCAAATAAAAGGATTCAATATTTCAAAACAATATTTTATGAAATTATTTATTGACCCTACAAACAAAACATAGTCTTCAATCTCAAACAAACAAATTTGTATATTTTATGAAATTATTTATTGACTCTAGAAACAAAACATAGTCTTCAATCTCAAACAAAAAAAATTTTATAGACCACTGGACTTATTAACCTATTTTTAGACACTTGGATGGATAAGCGGTTCATGATTTTTGAGAAATGGGTGGAATTATGAACCTATTTAGATAATTGGATGGATAAGTGGTTAGTGGTGGGTTGGGTGGGTGTAAGTTAATGATAGTCAATTGATAATTTAGTGGCAATGCAAATATGAAAAACAATAATATATTAAAATGGAGGATTTATTTTAGTTATTTTGATAATGAATTTGAATATGATTTAAGAAGATGAAACATAGAAAATACAATTAGCTTTATGAATATATAATTTGTATTATAAGTGTGGTCTATTTCAAAATAGCTCTTGAAAAAATTATTTTTTTATTAAATAGATGGTTAGAATTAGATATTGATGAAATATTTATAGTTGTATATAAGATTGGAAGGTAGGGGCATACAAAGAAGGCAGCATAACAGAATTTTCTCATTAAAAGATCAAAATGGTAATAGACAGCTTAAACATGAGGCTATGGAAAAGGAATTGCTAGATCATTTCAAAAAAATGCTAATAGAAACTAATCAAAATAGGCAACCAGCAATTGATAAAATAACTTCCCATATCTCGGCAGTGATCACCAGAGAGCAGAACTTAGCTTTGTTATGGGAAATTAGCTTGCAAGAAGTAGAAGTAGTCATGAATATGCGTAGGAATAAAGCTTCTGGGCCTGATTGCTTTACTGCGGAATTTTTTAAAGCCACTTGGAATTTCATGGATCAAGATATTCTGGAAGTAGTAGAGGAATCAAGGAGAAATTAGAATGTCTATCTAGCCCTATATGCAACCTTTGTAACTCTTATTCCAAATCAAGAAAATTTGGATACCCCTGTTGGTTTTAGACCAATTTCTCTCTACAATGTCATTTACAAGATCCTGTCAACAATTATGGTAAATAGAATCAAGCCTCTCCTGCCAAGGCTGATAGCTCAAGAGCAGAAAGGTTTTGTCAAAGGCAAAAAAATCTTAGATGGAATTGTGACGGCCCGGGAAGCAATTCACTCGTTGAAGACCCTTAAAACGAAAGGCATGTTAATTGAATTGGACCTTTCTAAAGCATATGATAGTATTAATTGGCATTATTTGTTAACAGTTCTGAGAGTGTTTGGCTTTGATGACCAATGGATACAATGGCTTCGGTATTTTATCTCTTCCTAGAATTTCTCCATATTACTCAATGGAATACCGACTCAACCCTTTAATATTACTCGAGGCCTCTGTCAAAGACATCCTTTATCTCCATTTTTATTCATTATAGCGGCGGAAGGATTAGGAAGGCTAATCAAGGCTCATCTTGCAGAAGCGAAGCTCAAAGGTTTAAACCTATGGGGAGTAGATCTTCCCTTGACGCATCAACATTTTGTTAATGATATTCTATTATTTTGTGAAGCTTTGGTGAAAGAAGCTAAAGCTATTTTAAAGATTCTGGAAATCTTCATGGAGGCATCAGGTACTTTCATTAATACTGATAAATCTAATGTTTATTTCTTTAATTCTAATACTGCAACTCAAATTTTTTTAACCAAAACCCTTGGATTCAAAATAGGTTTTTTTCCTCTAAAGTATCTGGGAATGAATTTAAATATTGTTCCAGTAAGAATCACAGACAGGAAGGACCTCATTATAAAAGTAGAGAAAAGACTACATAATTGGGAATTTCATGTGTTGAATGCTCCTCGAAGAATCATATTGTTAAAATCAGTTCTCCAATCCCTTCCTCTTTATCAATTATCAGGAAGAGCTTGTCCTAAAAGTATTTTTAATCAGTTAGTTAATCTCTTGAAGAATTTTTTATGGCAAGGAGCTTAGGCTAACAGAAAATGGGATCTACTTACATGGGAAAAACTTATTAAACCCAAATCTGCAGGAGGCTTGGGACTGAGAGACCCTTCTATTTTAAATAATGTAATGGGTTAAAAATTGTGGTGGTGATGGATACAAGGAGGACATGATCTTATAAAGAGTATATGGGAAACAAAATATGATATTCCACATTCAGTTGCAAGTAAATTAAAAGTGGATATAGTACCAAAATGATCTTCAATCTGGAATCTGGCAGCAACTAACAGGAATCTAATTCGATCTCATAGTTTCTGGGAAGTGAGGGAAGGTAGAATGACACTGTTTTGGGAAGATTCATGACAGCAATGAGGAAAAATTTTCAGTCGACTTGATTTAGAAGAAATCTTTCATTTTACTAATACCCCGAACTATAGATTAATTAATAACTATTGGTGTCAACATCAGCATAGTCAATGAAGGATTTGGAAGGAGAAAATCCACTAGACACAACCTCCGGATACGCGCCAATGGACAAATTTAGCAAAAGAACTTAAATCAAGGAAAATATGCTATGCAACTGGTAGTGATATTCTACGTTGGGTTTATCAATCAATAGGGATGTTCACTATCAAGGAAGGATATCATATTCGATCTCAAACTACTCTTAACAATGAAATACTAATATGGAAGAAAATATGGGCATCAAAACATTGGCCAAAAGTAGAATACTTTCTTTGGTTATTAAGTCATCGTAAAATTTTGACATGGGAAAATCTGAAAAAGCGAGGAATGTATGGACCATCCCGATGTTATATGTGTCACACAACAAACGAGACAATATAACATCTTCTTAATAACTACCCAATTATAGAAACCCTTTGGATAAGTCTACAATAGTTATTCAGACAAACAGATAAAGACAATACGAATATCAATGAAACCCTTAAAAAATGGTGTAAAGGAGGATTTAAATGTGAAGTGCTGAACAAAGCTTGGAGATTATAAGCTGGGTTTATTTTATGGAAAATATGGAAATAAAGGAATCATCGGCTCTTCCGCGATGAGGAGCAACCAATGAATCAACTATGGTAGAATTTGATAGAGAATATACTAGAAAAAATTTTAGTGGAAAGATGGACAGAGGAAGATTGGTAAGTGGAAGGTATTGAGGCACAAATGCTTTCCAGTTTGAATTTAAAACCTCAAATTTTATATCAAAATCTTTGGAAGTATAAACCTTCAATTCAAAATGTAGCAGACAGGTGGAAGGTTTCTCAGAATGGTTTCATTAAACTTAATTATGATGGTGCTTCAAAAGGTAACCCCGGACAGGCAAGAGCTGGAGAGATATTTTGCAATTCTCAAGGGGAATTATGTCGAGTTTATGCATTGGATTTGGGCTATGCTACTAATAATGAAGAAAAATTAATGGCAGTAAAACAAGGATAATTGATAGCCAAAAGAGAAAAATATCAGCGACTCATTGTAGAAGGTGACTCGGTAATGGTTACAGTTGTCCTATTTAAATTACAACAAGGATCAAATTGGTAAAAAATAAGTAAAAGTTGGAGAACGGAAAATCTAATTCAGGAAATAAGCATGCTGATTAAAGAAATACAATATTTGATCCCAACACACACTCGAAGAAAAGGCAATGAGGCAGCTGATTATTTAGCTAATTGGGGATGTAAAAATAACGAGAGATATCTGGATGCTAGGCCAAGAGATGGAGTTTGGAATATTGAACTTCATTCTCTTCAACTTATTATAGAAAGAGATATAAGTGGAATTGAAGATCCCCGGTCGGGGTGGGAACAAGGCAGCGTGACACCGCCACAGGGATGGCATGTCAGCTGACCATCAAGTCTCATTAATAGCAAGTGTAGTGGCCAGGCTCGCATGCATACTAATTATGGTTTCAATGTATTTCATTAAGTGTTAGGACGGACAGGTAGAGTCACGGCAGCAAGATAGGGAGGGTTTATGTTTATTCTGTCTGTCTCGAGAGTTCATTCCTTTGAAAGCAGAATAAAACTTCTGCACGGTGCCAAGGAAGCAGCAAGAACGGGACAAGAAGTCTTTTGTGACTAGGTATGCTATGGTTCCTCTTATTCTGGCTTCATTACTCAGTTTACCTCTACATCTTCCATCAATGTCTTTAGAGTTTTTAACAGACCATGCAGAACAGTCAAATTTTTATGTTTCCTTTCTGGGTTTATCTCATCTGTATGTGATGATAGAGGGGATCCATTTTAATTTCCTGCCTCCTTTTCGTAGTCCTAGGCTACATTTTATTTTCCGTATAGGTTTCAAACTTTGTCTCTTACCCATTACTTTCTGCTTTCATTTTCATTTTGGGACTCATCTCTTGGCATATTCTATGATGCCTTCTTGTAATGGAAATCTGGCTTACACTCTACTTGGTTATCTCTGCATGGATAATATAACTAGGTATGTTTATAGTGGAGTCATTCACAGTATCAGTAGTAACACTGAATTCAATATTCTGGATGTTGTGTTGTTCTGTTTTGGTCTTTCCCTAGAAATTATTTTAATATCGGTCATTTCGTAAACCTAACACAGGCCTAGGTGGGCATAGTGTTTGTTGTGAAGTTTTTTGGGTCTCCTTATTTCCACAGCTATGACCTAAAATTCAAAAATTTCAAGTCTATCTTACCCTTCAGCAACTTTTGCTGTTTCAAATATCTTGTCCTGTCACTTTTTTATAAATGGCCATCCTTGCAATGGTCCACTCCTTGCTTTATTTCGCTAGCTTGCAATTTACAACAATCCTATGATGTTGAGATGGTTTGGCTTTGTGTAAGCAGAACCAGAGATAACAACTACCATTACCCACAGTTTTTGGTTAAACTTCTGGAATTTCATCATCATTCTAAGCTTTACCTATTGGTTCATGTTCGATACACAGGGTATTTTACTGTCAAATAAATAAACAGAGGTATCCAGCTAACAATGACAAAGGAAAAGGGAAGGAAAATAAATTCCAGTTAGGTCGCTGAGACAAGCAAAAGAGGGAGGAAAACTAATTAGCAAACCCTTGAAAGTTTAGCAAGAAGCTATGAGACTGGAACTCCGAAGGATATTCAGAAAACTATTCAGGGATGGGAAAGGGATAGTGAAGACGAAGAGGATGACATCCAAAGCCAACAGGAGGGAATAGATTTCCTTTTATACCCAGGTAACACCAGAGGAAGAGTTTCGTTATTCCAGCAATCTGTCAAAACCTATTGGAAAATCAAATGTGTTTTGGCAAAAGCGCTTCTAAGTACACAGGAAAAATAAATCAATTCTTGCATACTGTTTGAACTCAACCAAATTAAACAGGAGATGATGGAAATGGCAAAGATACAGGTTCAAACCAATGCGAGAATGGAAAAAATGGAGCAACAACTACTTAATTTTTAGCAAGCTGAGATGCCAAGGTCAACTGCTAAAAACCCTACACCTGTCGAGTCATCGGATGGTTAATCTCTTTAAAAGTTCTTTTTTGTATGTTTTTTGACGATATTAAATCTATTATCTATTTTATATGTATTTTATATGGACATAGTAATGGTGTATTAGCTGTTAACAGGAGGAAAAAACAATACCAAGTCTAGTTGGCTTATAACTCTTTGAGGTGGCCAATAGACCTGGTTTCCTTCGAGCAGGTTGAGACTACCAAAATTTTTTCTTTTGTATAACAACTTGCTCTTTACAAAATAGAAAATAGAGAGGTCCTACGAAATTAATAAAAAAAAATATATATATTGGAAGGTTGAGATTTATTTCTCTCCATCATCTTCTACATTTTTCCTTCATTATTTTTTATTCATGCATTTTTCCTTCATTATTTGTTACAAATAGAAAAAGCTTTTCGTTCCCATTATCCACCTTGACCAAAGCATTTCCATTATCCACTTGTACCAAACGATTTCTATATGGACTTGGCTAGGCTTGTAAAACATTTTCCCACATGGGATTCTGAAACATCTTGTGGCAAGGGCTTTTGAAATTTCCTCCCACACCTTTACCTTCATTATGTATTACTCCTCAATCATATTCTTTCATGTAAACTCATTAATAGACATTATATTCTTCATTTTCCTTCCTTAATATTCTTAGGTTTTGATCACCAGGGTTTTATTACTAATGTTTTCATATTTTGATCACGCAAGTTTCATTTACAATATTTGTTGGAGAATTTAATTAAAGTTACTTGTTAGGTGTCACATCTATCCATCCAAGTGTCCTAGCTCAACTTCCATTAATCTAATTTTGTTTAGTCTTACTACAGTGATATATTGTTGATGTCTCCAATGTAATATTATTTAACTGTTTCATAATATTAAGAAGAATATTATTTGCTCCACATTTTCTCTTTTTTATTTTTCATAGTATAATAGCTTGTTCTGCATAATACTCCTTGAGAGCAAAAGAGAGGAGCAAAAATATGAGCTGCATAAGACTCCATGAAACTCCATGAGAGCATTAGAGATCAAGAAGTCGATGAGGAGAAGAAGCTAGTTCTAAAGAACTCGCTCTGGTCAAGAATTCATTTGTTGCATAGATAATGAAAGAAGGCTAGGACAAGATGGATCATCTCCCTTAACTCAAGAAAAGGCATTCTTGGACAACATGGATCATCTTCCTTAGCTCAAGAGAAGGCCTTATTTTTTTTTAATTTGGAGCGGCCCAATGCACCCCATAACAAGACAAAGTGTTTTGACCTCCAAAAACATACGAAGTTGATAATTTAAGAATTTCAAGGCAACCTTCCTTTGTCGATAAGTGTGTTGACTCACATTATACTTGTAAAAGAAAAATGCGTTCAGCATGAGTTTTTTTTTTAATCCATCCACCATGTATGGAGAAGTCGAAACATGGAAGACAAAATGATACATGTGCTGCCTTGTTGTCATAGCAGAGTGGTATTTGTTCAAAGTGAAGGGGTAGTGAAAACAAGAGAAAGAAGGTCGCAACCCCAACCTCTTCAAGTTAATTTTGAAGTTTTTAATGGTGGAAGGCTTATTTTTTAAAGTCTCAACCCAATTTTGAGGTTTTTAATGGTGGAAGATGTATTTTTAAAGCCATGAGACAAGTTTCAAGTTTTTAATGGTGGAAGGTGTATTTTTAAAGTCACAAGCCAAGTTTGAAGTTTTTTTAATGGGGGTGTTAGGATCCTATAATAATAGGATTCATAATTTTTAATTTACTTTTGATAGCCTTGTAAAATATGTACATACCTTGCTTTCTGCAAGTTGTTTTCCCATATTTTGAAAAAATTGAAAAAAAAATATAATAAAAAAAAAAATCAAAAAGAGGGTAAAAATTCCTAAAAGAAAGATTAAAGGACTTAGAAAATATAGACCCCAAAAGAAAAAGATGAGAATAAGACCTAAAAGTGAGCAATTCCAAATGCCACTACTTTTTACTTTTCTGCAAAATAAATAATTATGGCTGAGTGTCAATAAATGCCATAACACATGATGAGTTAAACTGTTTAATCTTAAATTTTCATGTTTTCAATTTCATGTTTTAGATAGAGAATAAGGATTTGTCAAACAGTTTAATCTTGAAAAATCAGTAGATAGGTAGAGAATAATGAGGAGCTTAATAATTAAATCTGAGCCCTCGAATGAAATAAGGTAAACTTAGATAGTTTTATGCTTTGAAAGAAAAATGTTTTAAGGTTGCAAACCTAAATGCACCTACAAAATGAAGAAAAATGTTAGAAATAAAGTTGGGTAGGTAGAAATGAGTTGTGAAAGCATGTAATAAAGCATCATCAAGAAAAATCACTAATTTACCCTCCCCTTCAAGTATTCAGTATTCTAAATTATTAGTAAAAAATGCTCAGAGCATTTCTCTGAATTTTTTTGGGACCGGACCCAAGGCTCGATGACTGGTTAGTTAAAAATATTGTGTTCCCATATTAAACCCACATTTATCAGCATTTACCCTTCATTCATACATCAGAACCCCTTTTTCCTAAGTAAAGACACATTCTTACTTAGTAAAATTGAAACCCTAAAATAACTAATTTCATTCCCTTCAAAATCATTCGTAAAAACCCTCAAAATACATTTGTCCTAAGTATTAGTGAAGTAAATATAAAAGATGCGCAATGCTTCATTTTTATGCTTTACTTAGAGATAATATGTGTTTTGTTTACTTTTACTATCCCTTTATTCATATTAACACCTAACTTATTTTAGTAAATCCCTAAAACTACACCTACATGTAAATATTAATTCCCTTATATCTAAATAACCCCCCAAGGAACCCACTATTTTAACATTTAGAACAAATTTTATTATCCCCACGTGCATAAAATAAAAACCATGCCCTAATAAACCCCTTGGTATAAACCTATCTCTATTGAAATACCCTACCCCTATAGTTTGAAAACTATTCGAAAGGTTGAAAACTATATAAATAAAAAACCCGCACTCGTATATGAATAATTGAAACATTCAAAACAATGTTTTGAATTAAACATTATACCTGCCTATCCTATATGCCCAAACTTTAAACTTTATTAAAACATATATTTTTAAAGTTTAATCCATTCCCATCAGACATACTACACCCTGGTCCCACTCCCCTATTCCGGCGCACCTTCCCATCTAATCTGGAATGTTCACATACAAATCCTAGATCCGCCTATTGAAATCCTATATCATGTAGAAAACTTGCGCGATTACCCCCTCTCCATTTCTGCGCGAAATGGGTGGTTTCCTAACTTTCTCTCTCATCCACATGCCTATTTCACATTGGATCGCATGGGTTCAAGTCAAAACCACTTACTGCCACAATGCCACGTGATAAAATGCTTACTGTTTCAAACCTTGAAGCCCGAAACTACCTCATGTCCGATTTGACAGTCATTAATTGCAAGTAAATGTAACCTAAGTCACCCCATAAACTATAAGAATGCATTGTTATTCCTTTATTCTGCACACATTGACTGTATTGGCTATTTGGAATCAGAGAAAAGAAGCATGTACATGATTTTTATGCCCAGAACCAATGTAAAGATTGTATTTACCATTGAAGATCACCGAGAAGCCCTAAATTGCTCTAGAAATGAGAAAATATACCACAGAACCTGTGATAAATCCTCAGATCCATTTCTAAAGATATGTACCTACTTATAATAGTTATTTCCTGAAATATTAAGCCTATTATTGATTTGAAATACCCTCAATAAAAAAACAAATCCGATTAGAGTTCAAAACCAATTGAAAGAAACTACCAAAAAGCCCAAAAAACAGGCCAGACCCTGTCAAATTTTTCCAAAATCCCTATTTTTTCTGTTACACACTATTTTGAGAAGAAATTGTGAGTTTTCATAGTTTAATGATCTATTTTAAGATCTGAAACAAGCCAGAAAACCTCTGTAGGTATCCTAAGCCTTTGTGACCCATTTCAAAAGACTTTCATCCCAATTTCTCAGTAAGAGACTAAGGAAACCCTTATTTCTTGTATAAAACTAGTCAAAAGCCTTCAATCACCTCCTTGTAGACATCTGTTTCATTAAGAAATTGTTTGATTTTTGTAGGTTATTATCAGAATATGAAATTGGACCAACAGTTTCAATACTAGTTGATAAAATTGTTCGCTCCAAATTTTCATATTTTAATTCAAAAGCTTCATTCAACAAACAATTTGTATACAAAGAAAGAATAAAATGAAGTCAGAGAGAGATAATGATGATGAAATTTGCATAGTGAATAGTAAAAGTGAAATCAGAATTCACAATGACAGTGAAAACAGAACAGTCAAAGAGCATCAGAGTTAAAGTGTATCAGGTAAAAGTAAGAGTGAAAGTTAAAACAAAGTTACAGAGTAGTCAAGGTAAAAAAATAAAAGTAAAAACAAAGGCAGTAAATAGTAAATAAATATGAAAATACTTTCAACAACAATGAAATTTATCCAAAGCGAAAGTAAAAACAGTTAAAAGAACAGTAAGGTTAAAAGATGAAAATAGAGCAAGAAGGGACATTTTTGCATAAATTTCAAGTTGAAGTCATATTTTTGTAGGAAATATTCTAGAAAATACAAGATGAACTTCAAAAACTGAAGTAATTTTATGTTCTTAAGGTTTCCAAGTACAAAAACCTCTCTCACTTTTCTAACAGCCATTATGGATTTGGAAATATTAAACAAATTTTGAAAGATCTTTTTATAGAAAATTCCTGTTAGGTCATTAGTTTGCAGAGGATATTATGGCCAATGAAAAATATATCTTACAAAATTTAAGGAGGTTTTTGTTCCTAATAGATGCATCTATAAAAAACTATGTCACGTTTTGCACAGTTATTACAGAATGAGAGATACATGCACATCTTTACAGCCCATTTTTCAGACTCTACAAAACTCTATTTTACACATTATTCTGCAGAGCCTATTGTGACTAGATGGAAAAGAATTTTATGGAACTTAGAGAGGTTTATCTCAAAAACATATTTATCTATAATAACGTATTTCAATTTTTACATAAACATTTCGGATTAAGAAATAGGAAGGTATCATTTGACCCCAATTTTTCAGAATTTCTGGAGCAGAATCCACAAAGAAATGAAACAGTTAGTGACTTGGATGCCTCATCATCAACTAAGAGTTGAGATCAAATTCGAATTATCCTCTTTCTCATCACCTATCCATAAAAAATATTTCCAAATAGATGCATTATTTTTTAATGTCCTTCACTTAAGTTCTATTTATGTAAAACAGTTGGAGATATTTGTAAAACAATATTGATATTTTTTCAAGATATTCTAGTTTAGAATTTGTATAAATACTTCAACCTTTGAAGTATTTTAGGTGGAATAAAACTACTAGATTTTCCATAGACATTTTTGTTGAACATTGGAGGTTATTGTGTGTTTGAATTCGAAGTAGCAGACTGGACAAGCTGACTGGCATCATAATTCAGGATCGATGTCATAAGCTGATGAGTGAAGTACTTCCTACTTGTCATTGTTTCCTTTTCTAAGTTTCATGCATTCATTTTATGTTTGTTCTGTCTAAATATGTAAATAGGAGTATTACTAAAGGATTATTCAAGTGCTCCCTATCTTTACCTAGTTTCTGTTTTAATATTTTCTTCTGATTTCTTATGCAAGGAACCCTTAATTGCTCTTTCTCCCATTTGACCTCTGCCTTCTACGTCCATTTTTCATATGAAAGGATCCTTAACTTCCCTTTATCCCGATCATACCACCTCACAAAAAAGCACTTTCCCAAATCTCTGAGGGTTGTCTATCTTTCCCTGAATATATTTGTACCTTTTTGGCCTTGATTTCTAGTGCTACTAGCTTGATTTAAACCCCATAGCCCAATGGACAAGTAGATTTCTCTCTATCTTACCTCCAAGTGATTTTTTCCCAACAAACCCTTTAAACCAAAACCAAATTTTACTCTCATAACTAGCCTAATATTATAAATCAAACCAAAGTTAAAATTTAAAGAGAGAATCCTCTCTAAACCCTAGGAAGGCTAGATCCTAGAGTTTGAAGTAGGTTTGTGGTTACCTCTAGAGTTCTTTGACTTAAATCAAAAATCCCACAACTTATGAATTTACTAGAGTGATAACATGAGGAAGGTGCATTTTTAAAGCCACGTGGGTTATTTTTTAACACTTATAATGAGGTTTGTTTCTAATACGTGACAACCTTTTTTCAAAATGATTTCTGATAGGAAATTTTGTACCTTCAATGTATTTTTTTTAAATATATCTTGTAATATGTAATTTTGTTTTAAAAACAAAGGGGGCATTGTTCCAATCCGTTCTAGTCATTATGGTATTTTTTTAAAAAGAGAAGGGTTGTGAAAGTTTTTGGGAAAGAATTTCTTTTGTAGATAATTTGTAGATCTATTTATTTTGCAGAAGTTAAGTAGCAGGAAATCCACCATAAACGTGTTTTTTTATTGCAAACATCCACTATATTTTTAAGTCAATTTTCTTGTTGAGCCGCATTCTATTAGTGCTCAAAAAATGGGAAAATCCAAAAGACTAAGAAGGTCAAAACGACACTAGGAGATGTTTGAGATATTTTTCAAGGATTTGGAAGTAAAAGAAAAAAAAAATGCCTTCACATTGAAATTCATAAAATAATTTGTATATGAAAACATTATTCCCCTAATTATAGATGCAAAAACAACCAAGGAGACCTAGGACACCCAAGAGAGGATTTTTCATGTAAGGGAGGGCATTGAAATTAAATATGAAGGTGAATATATAGATGTTATAGTTCAATTTGGGAATCATACCTAAACACAAATAAATATCCATCAGGGTCTATCATACTCTAAATTAATTACTACATGCCCTAAACAATTCATCCCATTAATTTTTTTCCTTCATGAAAGTTTCACTGCTCAGATTCTAGTTGAAGTGCCTCATTGTGCCCTAGATTTTTGTAAGTGATTTGCAGAGCATATACTCCCATGCAAGGCTGTGTTGCCGAGGATCTAGGCCCACTTTAGGGTTTGTTGGTAAATTGGGAGAGAAATTTTCATTGGATTCTGGGAATCTTCCCAAACTCTAGTGTCTTCTATAAGTTTGTCCATCTCTCACCTCATATGATAGCTTTGAATACGGACACCATGGAGCCATTAAATATCTTATACACCTATTCCCATGAACAAGGAAACCTCTTCATCCAATTTTGGAAAATCCATTCAATTATTCATTTATGTTGAACTACCTTCATCTACTTATAAATAAAGCATTGATCATAGTGCATAAGAGAGCAAGAATTTGTATTAAGTAGAGTTATGCTGGTGAGATCGCATCTCTTGGAGGTGTCATCTTCATGTAATGTTATGTTGCTAGTGTGATGAGGATGGGACTAAACCTGAAGTGAGTGACATTGAATTGATTGATTGGTTGTAACTTCTCCTTCTACTTCATAATAAAGACATGTGTTCCTTTCCTAATGCATGTGTCAATGATGTTATATGTGAATTTAAAAATGGAATCGATCAATTTGTTTAACTTGAATAGATGATATTTTCCTTTATGTCATTTGATGTCTTTTATTTTCCATTGCAGGTACCAATCAAGAGAATTCTGTTTGATTGAGAGTGACGGAAGTGACAAAGGGAGGCGAAGAAAAGCGAAAATATTACAAGTAGGTTTTCTTCCCTTTTCTATTCATTTTAAGGAAAAGGTCAAATATATTGACCATCAAACTTAGGGAAAGCATACTTATCTGTAGGTTGATTTTCATAAAACAAAACAGCTACTCCACTGGGGACCGACAGATCATCCCTAGTGGTTTTATCCTTATCCATCAACCTCTAGTAGACTTTTCCTTCTTAATTTAGTCATTTGAATGTATTTTAGAAAAAGTAGTGTGTTTGATTTTGTTTTTAGAGATTCCTCTAGCACCAACGCACTGTTGGTCTTGACACAATGCTCTACATAAAAATGTTGGCTTAGGGATAGTGCTCTGCAACGCACTATCTCCCACGCAGGGGTGTGTTTCCCCTGTGACCAACCAAACTCTATCATACTTTGTCTTTTGAAATTCATTTCAGTGTTTTGTTTGCTGAAGTTTTAAGTGATTGATTCCCTCTAGAGACCAGATTGCCTCTAATATTCTTGCCTCACTTTGGATATTTGTTTGATCAATGTTTCTTTTGTTTTCTTTTTCATTGTTGAATAGTTCCAAAGTTAATTTTTACATTTGATCAGTTCTTTATTTTTTGAAAGAGGAATTGTCGTTTCAGTCTTCGTTTCTCTTGACATTATTGAGTGATTGTTTGTGCATAACAGTTTCTTTTTCATTCACCTAAACTTAAAATAAATTGAGAATCGAAACATGTATTTGCATAGAGGGATTGTGAGTACTGCACATGAATAGTTTAGGGAAATTGCATTTAGATGTGCTCATTGTTGATTGCATACAATCTGATTGTTCTATCCCTTGTAGCTAGTTTTTCATTGTCGAAAAACAAATCAAAGCGAATGCTTATCATTTTACTTTCATTCTAGGAATGTTCAATACATCTCGCGGTGAACCTGAAAGACAAAATGATAAGCAAGATCAACATAAAATTTATCTGAATTTATCTAAGGAAGCATTGTAAATTAACAATAACATTTAGAGGTCTAGGTTAGAAGAAGGGTTTTAGCATTGTTAAACATAGTAGTTGTCATTAATTGTCTGCGATACATTAAGAGTGTGACTCATTCCACGTACGTAAGTATATCGAAGCTTGTCCACGTACTTTCAGGTATATCATGCGGTGTTCTAGTACGAAAATTATAAGGGGATGTTCTCACTGTGCAGTTTCGCATTAGATAGCACTAATACAGACTGGGCCTTCAAGTATCATAATGTATATTTGGGAGGAAAATTTTAGGTTACTTACCATCCATACATAACTGAGTGAGCCAACTTGTACATTGTGATACACCAAACACAACATTCAGGGAGATTACCTACACGAACATATGTCCTCAATTTAATGGGGCAGTATATTGTAGCTCACATTTGCTTGGTAAACATTTTTCCTATCATTACCCTCTTTTTTGTTTTTATTTTTTATTTTTTATTAAAATGAACCAGGAATCATGGAACAAGATCAACCCTTCCCCATCGTTCACGTAGGACAACAAATAAACCATGTTTACCTCCAAAAGCTACACCTAGTAGACAAAGGCGCGCTCATCCTACTGATTCCAGTACCTATCAAACCTTTCGTGCTACATCTTCATCTGATATATTAGATACATTTGATCCTTTAATTACCGAGTCTGGAGTTATTTCGACCGATCCCAAATTATCTTCTACTATCGAGACGAACCCTACACAGTTACCTGAGGACACTGAAATTCAATCCAGTGAAACAGTAAATACAGAACTCGAGCTTGTTAAATTGGAAGTCAATCTGGAACCAATTTTTCTTTTACCAAAACATCTTGATCCCAAATTTGAACAAAAATAAGTTCTTCTCTTGAAACCGTCTCATCCTCAGTCATCTGTAACCATTGAGTCTTCCTCTTTCCCATGGACTTTACTGCCTGAAATTTATCTTGGGCCTGACGATGAAGTACTTCCACCTGGTTTGATTGCAATACAGGAATAACTTCAAGAAGAGACAACCCCTTCATCTCCCACTCATTTTGGGTTGGGGCTTCATTTATATATGTCTTTTCCTCGTTTGACCTACTCTGCTTTTTATGATCATGTTTACCCTCAAGTTCTCGTAGATTCGTTACAGTATTTGCTAGGTTATTTAAACATGGTTGGGACAGCATCCCAGACTGTACCATTTGTTACAGTTGTGATGCAATCTACTATTTCCTCATCTTCAATTTTTTATATGACACCCGAGTCTCATACTTATGGTGGTTCCTCTGCCCCATTGGGTTACTAGGCTTTAAATGGAACCTACTCTCGTATCTCCTCTAGTCCATGGACATCGCCCATGTCATCATCTGGAATTCTATCAAATTCATTTGTTATGAGTATTGAACGACCTAATCCTTTATTGGCATCATCAGCTCAATATCAGGTTGGTCCATCCAATTACTGTCCATATTATCCAGTATCTGTTGGATAACCATCATATGAAAGTCACTATGTGTAATATTCTTATACTCCATATGTTAGTGGGCCACATATCTTCAGGCCATATGGCAGTACTCTGTCGTTTTTAGGTCAATCATATGCTGGAATGCATTTTTTCCAATGGCATCCTACTTTTCCTACTCAACCACAAATGGTTGTGTATCAATATCAACAAGTTCAACCAATTGAATATGTGCCTACTATGCCTCTTATTTCTTTTGTGATTGTTTCTCAATTTTCTAAAGCGAGTCCTTCCACCCCTAACCCTAAAGTTTTTGGTCTACAGACTCTGTCTTTCAAGGCTGGTATTCAAAAACCATTTGTATCAAGAATTTCACATCCACAGGCTAGTTTACCTTTGTCACAGGCTTCTACTAGCCTTGTCTATTCACAACCTGGTCCAAATTATCCTGGCAGGCAACATTTTTATCAAATTCCATGACGCCACAAAAACCATTCCAACGGTTTCAAACTTATCCAGATCCTGGTCAACAAGCCTACCCCTATCTGGGTTACCAACAACAGAATCCATTTTTTGGTACACAATGGCCTATTTCCCACGAAATTCCATCTTATCCTAGTTATGCTCAACCTGACCTTAATCGAAAATTGTCATTTGTTGCAACATTAGAGTTGCTTGATTTAAATGGCTCACAAATGATACCATTCTTTATTTACCTTGGTGGTTGGAGATTCCTCATAAGTTACCCTCAGACATTCCAAAATTCAATGGAAATTATGGAGAAGACCCATCTACACATGACATGAATTATAATTTATGGTGTTCATCAAACTCCTTAAACGATGATTATGCTAGATTGCATATTTTCCAGCGAAGACTTACTAGTCCAACTACAAGGTGGTACATTGAATTACCACGTGATTATTTTGATAAATTAACAGCTTTAGCCACTAATTTTTTAACCCACTTCTAGTTACCCATCATATATGAAACTGGAACATAACTTTTGAACATCTTTAAACAGACCACTACTACTCATATATTAGATCATATACATGAGTGGCGTCATCATCACTGAATGGTTAAAACATTTGTTCCTGGTCATATTTTAGCTGAGTGGTTTATTAACTCTTTGTTTCCATCTATCACCAGGGATGTGGTCAAACGTGATGTTTTCACTAAAGAGCAAGTAATTTCTCATGCATGGTATCTAGATTTGATTTACCCTCAGTCTGGCATGCTCTATGAAAATATTCCAAATGCACTATGACCAAATTTCATTGTTACTCCCTCTCCATCTGGTAAGGACCTTCATGTCGACGATGGTTTGATTGGTTGTGCTAGAACTCTGGTAGCAAGTTGACCATCTATTTCTACACTTGTTGTTTCAAATCAAACCCGTATTGCATTTGATCATGCGTCTTCTTCTGAAATACATGTCGTGTCATATGACAAAGGAAAAAGTTACAGGAAACCTAGAAATAAGAAGAAAGGGAAAAATAAGAAGAAATTAAATTCACCCCCACAGGAAAAATCATCTGATTCATCAGTTATTTTCAGAAACCTCCTTACCCTTGTTTGATATTTAATGCGGAAAATTTTATGCGAGATTTTCCTCACTGCTCAGAAGTCTCAAAGCTTCTTAAGAATTCCGCCACATCTACAGTGTTGTCAAATCCTTTTCCGAACCCAGAAACACATATGGTTACTACGGATCCTACTTCTACTTTGCAAGTGCTAATGCTATTCGTCGTTAAGCCCAAATCTAATGTTTTGGTGTCTACTCGAAGTAAAGATTACAATAATCCATTTTCATCTTCAAATGGTGAGGCTACAGATAAAATTACCAATTCGACTTCGACTTCATCTAACTCCTCTCTACTGACTATCATTCTAGAGTTAACAATAAATTTGTCGAAGTGAGAAGTTCATAAATCAACATTCAACCCTCGAGCTCCTGCAACTCAAAAATTATAACATAGTAGAAGATATAACTCAGTCACCTTCTTCTATTTCAACACTTAGAGGTACTTTAGAATTCTCCCTCCCAAAATCAAGCTTTGTTATTAGCGATCGGTGAAATCGATCCAATGGATTCTAATCTTGTAGTCTTTAATCACACAGGCTATGTGCCACAATTATCAGCACAATTATCATTTCTGATTCAAGTACATGTCCTGAATCACCTCATTCATCGCACTATCATTGATGAAGGCACATCTACTTTTATCATGTCTATGAGTTTCTAGAAGTCACTTGGCTCACCAACTTTCTGACAATCACCTATGACGTTGAAATATTTTGACGGTCGTACATATAAGCCTTTCGGAATTCTCAGTAACCTGCAAGTCCAACTAGGGAGAAAATCAGTTACTTTTGAAGTTGAGGTCATTGACAAACCCCATGAATACAATATATTACTTCAGAGACAAACGGTTTATGTTGAGGTTGCGGTATTATCTGCTTACTTTTGTATGGTCGTCTTCCCCCATAAGTGTTAGTGTGAATTCTAATCGAAAGCGTATGAAAAAAACTCACTTTAGCTATGGATAACAAACAGCCTTAACATTAAATATGGTTGTCAATTTCCTTAGATCTGTAGTTAGTGATCAAAATAAATGCTACAAAAATCTGGATCTATGCAGTTAGAGACATTAAACAGAAAATAATAAGTAAGAGTTTCTCCATGCATCTAATGAACAAGACAAGATTTTTTAAAGAATTTTCTGTATTATGACACCTAGGAAGGAAACATAGAAATATGTTACTAGTCCCCCTCAATGGGATGGGTTCCTGTATGTCCTCAGCGCTTTAGATCTAAGATCTCTCTCTCTTGATGATGTAGAAAACCCAGAAAAAAATGGAACTCAAGGGGAGTTCACAAGCAAAAAGTAGAAAAATATGACAATGATGGAGGATCAAAGTCAGACCAAAAGTATTGATCTAGAGTGATCTTTAGGCAACAAAAGGTAGTGAATGAATGGAAAAACCCTGATATTTATAGAAAAAAATTGAGTTAGTCTAGATAATGGTGCATAATTAAAATATTATTAACCAAATCTAGATCCAAATTTTATGGAATATTTTATTATTTTTGTTGGAGGTAAAAATAATTTGAATTTGGTCAAATCCCTTTATTTGTAAATAATAAATAAATAAATGATTTATTTATTATTTTAAGAATGTGGTTGAGTAATAATTAAATAGATAGTGATTTATTCAATTATTTATAAATGATTTAGTCAAATATAACAAGGAATATTATTTAAATAACATTTTAAATAATTATTCCTAGAAAATAATAAGATAAATAATGATTTATCTAATTAATTTTTTTGTTTTGGGTTAAATATGAGTTGTAATATTAATTAATCTGTGGTCTAATTAATTATCCCTTGAGGAAAATTGACCAAATAAGGATTTATTCAATTATTCTTCATGGGGTTTCTTGTTTAGACCAGAAACAACTTAATAAATTATGGATTACTAAGTTATTTTTCATAGTGAAAGAAATTTTACTAGGGTAAAATTGGTCTTACATGGTGTAATTTGGTCCATATAATAGTAATAAGTTAAATGACCAAAAATTGGTGTAACAATAAGGGAAGCATCAGAATTATTGATCAACTCTCTTTCTTCACCTCTAGTTCCCAAGGAACTGGAAGCATTTTGTTTGTTCACGGACCCCCACCATCTCTTCAGAAAACTGGTGTAGGACTCTTTAAGGATTCTTCCATAATGGGCACCTCTTCATTACCGTCACCTGCGACATCATCAAAAGTCACAAATATAGAGACCTACAATATGGTATCTTCCACTTCAGCTGACTTAAGGAAGATTCCCAATGATTATGCAATATATAGGCTGGGCGAAATCATGCTTCTAAGTCCAATTGAGCTAGCATAGAAATCAATATTTTTGGCTTATGCGGCCAATCCAAATCCTTTTTCGCCGATGTTTTGGTTTGATATTTCTTTGGATTATGGTATTTCTTATGATCCTTTTTCACGTGTATTCTCAAACGATACGACCATTATGGAATCCATGATGTTGGAAAAAGAACTAAGGGAAGATTTAGATCAAAATTCCGATCTTCCATGTTACAATGAATATAATCCAACTAAACTATATCACCCTATAGTCATTTATTTGTTGACGACTTCTATTCCTATCACGATGTTGATTATGACCAAAACCATCAAATATTTAATAAATGATTTTTATCGATATTTTGACCAAACCTAGCATTGTAGAAAACATTCACGTCAATGTGTCTTCTCCATCTGAACTTGACATTTACTGTGCTCTTTTTTGTTAATTTCGAGATGTATATGCTTGTTCATATGAGGAAATGCTAGGAATCGACTCCAGTAATGTTGAACATGAGATTAAAATGTATCGTAATGTCAAGCCAATATGACATCGCCTTCATCCTGTTCACCCTAATAAAGTTGTTTCCATTAAAGCAGAGGTTGAAATTTTTTTAGGTTTTGGATTCATTTACCCTGTTCCACTTACTGATTGGGTTTCTAAAATTGTTCATGTCAAGAAGAAACAGAGAAAAATTAGAGCATGTGTCGATGATCAGGATGTTAATAATGCTTGTCCAAAATAAAACTATCCCACTCCCTTTATCAACCAAATTATTGATGAATGTTCCAGATGTTAAATATTTTCTTTCATGGATGGATTTTCTGGTTACAATCAGATCAATATTCACCCAAAGGACCAATATAAAACCACTTTTCTCTGTCCCTGAGGCACATTCTCTTATCAAAAGCTCCCTTTTGGTTTAAAGAATGTTGGGAAAACATTCCAGAGGGCAATGAATTATGCTTTCCATGAAATCAAGCACATAGTTCAACCGTATCTAGATGAATTACCTACACATTCACGGAAATGGGATGACCACCTGCTACATTTGAGAGTGATCCCTTTACATTGTCGTCACTAAAAAATACACCTCAACCCGCACAAATGTGTGTTTGTTTTTGTTTTTGGTCATTTTCTTGGATTCTTTATGTCAAAAGATGGAATTCGGCTTGATCCATTGAAGGTCCAAGCCATTCTTGATCTGCTTGCTCCTTCCAAATTGCTTCAGTTACAGAAACTCCAAGGGAAGGCTAACTTCTAAGGAGCTTCATTCCCAACTACACCGAAATGGCTAAATAATTTACTTGACTCTTGAATAAGGGGATTCCCTTCCATTGGGATGAGGTTTCACAGGCTTCCCTTGGTGTTCTTAAAGATACCCTGCCCCAAGCATCATTAATCTATCCCCCAAATTATCAGAGTGATTATTTCCTATATCTCGTTGCTATAGATACAACCATCGCTATGGTTTTAGTCCAAGAAGAAGATGGGATTGAAAATCCAATCTATTATTTGATTTTTAATCTCAATGATATGGAAGTTAAGTACACATATGTTGAGAAGCTCGCTTTAGCAGTCGTTCAAGCTATACACATATTTTTCCATTATATTTTCCATCCAAAGACCATTCTCATTTTAGATTGCAACCCTATGACATACATTTTTTCATGTCAATTGTTGGGGGGGAAATCCAAAATGGATCATCATTTTTCAGGAATTTTATTTCGAATTCATCAAATCCAAGTCAAAGAATTCTTTGGTGTTTTTTGAGCTAATCTGGGACCTTCCCTCGAGTGGCACCGAGTGTACTATGTAACCATTAATTCTGAATGAGTATTTGTTTTTTTATTGATTCATATGACCTATGGTCTGTATATTTCACCATCTATCTCCAAACCCAAACTTTTCGGCCCAATACCTCTCACTTGCAACAACGATGTTTTTGATACCAAGCCAAACATGATCTAATTGTCGACGATACACTTTATCGTCAGCGTGTTGATATGATTTTATGTAGGTGCCTCACCCATGAGGGGGCCAAGAAAGTTTTAAATGATTTTCACGCTAGTACATGTAGTGTAAATTTGTATGGTTATGCTACCACGTATAAGATTCTTCGTGATGGTCACTTATAGCCTACCATTTTTCATGCTTGCCATATATTTGATCGTAAAACCCACTTGCTACCAACACCAATGCATCTTGTCGTCATTGTTGGACCATTTGAGAAATGGGGCACCGAATCCCTGACATGTAAGCCCGCTCAGCCAGCGGGCATGGGTATATTATTGTCACCATAGACTATTTTACCAAGTGGGTCGAGGTGATGCCTACATTTAATAACATAGGACAACCAGCTGCATTGTTCTTTTTTAACCATGTGCTTACATAGTTTGGTGTGTCACAAGCCATAGTCACAGACACGGAAAACATTTTCGCAATCACATGATGGATGAGTTGACTACCAAGTTAGGACTGTCACATGATAGTTCTACCCCTTATTATCCACAAGCTAATGGACAAGTTGAAGCTATCAAAAAAATTCTTAAGTGTATGCTTCAACACATGATTGGAATTCATAAATGAAACAAGAATTTTATCATGTACTCAGCTTTGTGGCCATATCAAACCTTAGTGAGAAATGAAACCATAATTACTCCCTTTCAGCTTGTTTATAGTCTGGAAGCTATGTTACCGATACAGTGAAAAGTACAATCGTTGAAACTTGCAATTGACCTGCTACCTGACACTTCTGATGAAGAGGCATGCCTTTTAGATCTCATTCATCTAAATGAAATGCGTCATGAATCCAGATTGGCCAATGAAGTGCATAAGAGATGAATTAAGGTGCAATATGACTGCAATTTCAAGCCTCACACCTTCTCGAAAGGAGACTTGGTCTTTCTTTATGATCAAGAAGCTAATAAGATAGGAACAGGGAAATTTGAACCATTATGGCATGACCACTACATTGTCAAGCACATTCTGGCTAAGGGTTCCTATGACTTGGTAGATTATGATGGGATTCCATTGTCGCAACCTCACAATGGGTTGTATCTTAAAAGTTATTATTCCTGATTTTTCATAGTAAACACTATATTATATGATTTGATTGCATGTGTGTAGTGGTGTGTCTTTTAGATTTTTTCATGTGGTTATTAATCTGATTTGCATTTTTTACAGATTTCAGAATCATCAAAACCGTTTGTTGGATATTCTAATGGTGCTAGTCATTGTACATAGAATATATCCTCTATAGCATGGGCCATATTCTCTCCAAGTGGTGAGTTAGTGAGTTTCCAACCAATTTGTATTGGTTGATCAACACACACTATCATTGATTATAGCAGGTTGATCGAACTCCTCTCTGATTCCATTTCACTTGGCATTGGACGCATCATCATTAGGTTGGACTCACAACTTGTCGTACTACAGCTTACTAGTGTTGATATTGTTCAAAATCCATCAATTCATCGCATGTTCTTTATAGTTCATCTTTTAGAAAGACATTTTGATGACATCCAATATCAACACATTTCCAGAAACTTTAACACTTTAGTTCATTCTTTGGCGAATTACGTGTTAAATAGACATTTGAAACATATGCAAAAATGAAGTTTCAATTCACATCATACAATTGAATAAGGATTGCACATAATTATAGAAAAACATCCAAAGTAAAATAGATTTATATCGAGTTTTTTACAAAAATTGTGTCCAAGACACGTTGGTCATCTGACCTCAAATTCTATACAGACATAGCATAATCTAATTATAACTAGTGATGCTCATGATAGAAATTCACTGCTTGGGCTATCATGTGCAATTACCTCATCCAACAACTAGGCAAACTAATGGTATGGCGTTGCAACCTCATAGGCAACTCCTCGATTCAGACATCGGGTATCCTAAGAGTCAATCCCTCCACATGTTGTTGCAACTTAGCAAGAGTATGGGCTAAATCCAAATCACAAAGGAATTCTCTCCCGACAACCCTCTCTCCTGGTTCTCTCACATGCTATGCATGAACCACTAGTCGAACATTACCTACATCCGCATACATTAAACATCTTTAATTTAGTCTTGGAAACATAAAAAAACATAAAAATATGTAAAAAACCTAAAAAATCAAAAGGTCAAACATTTCACCTATAGCACCCCATTGACCGCTAGCCGATAAAATCAAATATTGATCTCCACATAATTTCATCCCTACATATGGATGCTCCTCTATGAAGATATTCTGTCTTCGGAGCCAACTGAATAATGCAATGGAAAAAGAGATCGATTACTGACCATCATGTATAGCCATCAGCTTGACCCACCGCTACATCTGTGGATTTGTAGGACCAGTGAATCCTAGTGCCACATGTTATCGCTGCATCAATGGAACTCTCTCCAAAAAAAAATGACCAAGATCAACCCATAACTGAAATTATTGATCTTTTCACTTTTTACTTTGGTCATTTTTTCTTTCATCTGAAGGAGTACTGCTTCAGCCCAGTTGAATACGGTTGGCTCGAGACACTCAAGTGCATACTGCATGTATGATCTGTTCGTGACATGAAGTTTCATGCTGCCTGCTAGCTTTGTGATAGTGAATAGGAGTGTTTGAAAAGGCATATCACATACATCTTTGATATTTATCTTTACATATTTTCTAGGCTCAGTTCATGGTCAACAAAATTTTCGAATGTAGTCCTTCACTGTTTCACCACCACAGATGCAGCCCGCAATGAAAATGGGGGCACCATGTCTTAACAAACCTATCAGAAAGTAAATGTCATCAACCAATATTGGGAGAAAATGTTAAAATATTGTAGAGCACTTGTCCATTCGAGCTCGTAAAAGGAATTGAAATGACATCTACTCAGTATAAGTTTAACCCTTTTCCAAACTAAGATAGATTATGTTTACAAAAAATAAACCCCTAGTCTAACATGCTTAGGAGGTTCTCTCAGGTATTATTTTATGCTTTTTCATATCTGAGGGAATATTTTGTGAGTTTTCTTTTCATCCCTTTTTCAAACTCTCTAAACATCAAAAAGGACTGTGTCTTCACTATCTTGAGACTCGTTAAAGCATCAAATAGCAACAAATTTCTCCATCATGAAAAGATTGAGTTTCACCTTTGCTAGACTCGTTGAAGCATCAAATAACGATTGATTCACCTGAAGGGTGGAATTGTGCATCAAGCATATTCTATCCTCCTCAAGATTGTTAAAGAATAAAGAGTATTGGTTAGCAATAACTATGGAAAATTGGAAAGGGATAAAACAATTTATGGTAGAAAGTCACTCTTGAACATGACACTTATTCACTTCATCTCCGTGACTTTTGAGTTGTGTAATCTTCTTGACGATACATCATACCTATGGTCTATCACACCATCCATCACTTTGGTTTTGGGTTAATGCTACCAATTCATTCAGTGTTTCTGATATGTTCAAGATAATTCAATTAGTTATTCCTCATCCTTTGCAATACTCATAAACCTTCATTTCATTACCACCATCCCTAACATTGCTTCATCATTTACATTCTGTCTCGAAAATTATTACTCGTGTTTCGTGTCATTGATGGGGGAAACATCAAGGCCCTCCTGTGATGAGTTGCTTCCTGTCAACGTCATATCATCATGTAGGAAGTTGGCTTAGAAATAATCTTTCAGTACCTTGGAGCTTGCTTACATCAATGAGAGGTGTCTCACTTCCAATGATAGGTTGACATGATAGGCCTTCAACCGAAAGACTTCGTACAGTGTTCGACATCAAATCATATATTCACACCAGGCAGAATGTATTGCGGTACCTTGAGAGCCATTATCATCAACGGTGTTTTCTCGCATGTATGTTAACTGCTTACATCATTGGCTAGTAATCAGATTATATCTTCCCATGTTCGACTTTAGATCACATATTTGCATGGTTAAACTCATACTTAAAGTGATCGATTATATGAGATAGAAGACCCAAGATCTAGATTCATCCATTGAGGCTGTGATTTCAGGAGTAGTACCAAATCGTCTATACGATGGTCATTAAAAATATGGTCATCCTAGATATCATTTTTGGGATTCAACTGCGTTAAGTAAGTCATTCATGTATGACCATTTCCATGAGAGGTAGTCGCAACTGACTAATTTATCATGATTTTTGAATAGTCCACTTAGCACTCATTACATTGGGTGATCCTCACAGGGGTGAAGAAGTGGGATTGAAACTAGTGAAAAGAATCACATAGCGTCAATCATCACTTTCGGGGCTTTCACTCGGTAACCAGGACTTCCCGGGAGGTCACCCATCCCAGAACTCCTCTGGCTCAAGCGTGCTTAACTGTGGAGTTTTCCCCACAATCAAACCCACTTAGCTTGCTACCCCATTTGCAAAAACTTAGCAAGTATTGTGCCTCATGAACCATTCAAGTAGAGATCCCTTTACTCATTGTATTTTAAGTATGAGGGGTTTCCGCAGTGCATTATATTAGATATCATTTTTGGGATTGAACTGCGTTAAGTAAGTCATTCATGTATGACCATTTCCATGAGAGATAGTCGCAACTGACTAATTTCTCATGATTTTTGAATAGTCCACTTAGCACTCATTGCATCGGGTGATGCTCACAGGGGTGAAGAAGTGGATTTAAAACTAGTGAAAAGAATCACATAGCGTCAACCATCACTTCTGGGGCTTGCACCCAGTAACCAGGACTTCCTGGGAGGTCACCAATCCTAGAACTCCTCTGGCTCAAGCGTGCTTAACTGTGGAGTTTTCCCCACAATCAAGCCCACTTAGCTTGCTACCCCATTTGCAAAACCTTAGCAAGTATTGTGCCTCATGAACCATTCAAGTAGGGATCCCTTTACTCTTTTTATTTTAAGTATGAGGGGTTTCCGCAGTGCATTATATTAGATATCATTTTTGGGATTCAACTTTGTTAAGTAAGTCATTCATGTATGACCATTTCCATGAGAGGTAGTCGCAACTGACTAATTTCTCATGATTTTTGAATAGTCCACTTAGCACTCATTGCATCGGGTGATGCTCATAGGGGTGAAGAAGTGGGATTGAAACCAGAAACATATCACATAGCGTCAATCATCACTTCTGGGGCTTGCACCCGATAACCAGGACTTCCCGGGAGGTCACCCATCCCAGAACTCCTCTGGCTCAAGCGCGCTTAATTGTGGAGTTTTCCCCACAATCAAGCCCACTTAGCTTGCTACCCCATTTGCAAAACCTTAACAAGTATTGTGCCTCATGAACCATTCAAGTAGAGATCCCTTTACTCTTTGTATTTTAAGTATGAGGGGTTTCCACAATGCATTATATTAGATATCATTTTTGGGATTCAACTGCGTTAAATAAGTCATTCATGTATGACCATTTCCATGAGAGGTAGTCGCAACTGACTAATTTCTCATGATTTTTGAATAGTCCACTTAACACTCATTGCATTGGGTGATGCTCACAAGGGTGAAGAAGTGGGATTGAAACTAGTGAAAAGAATCACATAGCGTCAATCATCACTTCCGAGGCTTGCACCCGGTAACCAGGACTTCCTGGGAGGTCACCCATCCCAGAATGCCTCTGGTTCAAGCGCGCTTAACTGTGGAGTTTTCCCCACAATCAAGCCCACTTAGCTTGCTACCCCATTTGCAAAACCTTAGAAAGTATTGTGCCTCATGAACCATTAAAGTAGAGATCCCTTTACTCTTTGTATTTTAAGTATGAGGGATTTCCGCAGTGCATTATATTAGATATCATTTTTGGGATTCAACTGCGTTAAGTAAGTCATTCATGTATGACCATTTCCATGAGAGGTAGTCACAACTGACTAATTTCTCATGATTTTTGAATAGTCCACTTAGCATTCATTGCATCAAGTGATGCTCACAGTGGTGAAGAAGTAGGATTGAAACTAGTGAAAAGAATCACATAGCGTCAATCATCACTTCTGGGGCTTGCACCGAGTAACCAGGACTTCCCGGGAGGTCACCCATCCCAGAACTCCTCTGGCTCAAGTGCGCTTAACTGTGGAGTTTTCCCCACAATCAAGCCCACTTAGCTTGCTACCCCATTTGCAAAACCTTAGCAGGTATTTTGCCTCATGAACCATTCAAGTAGAGATGCCTTTACTCTTTGTATTTTAAGTATGAGGGGTTTCCGCAGTGCATTATATTAGATATCATTTTTGGGATTCAACTGCGTTAAGTAAGTCATTCATGTATGATCATTTCCATGAGAAGTAGTCACGACTGATTAATTTCTCATGATTTTTGAATAGTCCACTTAGCACTCATTGCATCGGGTGATGCTCACAGGGGTGAAGAAGTGGGATTGAAACTAGTGAAAAGAATCACATAGTGTCAATCATCGCTTCCGGGGCTTGCACCCGGTAACCAGGACTTCCAGGGAGGTCTCCCATCCCAGAACTCCTCTGGCTCAAGCGCGCTTAACTGTGGAGTTTTCCCCACAATCAAGCCCACTTAGCTTGCTACCCCATTTGCAAAACCTTAGCAAGTATTGTGCCTCATGAACTATTAAAGTAGAGATCCCTTTACTCTTTGTATTTTAAGTATGAGGGGTTTTTGCAGTGCATTATATTAGATATCATTTTTGGGATTCAACTGCATTAAGTAAGTCATTCATGTATGACCATTTCCATGAGAGGTAGTCGAAATTGAATAATTTCTCATGATTTTTGAATAGTCCACTTAGCACTCATTGCATCGGGTGATGCTCACACGGGTGAAGAAGAGGGATTGAAACTAGTGAAAAGAATCAAATAGTGTCAATCATCACTTCCGAGGCTTGCACTCGGTAACCAGGACTTCCCGGGAGGTCACCAATCCCAGAACTCCTTTGGCTCAAGCGCGCTTAACTGTGGAGTTTTCCAGGTTTTCCCACAATCAGTTTCAAATTAGCTTGCTACCCATTTGCAATGCAAAACTCTGTGTAGTACGCAAGTACCGTGCCTCATGAACCATTCAAGTAGAGATCCCTTTACTCTTTGTATTTTAAGTATGAGGGGTTTTAGCAGATTATATTAGATATCATTTTTGGAGATTCAATCATGCTTAAGTAAGTCATTCATGTATGACCATTTCTAGAGAGGTAGTCACACCGATTAATTTCTCATGATTTTTGAATAGTCCACTTAGCACTCATTGCACGGTGATGCTCACGTGGGTGAAGAAGTGGGATTGAAAATAGTGAAAAGAATCACATAAGGTTTAATCATCAATTTCCGGGCTTACACCCGAGAACGGACTTCCTGTGGAGGTCACCCATCCTAGAACTCTTCGGCTCAAGCGCGCTTAACTGTGGGAGTTTTCCCCACAAACTAAACCTACTTCTTAGCTTGCTACCCCATTTTCAAACCTTATCAAGTATCAGGCTCTATGAACCATTCAAGTGGAGATCCCTTTTACTTCTTTGTATTATAAGTAGAGGGGCTTCAAGTAAAGGCATTATATTAGATATCATTTTTGGGATTCAATCATGCTAAGTAAGTCATTCATGGATGACCATTTCCATGAGAGGTAGTCGCAATAGACTAATTTCTCATGATTTTTGAATAGTCCACTTAGCACTCATTGCATCGAGTGATGCTCACAAGGGTGAAGAAGTGGGATTGAAACTACTGAAAAGAATCACATAGCGTCAATCATCACTTCTGGGGCTTGCACCCTGTGAAACCGTGACTTCCCAGAGGTCACTCCATCCTGCATCCCTCTCGTCTGCTGCACTTAAATGTGGAGTTTTCCTCACACCGTTCTCCACTACCAAGGCTCCCATTTGCAAAAACTTAGCAAGTATTGTGCCTCATGAACCATTCAAGTAGAGATCCCTTTACTCATTGTATTTTAAGTATGAGGGGTTTCCGCAGTGCATTATATTAGATATCATTTTTGGGATTGAACTGCGTTAAGTAAGTCATTCATGTATGACCATTTCCATGAGAGATAGTCGCAACTGACTAATTTCTCATGATTTTTGAATAGTCCACTTAGCACTCATTGCATCGGGTGATGCTCACAGGGGTGAAGAAGTGGATTTAAAACTAGTGAAAAGAATCACATAGCGTCAACCATCACTTCTGGGGCTTGCACCCAGTAACCAGGACTTCCTGGGAGGTCACCAATCCTAGAACTCCTCTGGCTCAAGCGTGCTTAACTGTGGAGTTTTCCCCACAATCAAGCCCACTTAGCTTGCTACCCCATTTGCAAAACCTTAGCAAGTATTGTGCCTCATGAACCATTCAAGTAGAGATCCCTTTACTCTTTTTATTTTAAGTATGAGGGGTTTCCGCAGTGCATTATATTAGATATCATTTTTGGGATTCAACTGCGTTAAGTAAGTCATTCATGTATGACCATTTCCATGAGAGGTAGTCGCAACTGACTAATTTCTCATGATTTTTGAATAGTCCACTTAGCACTCATTGCATCGGGTGATGCTCACAAGGGTGAAGAAGTGGGATTGAAACTAGTGAAAATAACCATAGTTTCACCATCACTTCCCCGGCTGTACTCCAGAATGCGATCTCCCGGGAGGTCACCCATCCTGGAAATCCTCTGGTTCCAGCGCGATTAATTGTGGATTTCTCCCCACAATAAAGCCCACTTAGCTTGCTACCCCATTTGCAAAACCTTAGCATCTATTGTGCCTCATGAACCATTCAAGTAGAGATCCCTTTACTCTACCCCATTTGCAAAACCTTAGCAAGTATTGTGCCTCATGAACCATTCAAGTAGAAATCCCTTTACTCTTTGTATTTTAAGTATGAGGGTTTTCCGCAGTGCATTATATTAGATATCATTTTTGGGATTCAACTGCATTAAGTAAGGCATTCATGTATGACCATTTCCATGAGAGGTAGTCGCAACTGACTAATTTCTCATGATTTTTGAATAGTCCACTTAGCACTCATTGCATCGGGTGATTCTCGTAGGGGTGAAGAAGTGGGATTGAAACTAGTGAAAAGAATCACATAGCATCAATCATCACTTCCAGGGCTTGCACCCGGTAACCAGGACTTCTCGGGAGGTCACCCATCCCAGAACTCCTCTGGCTCTAGCACGCTTAACTGTGGAGTTTTCCCCACAATCAAGCCCACTTAGCTTGCTACCCCATTTCCAAAACCTTAGCAAGTATTGTGCCTCATGAAGCATTCAAGTAGAGATCCCTTTACTCTTTGTATTATAAGTATGAGGGGTTTCCGCAGTGCATTATATTAGATATCATTTTTGGGATTCAACTACGTTATGTAATCATTCATGTATGACCATTTCCATGAGAGGTAGTCACAACTGACTAATTTCTCATGATTTTTGAATAGTCCACTTAGCACTCATTGCATCGGGTGATGCTCACAGGGGTGAAGAAGTGGGATTGGAACTAGTGAAAAGAATCACATAGCGTCAATCATCACTTCCGGGGCTTGCACCTGGTAACCGGGACTTCCCGAGAGGTCACCCATCCCAGAACTCCTCTGGTTCAAGCGCGCTTAACTGTGGAGTTTTCCCCACAATCAAGCCCACTTAGCTTGCTACCCCATTTGCAAAACCTTAGCAAGTATTGTGCCTCATGAAGCATTCAAGTAGAGATCCCTTTACTCTTTTTATTTAAAAAGGTGAGGGGGGCACTGCATTATATTAGATATCATATATGTGAGGAATCGCAAGGCCACTATGTAGGGACACTTGTGGAGAGATAGTCGCAACTGAGTAATTTCTCATGATTTTTGAATAGTCCACTTAGCACTCATTGCATCGGGTGATGCTCACAGGGGTGAAGAAGTGGGATTGAAACTAGTGAAAAGAATCACATAGCGTCAATCATCACTTCCGGGGCTTGCACCCAGTAACTAGGACTTCCCGGGAGGTCACCCATCCCAGAACTCCTCTGGCTCAAGCATGCTTAACTGTGGATTTTTCCCCACAATCAAGACCACTTAGCTTGCTACCCCATTTGCAAAACCTTAGCAATTATTGTGCCTCATGAACCATTCAAGGATGACCTATTGGGATGGGTGACTCCCGGGTGCAAGCCCCGGAAGTGATGATTGAAGCTATGTGATTCTTTTCACTAGTTTCAATCCCACCTCTTCACCCCTGCGAGAATCACCCGATGCAATGAGTGCTAAGTGGACTATTCAAAAATCATGAGAAATTAGTTAGTTGCGACTACCTCTCATGGAAATGGTCATACATGAATGACTTACTTAACGCAGTTGAATCTCAAAAATGATATCTAATATAATGCACTGCGGAAACCCCTCATACTTATGGTCATCCTATCATGGGTCTATATCTATAGACAAATTTATGATGTTATGATGGTTTATGTGTGGAGTATGGGTATGCCTCCCTCAGCAATTCATGTCTAAGATGAAAATATATCATGATGTAATGTATTGTAATTGATGCAGGTCATTGTCCTCTTCAGATCCTACTCATCACATCATAAAGCATATCAATCAACATTTTCATTTTTGACTTCATGCTTTAGGTGGCAGTTGTTACAGGTCAATTTGGGCATCATTCCAAAATAGATATTAGTATCTATTAGGGTCTATCATACTCTAAATTGGTTGCTACATGCCCTAAAAAAATCATCCCATTGATGTTTTTCCTTCACGAATGCTTCACTACTTAGATGCCAATTGAAGTGCCCCATTTCGCCATCAACGCACCCCTAGACTGTAGTAAGTGCTTTACAGAGCATCTACTCCCATGCAAGGCTGCATTGTAGATGATCTAGGCCCACTTTAGGGTGCGTTGGTAGAATTGGAGTGAATCGTTCATTGGATTTTGAGAATCTTCCCAGCTTCTAGTTGCTTCTAGAAGTTGTTCCAACCTTGACCTCATCTGATAGCTTCGAATATGGACACCATGGAGCCATTAAACCTCTCATCCTCGTATTCCCATGAACAAGGAAACCTCTTCATCCATTTTTTGAAAATCCAATCAATTATTCATTTATGTCAAACTACCTTCATCTACTTATAAATAGAGAATTGATCATAGTGCACAAGAGAGCAAGAACTTGTATTAAGTAGAGTTATGTTGGTGAGATCACAACTCTTGGAGGTGTCGTCTTCATGTAATGTTATTCTATTGGAGTGATGATCCTGGTGTGACAAGGATGGGACTGAAGCTAGAGTGAGTGACATCGAATCAATCAACTGGTTGTCACTTCTCCTTCTACTTCATAATAAAGACATTTGTTCCTTTCCTAATGCATGTGTCAATGATATTATATGTGTATATACAAATGAAATCAATTCAATTTGTTTAACTTGAATAGATCATATTTTCCTTTATGTCTTTATTGTCTTTTTTTTCCATTGCACGTACCAATCAAGCGAGTTCAATTCGATTCAAAGTGATGAAAGTAACGAAGGGAGGCGAAGAAAAGTGAACATATTACAATTAGGTTTTATTCCCTTATTTATTATTTTTAAGAAAAAGGTCAAATATCTTCCTTTCTTTTGTTTTAAGTGCAACCACCACACTTAGGGAAAGTATACTTATCCATAGGTTTGATTTCCGTAAAACAATACCAACAGATCTATAGTGAGATTAAGAGTTTGGTGAGTCCCGATGTGCTTAGCCACAAGTGGATGATGAGTGTGAAGAATTTGCAAAATAAGCAAAGATAGAGCACACAGATGATCATGAATCCCACTATGCACAGCTGGAGGTGGATGAATATTTGGTGAATCCAGCAACCCAACTTGTCGATGACAGTGAATTTTCTATTGAATCAACAGATTTTATGGAAAATCCAACAGTTCATCTTGTTGATTTCAAGTTTCATAAAGACTTGTTGGCGAATGATGAATGGGTTCAGATGATGCAACAAAAAAAATACTATTGACATGATGTTATTCGGTGAGGGAAGCCCACTTGAGTCTGAAAACCATGTGGCTGTCAATCTATTTTCAGCAGCCCAGTTTAATAAAGAAATGAAAGTGAAAAATATAGAGGTATATAAGGAAGCGCAACCTGAGAAATATCTGATTGTATAGCAAAAGGAACATAAACAATGTGCTTCTACAAATTTTTTTACACTTACCATTGATTTCCAATGTGTACATAAATAGGACAATTATGAAGAAGATTTATGTTTCCTTGAAACATGGTTTGCAAAACCACGCCTTGATGAAGTCTACATAGAGGATGAAACAATGAACCTTGAAAACAACATGGATGATAAAAATATCAATGAAATTTTCATGCATTGGAGTCCTAAAGAGATGATATTTTACTATGAACTTATGTTGTAGAAAAGTATTGATGATTAAAACAATACTACAGAAGATGACATGTGGCATTAGTCCACATACAAGCCGAGTTTTTAGGAAGTCCAGGATATGCTTTGAAAACCTGGAACAATCGAAGAAATGCACCAACAAATCAAGAAACTGAGGCTTGAAGGATACAACAAAAGGAAAAAGTTGAAACAATTAAGAGGTTACAAGATTTGGAAGAAAAGAAAATGAAAATGAAATTGTAAGGCTGGCTCAGACATAGACCAGTAGACATCTTAATTGAATTTTTATGTGGTTGTAACTAAGGGGGAGTTTTGGAGAATCTAATTCCAAACAAATGATAGTTGTCAAAACCATCTATCCAAGTGTCCTAATTCAGTTTCAAATTAGTCCAGTTTAGTTCAATTTCATTGTAGTCATTTATTATTAATGCCTCCAATGTAATATTATTTAACTGATTCATAATGTTAGGAAGAGAATTCTCTACTCCAAATTTTTAATTCTCTATGCACACATCCAAGTTAGGAAGTGGGAAAGGCCGTAAAGTTAAAAAAAATTGTGTTTGCAATGCCAAAAAATGCATGAAATTTGATTCGCAGATCAAACAAACACGACCAAAGGTATTTTTTAATTCCATTGGCCTCTCAAAATTCATAAAAGGAATTTTTAATTAATTTGGAAGAACAAAGGTATCATTTCAAAATTGTTCCTCATTTATTAAAATAGCTCTCATTTTAAAATGGGATTATACAAAGTGTTTTTTTAAACTAGAGAATATTTTTTTTGTTGAAAAAAAGAACTTGATTTTTTAATAAAGGAAGAGGTTTCAATTTATGGTTTAAAAAGGGCTCATGTTATTCTTAAATGGACCATAAATCTCATGTAATTTTTTTTTTAAATAAAGGGGTGTTGTTCCAATTGAATGTGAGCATTGCAATATATAAAAAATAAATAAAAAATGTTTTGTAAAAAAAAAGGCACTATTGTAATAGGATTTTTAAGGGTTTTATGAAAGCATTGCTGGAAGTTTTTGTGAAGAATTTCAATAAAGATTCTATTGAAGGAGAATCCATTCGAAATTCTTAAGTCGCCATTGTTGCATGCTGCCATGATGAGTCACAACCACACCATAGTCGGATCTAAAGTGATAGTCAAATTTGTATGAAGTTGAGAAGCCACAACTAAGATGTCTTATTGCAAGAAGTTGTTATGTTTTAAGTTTGATTTACTTGTTGAGCCATAGTGATCCAGTTCTCAACAAATGGGAAAATATTCATTGTCATCAAAAAGCATTGTTGCTGGATTCACCAACAATGAAGCACACAATATTATAGTGAATCTAGTAATTCAATTTGTTGATGTTAAATTTGATGAAGATTTGTTGCCTAATGATGAATGGTTGCATATGATGCAACAAAACATGATATTAACATGATGCTATTCGGTGAGAGAACCCCACTTGAGTATGAAAACCAATTGGAAGAAAACCTATCTACAACAGCACATGTTAGTAACGAAGTTGAAGAGAAAGAGACATGAGCGAAGGAAGAGAACGAAGCAAAACAGGAGAAATCTCTCATTGGACACAAGAAGAAATATAATCAATGCCGTTTTGTAGATGTTTTTATAGTTTCCATTGATTTTCAATGTGTAGGTAAACATGATTATTATGAAGAATATTCAAATTTCCCTCAAGCATGGCTTGGAACCCCATGTCTAGACGAGGTTTGCATAGAGTTTGCAACAATCAACTTTGAAGAAAATATTAATGAAATTTTCAAGTATTGGAGTCTTGAAGAAATAATTTTTATTATAAATTTATGTTGCAACAAAATATTGATGATGAAAAGTGCACTATAGAAGATGATATGTGGAAGAAATCCACATACAAGCCGATTTTTTAAGAAGTCCAGGACAAAATTAGACAACCTGGAACAATGAAAGAGTTGCATTAGCAAATGAAGAATTTGAAATTTGAAGCCCACAAAAAAAAAAAGCCTCAAAACGAAAAGGAGATATGGTTAATGCCATTTTTTTTCAAATTGTAAGCCTCGCTGAGACTTAGACCAACATACATCTTAACTAAATTTTTATCTAGGTGTAACTTAAGGGGATTGCTGGAGAGTCTAATTCCAAGCACTTGTTAAGTGTCACATCTGTCCGTCCAAGTGTCATAGTTCAATTTTAGTGAGTACAATTTAGTTTATTCTCGATATAATCATTTATTGTTGATGTCTCCAATATAATCTTATTTTACTCATTATTACAATTGAGAAAAGTGTTTTGTGCTCGAATCTTTCTCTGCATTCTTTGTAAATATCATCGAAGTCACCTGTTGGATACCTATTTGCAAGATTAGCTCGGCATGGTGCTTCACACTACTATTGTTTTTCTGATCCCTACATTCTCTTAGTGGAAGTTTTGTATTAATTCGGAAGAAATAAGTAGCGAGGTATCTTCAGCTCTGGGTGGAGGAGAAAACAATAGATACGGAAGAAAATTTTATATTGATTATGCTTGGAGATGAGAATCCCATATTCTTTGGTAAGCCCATATCTCATGATAATTTTGGAGACACGGTTGTACACTTATGATAAATTGTACTTGTACGGGGTAATCCTTTTGACTCGGGTTTGTAATGAAGTGAACGAGATTTATGAAAGTGTTGTTAACGTTTATTTATCTTTGTGGTTCTGCACTATAACCAACCAGAGGATATTTACTGAGAACAAGAGAGTTACATTCACTTTTATTTTCTGGGGGAGTAGTGATTATTTAAATAGAAAAAAGCTAGTATGATATGTAAATGATTTTGAATGTAGATATGTTGGTTTTTTTTAATAAATATTTATAAAGAATATGGTTTTTTAAGCGTCAGCATTTATGGGAATTTAAAATGGTAATTTATTGGGATTTATTAAAGAGGTGTCTTAAATAGTATAGTGTGTAAGTTTATTTATTTGTCAATCTTTTTAGAATAAAAAATAAAAAATATAAATTATGTTTGAAATAGAAAACTATTGTTAATTCTAATTAAAAAAAAAATGAATAGAAGTAAAAAAATATATGGGTAATATGTTTAAATCTTATACTTTTCAAAAATATTTTAACAAGAAATTTAAATAAACTATTTCCAGATCTATGTTAATTAATTTATGTCTCTATCAACTTCATATATATCTATATATAGAAAAAAATTATTAAAATAAAACATTTTAATGTTGTATATAAAAAAATATTTATTGTTAATTATTAATAAAATATTTTAATAAAAAATACATATAATTAAAAATATATTAATAATAATAACCATTTTAATTTCACTTAAAATATATATGTGATGTAAAATATTTTAATGTAAATTAAGTCTATATTATATGTCATTTAAAAAATAATTATGTATATATTATGGGAAAATTAAGTTTTTATGGTCAAAAAATTTATTTGTTACCATGTAAATTTTGTTTAGGATTCAAAAATACAATTTAAACAATGAAAAATAACACATTCTGATTTTCACTGTATTTGATTCCTTTTGGCTCATGTTAGACTCGTACTTAAGATGAGTATATGTTGATTTTTAGTTCAAGAGTAACATATATAAACTCTTACTTGAGTATGGATAGAATCACCATAGCCCTAATATTGGGTTGTAAAATTCCCATTTCGATGCAATAATTTTAAAAATTAATTATTTTTATGAAAAGGGCAATACATTTTTTTTTTTTTTGGTAGTACTTTTCATTTTTTTCACTTTTTCACTTTTTTTTTAATCCATCTTCATAAGATGTTCAGATACATCACCCCAATCAGAGAAGGGAATTGAACGGGTGATGAGTGCTATAACAGCCTGTCTCATCATCCCACGGACCAAGGGCAATAAAATTATAATCTAGTTACTTTTATGATTTTTGTTTTTATATAATTTTAAGAAAGTGAGATGAGTATATGTCAATATTAATTCTTATTAAAATATTTTATTGATAACCCACATTGATATCGATATAACATAGATCTTCAAATAGTTTATTTATATCTCTTGTTGAAATGTTTTTGAAATGTATAATATTTAAACATCTTATTTATACATTTTTTTTACTTCTATTCATTTTCTTTTATACTGGGGGCAACATTATTTTTCTATTTAAAACATAATTTTTATTTTTCATTTTAAAAGACCGACATATAAACAATGAAAAATAACACAATATATTTTACATTCTAAAAAAATTCACGTTAATACTTTCTATGCTGGTCTTTAATTCAAAAATGACACATAACCACTCCAAATTGAATATAGAAAGGATCCGTAATATTGAATTATAGAATATGCATTTAAATATGATAATTTTAAAATGTAATTATCTTTATGATTTCTAAATTATGCCCCTTCAAACTCAATAAAATTATAATTTAGTTACTTTAACATTCTTTTTAATATTAAGAAAGTAAAATGCATCATAAATTACTTTGATAGGTTTTTTTGGGTTGATGTCAACCATATTTACTAACCGTTTAATTTTATTACATTAAGATATCTTACATCTTCCTCTCTGACCTTATTAAAACGAAATTTCACACTACCATTTTTTTTAACTTTACCCAGTTTGCCTAGTTCTTTTGAGATAACCCTCAAACACCAGAGGGTAAGGTCTTATAATACTTGCGCAAACGCTGAAAAGTAACTTCTTCAACCAGCAACTTGAGAATAGACACTTTTCCACACGTTTAACGGAGAGCTCAGAGTGCGCTGATGTCGTCATTATTTACAGTCACAAATGAAGACTGGTAGCTAAACAGGTCGATTCCCACTTTTGTTCGGCGATTTCTTTTCCCCAAAGCAATATGAGACGTGGCCCGCACACAAATACTTCATTCGTTTTCTCCCAGAAGCTTTTGTTATCAAAGAATCGTCGTACTGTGCAAATCGTCCACACTTTGAAGCACGCTGCACGACTCTCCTAGTTATAATTGCGTCAACGACTTTACGACTCCGGCCGGCGTCATTCAAGCAAATGAAACCCCAGTGTCATGTCACCGTCAAGTCATAGAGAATTTTGTAGGCATCCAATGGATTTCAGTCCAATCAAATAGAATTTTGCAGGTATCCAATGAATTGTCAATCATGATTATATGGTAATATTCCCATCGCCCACACGCTTTGTGGTACGACACTCTATAATTATGTTTTCGTCATCACTCAAGGACTACGGTCAGCATCTTTAGACAACGCGCTTTCATGTACGCCAATTTTTCTTATTCGCTATTCAGACGATGTGGGCACCACTGGGGACACATCGACACACATGAATCTATACTTTCATGTCACTTCTAATTGGTTTATTGCATGGTGCTGATTGCAATTTGATCAAAGGGATTGTGTTTTTGTTTTTCAATAAGATTTTGTATTAAAACAACCTCACCATTTATCATAACCTTACCATTAGTGGAAAGACATGAAAATCTCATTTTCATGTCACCCACCACTCAAATCGATTGCAATGATATCGTTGAAGGACAGATGAGACCAACCGTCAGTGCTACAGCAGCAAGAACCAGGTACTGTAATAAACTTTTATGCATTCGTTATTTCAAAGACAACCTTTGTGCATTCATTGCAGAAGAAGAAATATATAGACTATTTGCTTTTGGATCAGAGACCCTCTTTACAAGATGATCTTGGCTTGTTACTAATAATCCATCTAAACATTAGCTCTTCTAAAGCGTTTTAGATGCATATTCAGAGTACTTTACTCCAACTTGTGAACTTGGGATTGTTTTGTGAGTGAAATCTTCTAGAAATAACTGAACTGAGACTCTCTGCATAGCTAATCAGAGTAATTACATTATTACAACTTCTGATCTGCCAATTTCATGTCACTCCCATCTCAAAAAGATTGCAATGAAATCGTGAGGCTTTTTGGTTTGCTTTGACAGTGAATTGTCACAAAAAAGGGAGTTGCCCATACCATATGGAAAAAATAGATCAATGTGTCACCAACGGTTTGTTTATGGAAAATTTCATTTGTAAACCAATGTTCATGGTTCATAACTTTCATAGTACTGGTTTAGACCTACCTATTTGGAAATGACGGATGTATGTTTTTTGGAATGTGTACGCATATACTTCATTTCAACTACACCGGTAAAATGGTTGGAAATAAAAAAAGAATAATAGAGAACTAATGATAAAAAATATATGGAGCAATAATATATATAAATTATATGTATTGTGATTTATGCTCTAGAATTTGAAGGGAGGAAAAATGAATCAACAATAAATTTAATGTTATTTTTAGAGTTTAAAAGTAGCTATGCCTTGACTTAAAAGCGTCTAGGTAGGCCAACATGTTTGCTCAGCTGATCCATTCAAATCAGGCACTAAATGGACAAAGTAACAACTGCTAGATTGCGTTTACACTACCTTTTAGGGCTGGTGCAAGATAATCTTGTATAAGTTTAAGAAATTAGTTCCGATGAAATTTGGAAAACAAAATATGATAAAATAAAGAAATTGCATTTGGTTGAGTTTCACAAATTAATTCTATACAAATGTACTTTTCATTAATTACATTATTAGGATTTCGTCCACCTTCTATTTAAAAAACTAGCTATTAATAAATTAATTAATTAGTTATATATGCCAATTTTATTTTATGCCTTAATAAATATAGTAATAAAAGATTAAAATTTTTATTATTAAATGGGTTATAAAATTTTAATAAATTGATTAAAATCTTTGAATTCAAATATCTTTTGATTGTCATCACATTCCACAGAAATTTGTCGACGCTTTTCGAACGAACCAATGTGGTTCATTTTGGAGACGATGAGAGATCAGATCGAGTGATTAAGCTTATATAGATGTAGAGAAGACCAAATAGCTATTGGAAAAATAACTAGTTTGACTAGGAAGGAAGTGATTCATCTTCACAACGAGATGAGAGATCAGATCTAGTCATTAAGCTTATATATATGTAGAAAAGGTGAAATAGCTCTTGGAAAAATAGCTAGTTTGACTAGGAAGGAAAACTTTTTCCGATAAACAATTTTTTTATTTTTTATTTAATATATAAAGTTAAAATATTATTATTAAATAATTGAATAATAAGTAAAAAATCAAACTAGTGGTTAGAATAAAAATTAGAGAAAAAAATATTGTTGTATTTTTATTAATTTCATTATGTTATGTCCAATGTTAATTAATAATTTTTTTTAATTCTTATTTTTTTATATTTTATTTTATTTTTATTATTATTTTTTTAAATTGATTATCTAAAGGAAGGGGGTTGACAAGATCTACGAGTAAGGGGCAACGATCCAACACCTGCTAATATTCCAGCCATCGTCTCTATTGAGGTTGACAGGTCTTTTCTCAATCTCTATAGCCTCCCTTAACTTACGATGATGAAAATGGTCAATCCGAGAAATAACCTTAGTTTCTTCGATGCATATTTGATGGTTCGTCTTTTCAGCATGTTTAACTAGGGCTGAGGATCAGGATCTCACATGCCTAAGGTCAACAACATGCTCACAAATCTTTTGATTAATTGATCGATCGATTTCACTAATGTAAGGAGTCTCATAGGAGCATGGGATAATGTAGACACATTTTCCATCATTGGGATTCACAGGATCTTTAACAGATCTGAGAAAGCTATGAATGGTGTTAAGGGGTTTGAAAGTAGAAGAAATCTTACACTACAAGGAAAATACCCTTTAGCAGAGGTTATAACGGAGGTTTTTAGCATTATAAAATTGGTCAAAATTGTCAAATAAACATTTTCTACAACATTCATTTTCGGTGAGGGAGGTTTTGGCGGAGGTACTAACGAAATTTCAACACAATTAAAAAAAATTGGGTGGTCAGAGGTTGTTACGAATGTTTTTAGCGAAAATTTTAGGGGCTAATATTCACACGTGGGCTAATTTTTTTTGTTTTTTTCCAAAAAAATATTTGTCAATTTTCATTTTTTTTTAAATTGATTTGCCCAAATTTTATAGTATAAAATTATTTTACCCTAAAAATCACCAAAAATTTATATATACTAATATAAAATAATAAAAAACCTAAATACTTTTATAAATATATCTTAAATTTTTTTACAATTTACATATTAGCGACTAGTATGATTCACCAATGTTTCTAAACTTTAAGATAACCTTCTATTCTTAGAATTTTCCCTAGAGGATTTTTTCATCGGTGCGCTAATCAGGTGTCAACGCACCGGTGCATTGTACAATGAACGCACTACTATTGTAAACCTACCAAGCACCGCGATGGAAAACAAATTTAGGATGCTCCGGGGCATTTAGAAACGTCCCAATGCGTGTCATCTAGACAGTCGCCCTGGGGCGGTCGAAGGTGCATGCACGAGGCCGTTAAAGCGTAAAGCCACATCGAGTGCACTGTAGGTCATACAATGCACCAAGTCGTTCTAATTGGTATTGGTATTTGTATGGTGCCCATAGGTCATATAAATGCACCGGTGCACAATATTATAAAAATGCACTGGTGCGCAGTATCACACAAATGCACCGAGCATTCTAATTGGTATTGATATTTTTTTAGTGCCCATAGGTCGCAGAAACACACCGGTGAGTAGTATCACATAAATGCCCCAGTGCGTAGTATCACACAAACAAAAAAAGCATTCTAATTGGTATTGCTATTTGTGTGGTGCCCATAGGTTGTAGAAACGCACAGGTGCGCATTAGCATACAAACGCACCAGTGCATAGTAACTAATACACATCGATGTTCATTTTTTATTTTTTAGAAACATCGACCTGTGACGGTGCAATTATTATGATTTTTAAAAATTCATTATTCATTAAAAGTCGACATATCTCTTATAACAGTATTCATATCAATTAAATTTTTATTAATGCATTTGAATGTGATGTTTGGATTAATTTTTTATATCATATCATCATATTTCACATCTCTTCATTTTAATATTTAAACATCCATATATTTAATCAGTGGTGTTACATTTCACAGCGACAATGAAGAACGTAATAGAATAAATTAAAACACACACACACACACACACACACACACACACACATATATATATAAGACACTCTTTGTCATACAAAATGGGAAAATTATTGGTATCCCTTTGTATTTCAATTGGGACACGATGTCCATTACATTAAACAAAATGTTTGATTTCTTAGAAAAATATTTTAAAAAATACGATGCCTTTCTTTGGTATCCAAACATATTGATCATCATTCTTCACTTGAACTGCTGTCACTGCTCGAGATACTTCTGTGACGGGTTATTCACAGTGTTGATTTTTTTATTCTTCTTCAACTTCCATCTACAACCATAAAAATAAATTGTAATGAGTGTATATACATTTGTGAGAATAATAAAAATTGTAATATTAAATAATATACATCAATGTGAATAGAAAGGAAATGATGTACCATTGCAAAATTTGACTCATGAACTATAGACATTCTTTGAAAACCAAATTTCATGGCATATTTCAACATTTCAATTATTGAAGCAGTTCTATACTTTGCTTCCTGCAAGTTTTATACCCCATAACAAATCATATATTTAATATAAAATATTTTTTTGTTATATTAACTATAGACGGAGCTAAGTAAAACAATTTCGATAGATTCTTACAAATTCCACAATTAATTTCTGATATGTCAACATATACTGACAACCCAATTAAACTCAATGTCAATCAATTCATTTGATGGTTCTTATTTGTATGTTAGCACCTGTTTGAAGACATTCAATGATGATTTTTGTAAAAAAACTTAAAATATACAAAAATGAAATCTAGTTAAGTTGTTATAAGGAAGTAACAATTACTCACAAACTTAGATACCAACCCTTTTCTTCCTTGTGCTATTGCTTTATGTGCTAAATGGGTTCCATTTTATTTTATTTTCTATAATAAAATACTTGAAAATTAGTATTTAATGCTAAATTTGTATTTATTATAATTAATCTAAAAATTCAATGATTGCATATTACATTTGAAGCACGTTGTTGTTGAGATGGCTCCTCGTGCAATGCAATTATGTCCATTTTTTTTACCATCTCCTTGTAGACCTCTTTGGACATTCCTACTGACATATTTCTGATATCAACTTGTTCATCCTTTGATATTTTCATAATCATCCTAAATGTAACATGACAATAAACTATTTAATTTTTATCTTGATATATGAAAATTAAATATAACAAAAGCGATATCTATAAATGATTGCTTTCTAGTAGTATATACATATAATTTAGAAAAAAATTTAAAGGAATATTAATTTTTCATTCCTTTTTTTTTTGTAAATTTTTCTATTAAAAGTCTCACATGTCTCATTGACCAATTCTCTAGAAACTCATCCTGTAGTTTAGATAAAATTTGGTTCTTGGAATCATTGGATTAAATTTTGTATTGTAAGTGGAAATAACGTCTATACATTTGTTCCACTAGATCCCTCAAATTTTTGTAAAAGTTGTTCTCCCTTTCATTAACCTCCAACACCACTCCAAATAAGCTAAGGGGAAATTCATTTTTATTTGCATGTTTTATTATTTTTCTTTTCTTAGAAGAAAATTCCTTTTCTGAGTTGCTGGTCCCTATAGAACACTAAACATATGTGAATTAATAGATTGTTTGAAATATGTTATATAATATTTTTAAGTATATTATAAATGAAAATTAAAAAAGAAACTCATATTGGATTGATAATATTTTTTCATTCACCTGATTCATCCTTCTACAATTTTCCATCAATATTTTACGCTCTTCTGGTCCTAAATCAGAAATAACCTTATGGATCTTTGTCATTTTGTAGCTATGCATGATACACAATAAATAATACATATTAAATTTAAACTTACATATAGTTCAAAATAATAATTTTTGTAAAGAATTTACAAATAAGTTTCATTTTTTGATTTTCTCGATGTACTATTAGAATTTTTGTTACTTGATGTTTTTTCAGTCGTTTGTTTATCAATATGAAACCTGTACCATACCATTCATTAATATTTTTTATAAATAAATCACAAACTATTCAAGTAAAAAAAATAAAAAATCAAGAAAACGGTGTGCCTTTCAGGAAGCACGCATCAATGTTGGTGTAGCGTGTTCTTATAAACACATCGCCAAAATAGTAGAAACATCATAATGTGCTCTCTTTCAATAAGGAGAACCGATGCATTATATGTTAACCAACTCACCGATTAACACAGACAAATTAATAAAGACCCTCTAGTGTTAGGTTTTGTAGCATATGATGTCGTGGAGGAGGCAGTGCAACATGTTCTTATAAATGCACCGAGAAAATAGGGGACCACTATACGATGCTCTCTGGAAACAAGGAGACCTAGTGCATTATATGTTAACCAGTGCACCTATTAACAAAGACATAAAATAAAAAAATGTTTTTGTCAAATAGTACGTGCGCAGAATGCTATAATGAAATAACACACGAGTACGCTAATTTACACAGGGCACACAGATTTCAAAAATATATATGTTTTTAAATTGTTTTTATCAAACAGTACGTGTGTGGTACGCTGTAATAAAATAGGGCACCAATGCATTATTTCACACAAGGCACACTGGTTAAAAAAATTATGCTTTTTAAAAATTCATGCAAGGGCCAACATGGATTGGGATCCAACACTGCAAGTCATCCCACGGGTTAAATTTCATAGGCCTATATATATAGAAATACAAACCCTATAAATCTAAAATGAAAATCCCTAATTCCGAAGTCACGAAAACATGAAGAAGCAAGGGAAGAAACAAAAATAATTAAGGGTTTAACGTAACAATGGATTTTTTTTTCTTTTTTGAAAATGAAAAGTAAAATTTAGTTTTTTTTCTTATTTGTATTAAATGAAACAGAAACTGTAAAAAAAACAATTATTACAGTAAAATTAAATCATGAGATGGTTTGAAATTCTATGCTATAGGGTTTGAATCACTAGATGTTTGAAATTATGATTCTATGAATAGTTTTGTTCGAAAGTATTTCACTACTCCACAGTGCTCTCATGCTCTCTTGCTCCAGGTATGTCTCTCGTGCAAATCTCTCCCTGAATTTTTTTCAAAAATAATGAAATAATGAATTTTTTTTACTATTTAAATAACTTTTTTATGAAATTAGATTTTCAAAATAATTCTCCATCCATTTTTCAATTTACCGCTTTTTTTTCACTTTAAAAAAATAAATTTGAGCTTTTAATATTTATGGCTATACAATGTGTTTGTTATCTAACCGCACGGGTGCGTCAATTAATAACACAACACCGATGCACAGTAACTAAAATGCCCCAGTTCAGTTAACTGTACATTAGCACTGCTAAAAATAAGTCCATTTTTAAGGCACGGAAATTACTTTTAGGTTTGCACACCAAAATTTATTGTTGATTTTGATCAAATGTAGGGAGAAAATATCATTATTATATCGAATGGAAAATTCTTCAAAATCCAGCTCGTTCTATAATATTTCTCAAAGTCCACCGCAGAGTTCTCCCTATCCATCTCAAGACGTAATATTTACTTCAGATTTTATTTATATTTTAATTATCTAATTGAATTTATTTATTTTATCTATGTAAATCAGTTGAATAAAATTAATGTATACAAATTCGCACATTCATGTAGATTCAAAATCGTGTTCAGATGCACAAAATATTCAAACAGCTCCAAAACGTTGGAAGCTCTTATCACGAGCATTATACCATAAGGAATATTTAGTAGATGAAAATGGACAACCACTTCACCCTAGCAATTGTAATATTTCATCTTCTAGCCACAATCATGGGACAATGATTTTAATAGTAATTTTTTGGCATATTAATGTAATATTTCAATGTAAAACCAATTAATCATGCATTGTCGACGTGCTTACTAATTGATATCATATATTTTGTATTAATCATGTTCAAATATATTTTTTTAAATTATTAGGATTCTAGTGATGATGAGAAAACTACCTACCATCTTCCGTTGCACGCCACGACAATGTCAAATCGAGAGAAGGATGAATTAAGAGAAAAAATCAGAGAGGAATGATACAAAGAATGTTTCAATCAACCACCTATTCAATTCCCACTACGCCCATATTCAACAATTAGGAATGACTACAACAATAGTAGTTTTCCACAAGCTGGTAATGGAGGCAATAAAATAGAGGTTGGTATGGATGATTACTTAAGGGATACAACTTCCATCGAGAAAAAATTGTTATATGCATTCCAAAATGATGATCATCTATGGGGATGATGCTCATATTGTTGATACCTTTTTCGAAAACCTTAAATTTTCTTCCACCACCCCTCTCTTTGGACTTGGCTGTCAGTTAAAGTCTACCCAGTTGGGGACAAAGATGTCACTATAAAACTTGAAAGCAAATCTTGGCTTTTCGAATGCATGTTTCTCGAAAATTTTGAGGTAATTGACCATCAAGTCCTCCCTTATATTTTTAGAAATATAAGAAAATAATGAACATCACAAATGGTCAATTTTATGAATCTTAATAATTATATTGAAATTAATGTACATTTAATGTTTTCCATGATCACCAACTATAGGTCATTCAAAGGTAAGGTTCTTCCGAGTGATAATGTCTTGCCCCGTAGCTGCGAAGAGGCTAAGAAATTGTTGAAAATGTTGGGTGTTGAGTACATATCATATCATGCATGTCCAAATGATTGTATTATATATAGAGGAGAATATGCAGACAGAGAGATATGTCTGAATTGTGGGCATGACAAGTATGATAAATAAAAAAAGAAGGGTAAATCATGTGGTCCTCCTTTTAAGATATTGAGGCACATGCCTATAATCCCAAGGATTCAAAGGCTCTTTTGTTGCAAATAATTAGGTATGTTGTAGGGATGGCATGCCTCACATAGAAGTGAGTTGGGAGTTATGTGAATCCCAACATATTCAATATCCATGAAGCATATAGAGTATACATGGCACGAAAAATTCAAGGATGAGGTACGAAGTATATGACTCAACATAGCCATGTATGGAGTTAACCCATATTCCCTCAATCACACCAACTATTTTGTTTGGCTTGTAGTAGTGATCAATAACAATATCCCCCCATGGATGTTGATGAAGAAACAACATCTTATGTTGGCTCTCATAGTCCCTGGTAGAAGACATGCCAAGAATATGGATGTCTACATAAAACCAATGGTAGATGAATTGAAGGAATTATGGGATGGGATAAATGTATACGATGTATCAATACCCATCATAGCAGAGAGGAGTTTTACGTTGTATGGAATATGGGCTTGCAAGACACATGATTATCCAGGCTTAGGAGTTTTCTCTAGTAAATTACATGTTTATTGATTTGTGTATATCTGTAAAAATAGTCTTTCGCATATTAGTTATTTAATTCATTTTAATTGTTCTAATCTTCATGATTTTATTTAACGTGCCATGCATATATATTGTATACAATAATTTCGCAGGTCTTGTAACAAAAGGGTTTTTTGGATGTAAATGTTGTGGACCTTCTCTAAAAGCTAGATTGTCCAACGACCTACGAAATACATTGTATGAATTCTATAGGGTATTCCTCTAGAATAACACTCTTACAGAAGAGTAGCATCCAATTTCAATGGTAAATGAGAGAGAACCCAAAGGCCTCCAATAACGACACCAGTCGAATGGCTTAGGGTATATGAGAGAGAGAAGGACAAGGAGTTCATAGAAATGTTTGATTTAAATGCGAAGCCTATGTCTGATGATCCAAAATTCTTTGACCACTATGTTGACCATTTTTCCATTGGGATGAAAAGGAAATCTATCTTTTATAACCTCCCATATTCGAAGCATCTTAGTATTAACCACTTATTAGATCTCGTGCATATATTTAAAAAAATTTCTTCTTTATGGAGGAACATATCATCGAAAAAAAAGTGACACATTGGCCATTAGGAAAGATATTATTACTTCAAAAACTAAAAAGAAACATTGGCCAAGACGATTAGAAAGTACAGGGTCAGTGGCAGGCGCTAGTCCCTCTAACTCATGGTATTTCAAAGAAGTTGATGTCCCATGGATTTTTAAAAAGGATGATATTTCTTTGGCAAAGGAAGTTATAATGGGTGTGAGGGTGTCATCTTCATATGGGTCTTCACTACGAAGCTGCTTCACTGTGGATGACCATTTTTTGGGGCTGAAATCGCACGACCATTTGAATCCTCTAAGAGTACGTATAATGTCAAAAGAATGATTTTATTATTTTTTATATTAATAAATTTCATCCCATGCAGGGATCATAAAAAATAACTAATTTTCTATATTATTGCATGTGTTTATAACTTTCCAATGTCATTATCCTTTGTTCATGAGTGGGTGTGTGAAACATGAATTCCCCCAAGACCTAGGACGTGCCATATCTAAATTATCTGAATTTTTACATTTGATCACGTTAAAGGAGATTCATGTGGTTAGCATTCCACGGTGACGTCAAGAGATAGTTGAGATTATTTGTATGTTAAAGAAGGAACTTTCGACGAGTTTCATGGACTTGAAATTTCATCTTCTAATCCACCTAGTAGATGAGGTTGAATTAGTTGGGGTGGTTTCTTGTCATTGGATTTTCTTCTTAGAGAGGTACATGAAGTAATTGAAAGGTTTTGTTTGACAAAGGGAAAAACCCGAGGGGTCTATGACAGAGGGGTACATATCGTATGAATCTCATTGTCAACGAATCTCATCGTATGAGTCATATCGTATGTGGTGGTGGAATCTCATCACCAACAAATGACCCAATATCTACAAAATATATATAATTACACAACAATAATGAGAAAATTTCATTAAACAATTTAATAAAACAAGTTAAAGAACATGTTAGAATAAATTTAAAAAAAACACTAATATTACTTCTCTCATCGAGTGGCTCATCCTGTCTAAAGAGGATGTTGGCAGACCCTCGCCAATCCAAAACAAAATACAGATATGGAACCAGAAAGAAGGCATTATCATCAACACTGAATAGCAACTCTAGTGCATCATGAGATATCCTCGCGGAAAAGTTAGACTTGCCCCTCTTTAGCATCATCCGGCCCCACATCTCCATCAGTATGTGTAGCATTGGCTTATGAGGCTGCCGAACAAAAGTAGGCCTAATATCTATAAACCTCTCAAAAAATAAACAAAATAACTCTGAAGAAAAAGGGAATTTCACCCTCCCATGTTCCTGATAACCACATCTATCTAATGATGTACAAAACTACATCAAAAAAATTGCAGATCACCTCACAAGTCGTGTCGCCTGTAATAAAGAATCAACATAAAATATAAGTGGGTAACTAATGTGCTACCCGTCACTGGTATGTTGTGAAATGGTCATCAGAAGTAGTGAGAGACACCTCACCTCCTTTTCACCAAATGAAGCAATACGTAACTGACCCCAGACACCTCAAAATCTGTAGGAGAAAGTATATCATCGCTAATGTATCTCTTGAAGTACACCAACTGGCTCCCTACTTCATAACCGGTGGGGACCTTCGACAATGAGGGAAAATCCTACCCTCTCCTAGATAGGTCAATAATAAATTATATGTCCTCCTCAATGGGTGTGTACCACTGGTTAGGACCAACCTAGAAAGCCTATCGGTGGGCATCCGTCCTAAAGATGAGTTTTCCCAGTAAAACATTATGGCCCTTCGGGGATGTATCTTCCTCAAATAACTTGAGGAGGCCTACCTCCCTTAGGAGAAACTGGGTGGCTGTCGTAATAGGGCGAGGGTACATAAGTATCTCCCTTGATACCAACCGGCCAATAGGAAGGATAATGACTTCAACCGCGGAAGCTAAGTTCCGGGTGTGTCTACTAGCACCATCGGCGAAACCAAAATGACTCATGACATCCAACACAACCTGCCAAAGCAGATCAAAAAACATCACCACCTCATCAAAAATCGAAAATCAATCAGATATGTACAAAGCAAAAACTACTATATACAAAAGCAAGATGCCAGGCCAAAGCCTAGGCATAATACTTCTTCAAATAGAGCCCGTTTCGGGGCTCCGGCAACTCATTCCCTTCGAAGTCAACCAAGGTATACGCTCCTTTCTTAAGGACTTTTTTAACGATATGGGGGCCATACCACATTGATTTAAACTTTCCTGCCCCCAAGGCATCCTTTTCTTGGGCATAGACCAAAACAAGGTCACCTTCCGAAAAGACCCTAGGCTTGACCGCCTTATCGTACTGAACTTTGACTCGGTTTTTATGCGCTTCATTCATCGTGGCGGCATCTCGACGCTGCTCATCGAGATGTTCCAGATGAAGAAGCCGTTCTGCCAGACTGGAAGTGTCAGGAAGAAGCTCAACAGCTAATTTGAGAGAAGGAATCTCGCATTCAATGGGAAATACGGATTCCACCCCGTGGACTAACTGAAATGGAGTAAAGCCAGTTGCAGTTTTAACTGACGTCCTGTATGCCCAAAGTGCAGGATATAGCATAATATGCTAGTTGGATCTATGTTTATCAATCGTCCTTTGAAGAATTGTCTTCAAGGATTTATTCACGGCTTCCACTTGCCCATTGGCCTGAGGATAATATGGAGATGAATGCTCCTGCCGGAAACCCAATTTGAGAGCCAACTCAGCCATCATACTATTCTGAAAATGACTACCATGGTCAGTGACAATCTCTCTACGTATACCAAAACGAGCGATAACTTGGTTGAAAAGGAACAAAGCTGCAGTCTCACCATCGTTCCCAAAAGTAGGCATAGCCTCGACCCACTTCGTAAAGTAGTCTACTGCTACGATAATGTACTTGTGACCTTTTGCCGAAGGCGAGTTACAAGTAGTATAATCCATACCCCACTTTGTAAAGGGTCCGACAGTAACGACTGGAAAAAGCGGAGCTGGATGAGCGCGCATTTTTCGAGTATATACCTGACACGGATGACACTTCTTGACCGATTCAATACAATCTTTGAAAATCGAGGGCCAGAAGTATCCAGCACGCAAAATCTTTTGGGCTGTAGCAAGCCCAGATAAATGACCCCACAAGCTCCACTGTGAGAATCATTGAGCACAGCCTCAGCTTCTTCGAGAGTTAAGCAGCGTCTTAGGATTGAATCAACCCCTCGACGGTACAAAGCATCACCAATAATCAAATAATTCTTGGCCAAGTGATGCAGTTTACGATGCTCATCTTTCGAAAAAGTAGAGGGAAACTTCGCAGTCTGGAGATACACAATGATATCCCCATACCAAGGATCCTGTGGAGAGATAAGAAACAAGTGTTCGTCCGGAAAGGACTCATCATAGATCATCTCCTCTCCACAAGGCAACTCGGAGATCAATTCCGCAAAGACTAATGACTTCTTGGATTTGGCAGACATGAACTCGAGATCAAATTCTTGTAAAATCACAATCCATCTATTATATTTGCCCCTAATCACTCGCCTGCTGAGGACAAACTGAAATGGATTGGCAGCTGCCAAGACATAAGTTTTGCGAAGAATAATGTAATGCCGGAGTCGCTGCACAGCATGAACTACTGCTAAGGCTAATTTTTCTATCGGAGTGTATCGCAGTTCAGGTCCTACCAGTCCTCGACTAAGGTAGTAAATAACATGCTCAGCCAGAGCATCATCCTCCTGAACCAGAACCATACCAATGGTAGATTCTGCTGTAGCCAGATACAAAAGAAAATCTCTGCTATAATCGAGTGGACTCAGTAAAGGAGCAGAGGTCAATGCCTTTTTCAAGGCATCGAATGAGCGTTGAGCGTAGTCGTCCCAAAGAAAAGGAACTCCTTTCTTCAACAATCTCATATATCCCTTTGTAATCTCAGCATAGTTGACGATAAACCTCCGAAGAAAATTAGACTTCCCTTGGAGACTTTGAAGCTGACGGATTGAAGACGGGGGAGGCAACCGAAGTATTGCCTCAACCTTGAAGGGATCTACCTTTATCCCTTCCCTAGACACGCTAAATCCCAACAGCCGACCGGATGTTACCGCGAAAACGCACTTGTTCGGATTCAAACGAATTTTATAAAAATGACATCTTTCAAATATTTGCCGGAGGTGACCAGGATGATCCATCCTCTTTCGAGAATGAGCAGCTAGATCATCTAAGTATGCCTCAATAATCTTCTTGATGTCATGGAAGGCGTAAGACATGGCCCGCTGAAAGGTAGCTCCAGCATTTTTAAGACCAAAAGGCATTTTCTTATATGCAAACGTACCCCAGGGACAAATAAATGCGGTCTTATGTTGATCTTCGGGACGGATAGTAATTTGATTATAACCAGAGAAACCGTCCATGAAGGAGAAAATCTCGTTACCGGCACACTCGTCAATAATCTGATCAATGAAGGGTGTGGGGTAATTATCTTTAGGACACGCCTTATTCAGGTCTCTGAAATCGATGCATGCTCGAATCGTTCCTTTCTTTTTATCTACCGGAACGGGGTTTGAAACCCATTCAGTCAGAGGAACTGGGAAAATGAATCCCGCCTTAAGCAGCTTTTCAACTTCAGCTTTGATAGCTGCTGCCTTCCTAGGATTAACCGGACGAAGTTTTTGCCTAACCGGCTTAGCGTTTTCATACGTCTTGATCTCATGCTGGACAATAGATGGGTCTATGCCAGGCATTTCCTCATAAGACCAAGCAAATACATCCCTATACTCTTTGAAGAGCTCGGTGTAAATTTGAACCTCTTCACGGGAACATTCAGCTCCAATGAAGACATTCTCGATAATATTGGGATCCTTGGAAATGTTCACCGGGATAGTAGGGGAGATCACAGCCATGTTCCCTTCAGCATAAACCTGTGTTGGTGCCAAAGGGTTCAAGACTGGGTGAACAGGACCAGGAGACTGAGGACTTGGAAAACTAGTTTCAACTTCGCTTAAGTCAGGTAGGAAGTAAGACCGATGATGCAAGTCATCCCACGGTCTATCTATACCAGTCATGGCTTCCAGGATTGCCTCTTCAGATGGAAGAGTGGTATCAAGACAATCCTGGGCCGAAGAAGAACTAAGCGTCCAAGCTGGAGCCACATCACCATCCAACTCTTCCGGTGAAAGAGGAGCTGGAGTAGATTCTGCAGTGTCAACAATAGACTGATATGCAATCTCAGCTGCAGAAATCAGAAATGCCATTCCACCCACTTGACCTTCCGCTAATGTGGCAGTAGGGGAAGGTAAGGTCCAAGGGTCCGAAAAATAATGAGTTCAAAAGAACTCTCTTCAAAGAGGAGCCCTGGAGGATGAAATAGCATTAATATGCACAGTAGGAGGAGGAAGATCGAAAGTACCCATCAGGGAAGAATACATTCCAACTCCTAGATTCTCAACAGGCGCCTTAGTATTATCCAACTTAGGAACAGATGAGTCAGAAGGCGGATTCAGGTCTATAGGAGGACAGTCCAGTTGATCCATCGTAACTATCCTCCCTTCGTGGGGGAAACATACTATTCGAAATAATGAGGATGCAATAGCATCCATCTCATAAATCCAGTTCCTCCCCAGCAGAAGGTTGTAGTCCAAGGCTGCGTCTACTACCTCAACCTCTATGTTAACAGTTTTGCCCCCAACACAAATGGGCAAAGCCGGGACAATACCATGGGGTCTGTGAGAATGACCATCGAACGCAGTAAGAACAGTGCTAGATGGAACAACTTTGGGAGATCCAAGTGTCTTCCAGCATGCGAGAGACATCACGCATGTAGAAGCACCCTCATCAACAACCGTTCGAAAGATATTGCACTTTCGATACGACGATTTAATATGGAAAGCCATGTGATGAGGAAGTCTCTTCTTAAAATTAGTCATATCAAAAGTAATCAGAAGAGAATTTTTCGGATCAATAGCCCCAATGGCAGTGAGCAAAGCACTGCGCTGAGCCGGACAAGACTGGAGTACCTCTAAAGCTGACATAGCACAAGGACTCTGTGCCAGATCTTCTACAATCGAGTAGTTCTGGGCAGCCCTCGCATTTGGATTAATCGTTGACCGCTTAGAAGATGCTTTGGGCATCCGAGGCATAGACTCAACAGTTGGCTTCGTAATGTGAAGCGGCTCAGTAGCATCAGGAACTTCCTTAGCTTTCGAAGATTCCTCTCCGCCATAATCACGGGATCTCGTAGCGACATCCACGTGAGCACTCATCATAAAGATGTTCGATGGAATTTCCCCTTCTTGGGCACCTCCAGAGGAAGCCCCAGGATTTTGGTTCGCGCCAACAACTAATTGCTGCCCTTGGGGAAAAGGGTTTGTTAGCACAGCCTGGGAACTAGAAGAACCCTGCTGAGATAACAGGCGCTGAGCATCCTGAATTTTAGGGCAAAGGTGTGTGAGATGGTCTCCAGTACAAAGCTTGCATGGAAAATTCACTTTCTTTTTCTCCTTTTGACCCTCACCAACACGCTCGTTGGTTTTATTTGCATTGCCCTTCCCGTTCTTGCCATTCTTCTTGTTATTTCGTCCCTTCTTCTTCCCATCGGATTGTTGATTTCCTTTGGGCTCAGAAGCTTGGACAGCATTTATGGACAAAGACTGGGAAGGTGATGAATCAGCAGGCACAACCTGACCAGAAGGAGCAGATTGTAAAGACAACTGCTGCAGTTGATTAAGCAGGCTGGCTGCACTACTACTGACCGATCCGACAAGCCCGTCACCATGCGGACCAGGTTTAGTTTTCGACAAATCCAATTTGGAGCGAGGAGCATTGGGAAAATACTTATAAAGTACCCCAGACTGAGAATAGATCAATTCTAACTGCTGGGCCCTAAAAATGGCCTGCTCCTCGGAAAATACCCCGGATAGGGATACATCCTTTGAAATGTCTGACTGCAGAGATTTCAAAAACCACTCGAGAAGGAATTCACCTGGAATATGAGCTTTGACAAGCCTCTTCCTTCTCCTCCATTCCTGAATGTGATCAGAAATGTGAGTTGCCTCATCCTGCTTAAAATTAGCCAGGAGTTCGGTCCCAGCCTCATATCTGACAGGCAACTGAAAATGGTTTAGAAATGTGACAGCCAGTTCTCCAAATGTGGCAAAACTGCCCCCAATGAGTTCGATATACCATTTGGTAGCATTTCCAGTTAGGGTGCGTTGAAATAATCTCAACCTAATCGAGTCATCGATCAGGGAGTTCGAAGAGCACCATAAGTGGAAAGTGGTGATGTGGTCCGCCGGATCCTCTCCATTCTTACCTTCAAACTTTGGAATGTCTGAAGGAATTTTGGTCGGGACCGGAGGCCACCCCGGACTATAACGAATCGGGTCATTAGTCAACTTCGACAAATCTAGCAAGTTTAACGTTGCCAGAAACGGTAAGCGAGGCGGAGCCTGAGGATTCCATCCTTGATGGGATGGATTCTCAACATTCTGAAAAGAATAGCCTGGATTTGATAAGGCACCAGGCTACCAGAAAGGACTCGTAGAAAACGGAGAAGAACCTCCTCCCCACGCCGAGTTACCAAAGCCCAGACCAGTTCCCCCCGCTGAAGTGTTAAATGAAGAGGAGAGCCCCTGATAGGGGTTCCAAGCATTAGATAGAGGAGAAAAGGACTGATAAGCACTTGATGAAGGGAAATAAGCATTCCCTTGATGACTTGCGTAAAACTGATTCCCTGCCCCCGCTGTAGTAAAGACAGGATTCCATCCCGTAAAAGTAGTCGAACTTTGCCCCCTAGACCAAGGGTTGAAACTCTGGGTCTGGGACGTAAATGGAAATGACCCTAAAGAAGGATTGGAACTAGGAATGTGTCCAGTCCCAAACGGGAAACCCTGAAACGAAGTTTATCCACTAGCCATGTTAGACATGGGTGTAGATCCAGCTGCACTGGCGGAAAAGGAAAAAGAGGGATTTCCACTAATGGACATCCCTGAACAGAAGGGACCAGAATGAGAAGCATATGCTTGGGTGAACCCAGAGCCAAACATAGCAGCACTAGAAGCAATCGAAGATGAAGCAATAGTGCCCCCTGCCTCGACAGAAGCAGGGGTCTGAATGCCTGCAACACTCATGGTAGAAGCCGCGTTCCCAGTCGTGGCCATCGAAAGATAAGAATGATACGGAAGATCCGGCGGTCTCTCCGACTCCGGTCCGATGTACTGAACAACAAACGGATAATCAGGAGGAAGAGGAGATGGACCTGTAGCAGGAGGCTCAGGTATGTCCTCAATCTGAAAATCTTCTTCCTGAGGAAATAAAACTCGCGAGGTGAGCGGAACGCTCCTCTCGGGACCGACACCAGAATCAGCTATGAAACCTTCAGACCTTTGTGGAGGATCTCTCTCCACTGCGTCAGACGCCACAGGGTGGTAACCACCTGCTAAATCGCTCCTACGCCTTCTCGAAGAAGGCTCTGGACTCTCGGGAGATAACCCCCGGATTCTCCTCGAACGTCGAGGCGCTTGATCAGCCACTTTTATAGATTTTTTAAATTAGACTCAAAAAAGTGAAAAGCTAGGCAAGCTAGGAGCAAAGAGCACTCACTAAAATAAAAATCCCTGAGATACAGCAAGCAAACAGCCTCCAAGTATTTCCGCTCCGGGTGATGAGGACCGGACACCAAAATACAAGCAAGCGAAGTATAGGACCTCCCGAAAGCAGTTTGGGATGATTAGGGCCCAGAACAACTAGCGAAGGTATCAGAAAAAGTTACGCCGACCTCCAAATGACAGCCTTTGCCGGCTCAAGCACCCAAGCTTCGCAAGGGCACCCCCCAGAAGTACTGCTGAAAGTGATGCGACGTCTGCCTCAGGTACCACGGGTATTCCCCCCCGCAGTCACCTGTGTGGAACCTAGGAGTGGAAACTATGGACACCAATCCGTATCAGAAGCTGGGCGGAACGGTCTTGAGGTCAGATTCAGCTAATCGGAGGGGGGGTATCCCTCTTCTCAACCTTCACTTCCCCTCGCGCTTGAATCTCGGATGAGAGCTTTCCCAGTCCACCTCACGGAGTTGGATTTCGCTCAATTAATCAACTTCTATGTTTGTTTGAGTGGCCTTGGAGAGTTAACTCTCCACTCACCTATTCCAAGGCCCTACAACCTAGCTAGTTGGTGATTGACACTTAGAAAAACTTGCTAGTTTGATTTTAGATTAAATCTCTTATTTTAAGGGCTGTTATATTAAGTCACAAGGATATGGAGATGAAACGTATGGTGTTTTTGACGCAAAAGAAATTAATAAAAACTTAACTACATGCGAATGCAGTTCTTTGTCTTTCGATGAAGAGCAATCTCTATACAGGTTCTACGAGACTAAAAATTGTATTTTTTTTTCTTTTCAAATAGCAAACTCACACTCACAAAAACTAAGAAATTGACTAAATGATTAAATGCACCTAATGCAAATGACTACAAGCATGCAAATCCTAGGATGCAAATCTCTTAAAGCAGAGTGAAATTCCCAAAAAGTCCTTCAGTTTTAACTCTTCTTTGGTTGCCCAAAAGCCTAGCTCTCGAAATCAGGAAATCTTAAAATGAGGACACCAAGAACACTTAAAAACAAGAAGAAGAAATCAAATGACAACTCCTCCTCACAATCAAGCCAAAAACTAAAAGCAAGAAATCTCACAAAAGCTTCAAAAGTTATAGCAAACGAAAATGAAAATGCAACAACAAAAGCAAATAACAAGTGAAAATGTTTTTTAAGCCTTTGAAATGCAAAAACAAAAAGCAAAGCAAATGTTTTTTGAGCTTTTTTGTTTTATAAAGAAAGAGCTCGAAAAGACCAAGCACAACTATCAAAATCCAAACCAAACAGGACCGAATTCCAAGCACAAACTTCAATAATGCTCCCAAACCTTATAAGGCTAACTCGTAGCAAGATCAATAAGAGCAAAAGAAGACCAGAAAACTTAGCCACTCAGCCTAGACAAATAGTGCAAACTCGTCGCAAACAAAGACTCCAAAGAAGCAAGAAAAGCTCTTCAAAAGTTGCAACAAAACCTAGCCTATGGAACTCAAGAAAACCAATCAAAAACGAAGCAAAAATCGCAATGCGAAGCACAACACAAAGATAGGAGCGAGTCAGTGAGTAGAAGCTCTCTATTCTGATAAAGCAGAACAGCCAAGAATGCTCAGAAAGCGATCTTGGAACTCAATCCAGAAGTGCCAGCACCAGAAACAACACTTTGCCAAAAAGACTAGTTTTCGATCAAACGAAAGAGAGAAAAGACATGAAACCACTTCCTTCACAATCCAGAGAGCACAGAGACTCTGTAGGAACAGGTCTCCACAGCCAGAAAGGACCAAAAAGTCAAGAAACTCAAAAATTCAAAATCTGCCTAGGTATACGCTACTTCACAGTTATGCAACCAGCGTGCATACGCGTCTGTGCTAAGGGAAACTCGCGTATACGCGGGTTCCTTCAGACAAACATGCGTGTATACGGGACTGTGTGTAGAAAAAGGCGCGTATGCAAAGGTAAATAATGAAAAAACAAAAAGAACAAGCCTGGAAAAGACACCAGGACTTCAGACTGACTGCAAGAAAGTAAACTGGACTGCAAATGAAAGTTAAAACTGCTGGGATCCTACCAAACAGCTGAAACCACCCAACAGGAGAATCACAAGAATGTGATCCTTGATCCAGTCCTTGATTGTTTCGGGAATATCACCCTAGAGGTTCGTTGGGTTACAACCTCCCGAGCGAGGGCATACTGTAACGAGGCTACACAACCATACACGTTCGAGAAAAACTAAATAGAGTAGAATGAGAAAGTCACCGTGGGTCCTTCGGTTGAAGAAGATCCGCATGGGGAGAACTAACCCAAACCTTAGTCCTTCATTTCTTAACCTGAAAGCCAAGAAGAAACAAGCACAAAGGAGTGGTTGTATGACATATGTCTCCTCTAAATGTTAGTGAGATTCATATAAAACATTAAATAAATCATAATGAATGCTTGTATAACAAATATTCTCATACATATAAGCATACACTAACACGTTTATTTCGGGAACAACATGACACTTCTATTATAAATAGCATGTACAAAAGTAACGAGTGTTGAGATCACCGTCCTTCAGCCATATGACAAGTACGTCCGGATCCGTCCAGCCCTTGCCTCGCTAAGACTCCTTCAAAACTGGTGCATACGAGATAACATATAAAGGGATGTGTATCTCAAGGAAACAAGGGTTTCCTACAATGAACTGGGAAAGTGCAGGAGGCACGGGGAATCGGACTTGGATAGGGAATACCAACAGAGTATAATATCAATAATTCTCTCTCTCCCTTAGGCCATACACATGAGGGCTTTTTATAGTCCCTCCAAGTAGTTTCAGCAGTTGGAAACAGTTGGCCACGGGCTGGGGTGGTTGAACTACCTGAGTAACCATCGACCCAGTGCGAAATTAGGGATTTTTTATATATCTTTTAATCATTTTAATGGCATACGCGGAAAAGTCTAGCTGGACTCGCGTATACACGCGTAAAAGTACGGGCATAGTCGCGTATGGGGGATTTTACACTGTTTTTAAGTGAATTTGTCCAAGTCTGTAGGAATGGGTGCCCAAAAGCCATGAATCAATCATGAATCATGTCAAGGTGAGAAATGATGCTGTAACAACGAGCGAACCACGTTATAATGATCCTCCATGTGTTCTTGTTGTTCCCTTTGTTCTCTCCGTTGACATCGCTGAATGATTCACATATTAAATACATTTTTTTTTATTAAATGAGAAATTCATTACATATATATATATATATATATATTTGTTTTTTGAAAAAAAAAAAAATCGGTGCACCCAAAAAAACAGTCATGAACTAGTACTGGTGTGATCATTTTTATTGGGCACCGTCCTCGTTGCGCATGGAAATTTTCCGCACACCGCAATACATGAAATGTACTTTATTTTGTGGTGTGTTGATGAAACTATCCACCCCGGGGCAGATGGTTAGGTCAATGCACTGCCCAACAATAATTCATGGTCAACAATGCGGTCTTGTAAACAACCACACCGTTGACTATCTACCAATGTCGGGAGGGAAGTGCTCTTACAAAACTATTTACCCTAGGGCAGATAGTTTTGTCAGCACAATGCCCTCTTGACATCAGTACACATTCAACAATGAAGTCGTTTAAACGACTGCACCATTGACTATGTACGAATGTCGGGAGGGCGGTGCAGTGACAAAACTATGCACCCTAGGGTGGATAGATTAGTTAGCGCACCACCCTCCTAACATCAGTACAACAGTGTGGTCGTTAAGATGACCGCACTCCCATATCATGTTTTAAGAAAAACATGGTGCGTGTTTTCGGCACCGCAATGGCCCCGGTGTGGTTTCTGTAAGCACTGTTTGAATTTACAGGCAGCACCACAAACGGCTCAAGCGGACTGCACAGGAAATATACATACATACATACATATATCTATATATATATATATATATATATATATATATATATATTAATGGTAAATTTAAGTTTTTTGAAAAATCTAATCTACTAAAATTTTTAATTATTGATAAACGGGTAAAATACTTGTACGTTTGGGCATTAAAGAGGCATATTTGCTGAAGAATTTGAAAACGTAAATTTTCCTACCATTTTCCAAAATTCAAACTCCACAAGGCTGGCAATGGACGACAACAATCTGTGCAATGGGAACACCGATGGTAGGGTGCCTCATACAAGGGAAATTCACACCAGTGCTTGAGATCTCTAGAGAACTGAAGAAGTGAAAATAAAAAAATTTTGGCCAGTATTTTTTTTACTTAACCCTGTTTCGGTGTGCAGGTTTTTGAGGCGCATCGGGCCTATTTTTGTCTGAGTGCAGGTTTTTAAGATGCACCAGGCCTGTTTCTGAGTAGCACACCAGTACACTATAGTAATGAGACACACCGGGCAGGTTTGTATAGAGAGCATGGTGTCTCAGTGTGCCAATTTTTAGTATGCACTGGTGCTTTGTAAGTTAAATGCACAAGTGTGGTTTATGATGAGAAACACATTGGAAAAAAACATCTGCAAAAACCTCCACCCACAAACCTCCGCTACAAACAAATATTTGGGCTAATTTTATAAGGGGTTCCTCAAAAACATCCACTAGAGGGTCTTTTCATTGTAGTGTTATTATTCTTAAGGATTTTGGCGATCTTATCAGTTGTCCCTTCCTCCGATGAAGCCCTGGCAGATGAGGGCACCATGGTATTATCCGATTATGACCCATTGCGCAACCCTCCTCCTTATCATGTGGATCCGCTAGTGATTTCAGCCGGCAACTGTTCGATTTCACATTTTTTTAGGCGAGAAATTCTTCGTAGAACGTGATATAAGAAGCGGTGGTTATTTTCATTCTAATATTAAGGTTCAAGATTATAATAATACTAAGGAAACAAATACTAACCATATTCCTATTGATATCATGAACCCTCTCATAGATAACATAATCATTAATAGTATTAAAAATAACAAAAACATTAAAGATAATGATTACAATATGTTGAACCAAAATAACCTAAATAACATTAATAATTACGAAGATAATATTAATAATTATGATAATGATGAGAAAAATAACAATATTAATAATTATAATAATAAGAATAGTACTAGTAGGAATAATAATAATAATAATAATAATAAATTTTCTTTCTCCCATGTCAATAATAAGGTTATTAATCTTTTTATTTTTTCCTTTGACCACTCTGTTTATAGTCTTTTAGAGAAAGGTTTTAATTTTTCCTTAGCTCCTAGAAAAATCCCTATTCAAGATATTATTTGTGACATTGAATATGGGATTAGGGACTTTCCAGAGACCTCTAAGGACATCATTATAAAGGATTGTGCAATCATATTGAGGAAAGAAAAACCCCCCAAGAGCAACATTAGTAAGCCTATGTTTGAGGCTCTAAAATCCTTGAACAATAATAAGGAGATTGTTGTTCTTAAAGATGACAAAGGTGGTGCTACTGTCATCCTAAACAAAGATGATTACAGAAGGAAAATGTTAGATCACCAGGAGAATAGCGAGAGCTACAAGAAGCTTAATAAAAATCTCCTAAAATAGGTTTCTAAAGTTATCGCTCTAGCCATTAGATCTAGCAGCTCAGTTAGTGCCCTTAGTAACAATCTTATTGAGAATAACCCTCTTACTCCTAAAATTGATGGTCTTCCTAAGATCCAAAAAGAGGGGGCTCCCTTTCGGCCCATTTTTAATACCATAGGTGGTCTGATGTATCTCGTAGCTAAATATTTAGCGAATAATATTAAGCTCCTCGTTGGTCACACATAATCCTTTTTCAACGATTCATCCTATATTGTTAATAGCGTAAAAGTGGATCTAGATGATAAGTTGTTAATATTCGATGTGGTTTCTATATACACCAATATTCCCATTAATAAGGCTATTAATGTCATCAATCGCATTATTGATCTCGATACTGACCATTTACTTGAAATTTTCCTCACCTTGACGTTATTCAGTTTCAAAGGTGAATTCTTTGAGCAAGCCTATGGTGTGGCCATGGGTTCCCCCCTATCCCATGTTGTAGCTAATATTTTCATGGAGGAAATTGAATCCAAGGCTCTCTCTTCTTCTCTATTCCAGCCTAAACTCTGGAAGAGGTTTGCGCATGACACCTGCATTGTTTGGCCTCATGTAAAATCAAATTTAGATCTATTTTTCCTTCATCTAAATAGCCATTCATCTTCCATTAAGTTCATGATGGAATATGAGGTTAATGGTAGCCTTCCTTTCCTAGACGTTCTTATTTCTATAAAGGAAAATGGTTCTTTCTCCCATTATATTTTTCAAAATAAAACCGATGTTAAGCAACATCTTCATGCTAACTCACATCATTTCCTTAATCATAAGTTAGGCGTCCTCAACACCTTATACATTAGGGCGTTGAGAATATTTGTTGAATATCACCTTGAAGGAGAAAAAACCCATCTCCTCAATGTCTTCAATAATAATGGTTATAGTAAATCCCAATGACTTAGAGATTGTATTAAAGCAGAAAAAGGTCCTAATATAAACAAAAAATATCCTAAAGAAATCTCTTTTGGAGTGCACCTTCCCTTTATTAAAGCGACCATTGATAAGATCGTTAGGATCCTTAATAAGCGTAAGATTTCTTCTACTTTCAAACCCCTTAACACCATTCAAATCTCTCTCAGAACTGTGAAAGATCCCATGAATCCCAAGGATAGAAAAGGTGTATACATTATCCCATGCTCTTGTGGGACTCCTTACATTGGTGAAACTGGTTGATCAATTAATCAAAGGATTTGTGAGCATGCTGCTGACCTTAGGCATGGGAGATCTCGACCCTCAGCCGTAGCTGAACATGCTGAAAAGATGAACCATCACATATGCATCGAACAAGCTAAGGTTATTGCTCGGATTGACCAATTTCATTACCGTAAATTAAGGGGGCCTTTAGATATTAAGAAAATACTTCTCAATCTCAATAGAGATGATGAATTGAATATTAGCAGGTGTTGGATCCCTACCCTTTACTCCTAGATCTCGTCAACCACGTTCCTTTAGATAATCAATTTTAAAAAATAAAATAAAATTATATATATATATATATATATATATATATGAATGATGATGATGATGATGATGATGATGGTTAACGTCCACTGAGACCAAACTTTGGTCTATCGGACCTATAATTTTCTTAGTTTTTAATTGTCTGGCTTCTCGTCTTTCTTGGCGAAATTGGTGTTGTAGCTTTCTTTTTCTTCTCTACGGTCTTCCAACTTCCTTTATCTTGCAACTCCTTCATCTCTTCTAATCCTTGGGACACTGGTGTCTTACCTTCGGGATCTGGGAGATCTTCTTTGATGTTAAATGAACATTTCTTTTGCGTATTCAAATCCTCATAATTGTTGATGCTTGAGGAGCTGTCGAGTTATTATTTTTGTTGTTGGGTGGGGCTTTCCCCCTTCTTGTCCTAAGGGTTGCTTCTTTCTTGCCTGATTTCTTGCAATTCATAGTTTTCTGGAGAGTATTATTCCTTGATGACAGTGTAGTGTTCCTTTTTTGCTCCTTCCCACCATGTAGATGTATGGTGACTCTTTCTAGAAGAATTTTTCTAGGAGACTTTTGAGCAATTTTTGGCTAGATGGCCTGTCTCAAAGCAGGATCGACATCTGAAGAGGATACTTTCATAGTCAAGTTTCTCGTTCCATACATAGTCTTTTCTTGTTGGGATTATTTTAGCTAGGAATCTAGTGCTGAAGTCCATTTCTACACAAATGCGTTCATAGGTGGTTCTGACATATTCCTCTATTTCTGGGCACCTGCAATAAAATTTTCCAATTGTATTTCCAATGGCTTTTAGCAAGGAGAGATTCCAGAGATGCAAAGGTAGGTTTGGAAATCTGACCCAAATTGGTGCTAAGGTTATGGCTGTTGTTGAGGGATCAAATGATGGGTTCCATGGCTTCACGAATAGGCCCGATTTTTCCCAAAACCAAGGGTTGGAATCTAAAATGCATTGTCTACTTTCAGAGTTTTCAAAATCTACTAGCACAGGGGTAGATATTAATTTCATCAGAAATGAGAGGCTTCCATACCTCCGAGATCCAGCTGTGGAGAGTTGTCAGCCGTGGACAAAAGCCATTAAACCGGCAGATTAAGGCACTTTCAGAAAACTTCAAGGCCTCATCCATTGAGGCCTTGACCACCTGCACAGTGGGAGTTGGGGCTTCATTGACAATATGGGCAGGAGCTTGACTCTCAGAGGTAGACGAAACTGGGCCGGAAATTATCTTTGCGAAGCTGGGAGCCATACTGTGGAAGAGATGCTATCGAACTCTACCGAAGAGATGCGAAACCGTAGAACCACAGATCCGAACTAATTTACCGCAGAGCCACATAACCATATAATATTTTTACCACAGACCTGAATGCATAATCGTAGAAGACCTGTTCGATATTGCACTCGCACCACAGAAATACCACAGATCCGATCTACCATATATATATATATATATATATATATATATATATATTATTAATTAACCTTAGACACAACATAATGAAATTAGTAAAAATACAAGAATACTTTTTTGTCTTCAGAGTCAAAGTAACTATTATTCTAACCACTAGTTTGAATTTCTACTCATTATTAAATTACTTAATAATAATATTTTAACGTTATATATTAAATAAAAAATATAAAATAAATAAAAAATAAAATTGTTTATCGTAAATAATTTTCCTTCCTAGTGAAACTAGTTGTTTTTCCAATAGTTATTTGCCCTTCTCTACACCTATATAAGCTTAATGACTCGATCTAATCTCTCGTCTCGTCGTGAAGATGAACCACATTGGTTGGTTCGAAACGCATCGACAATTTTATGTCCAATGTGATGACAACCGAAAGATATTTTATTGATTAAAATATTTAATTATTTATTAATAAATATTATTTTGATTATTTAATTATTATAATACATTAAAAACTATATACTATCATTATAATATAATACAAAGTAAATTATATAATATAATTATAAGATAATTCAAAGGAGAATATATAAGATAAAAACAAGTGGAGAAATAAAGAAAATATCAAGACATAAAAGGAGGGGGGGTGGGTTAAAGAAAAAAGTCACAGACAAGGGAAAGAAGAAAGAAGGGAAATAAACCATAAAAATAGCAAGAAAATACCAAAAGGAAAAAGAGACCTAGTGCAGGGGAGAAAAATCATCTAGATAGAGGTAGAGTCCAACTCATTTCCAACCGTCATCTGTATTGAGGTTCTTAGGATTCCTTTCAATCTCAATGGACTCCCTAAGCTTCCTATGATGGAATAACATAATTTCCCATCCTTACTTGCTTTCATGGTCGTTGTTACTTTGAAAACTATTTTTCACATTAAATAACGATTCTTTCTATATATGTATGTGTATTTATTAGGATAGTATTGTTACTTTTATTCTAAATATAACTCGTCATTTCCTCGTCCATGACTATAATTTATATACATTTCAATTTTGTGTTTCACAAGGCTCAATTAAATTCTTATCTCAAAAGTTATGTGTATATACTCTTATGTTGCTGACTTTAGCCAAGAAATATCTTTAAGATCAATATAATGGTAGCTGAGGTGAATTCTTGGATGGGGATCCTATATTAAATGGTGTGAGGTCTAATTGGTACTTCATAAAAGGGAGACCCCCTTGTGTTGCAAAATTTTATCACTGTGAACACTCCTTTATAGTAAATTTTGTTGATGCATCCTATCCTTCCATCGAAAATTACGAATTTTTTAAATTTTATTTTCCTTATCATTCATCCTTCCATATTTCAAGTTTTTAAAAACGTGTTTAAATAATTCAATTTTTTATTATATTTAAAATTTCTATTTTTACTCATCCATCACATGTTTCCTTATATCTCTCTTAGATGTCTTCTTGATCTCTTTTTCCCTTTCAAACTGTGTGCTTCTTAATTGATTTAATTTCAATTAAATATATAGGTATCTTATGTACCTAACTGCCTATGTTTTACTCTCAATTCAAATTTTAGTTTAGATTCAATTTATGTTTGTCATCAACCATAGAGGTATCATGAAATTAACATTTTCAGTTAAATAAATAGCATATATTATCTTAAACACATTTTTTCTTTCAGTTTATAACTTTAATGTAATTCTTTGTTGGATGTAGAATATATTCTCTATAACTTAAGATATATACTTAATATCTATTATTTGTTTAATATCATCATGTAATATTTATATTAAATGATTTCTTCAATTTCACTTAAATTTAGTCTAAAAATAAACTATTATATCTCTTTCTTGGTCTTTGAACGGCTTTTAATAAAATTGTTTTATTCGTAAGTACAATTTACCTTCACCTACATATATCATTTTAGGTAAAAGTCTCTATTAATTTTATTATTCTTTGTTTTATATTTTCATTTTGTGACAAAAAATTCCAAGTCAATTGTGCCATTCAAGAATTATCTCATGTAATTCCTACGATGCCACAATTCTCTCCATTCAAGTACTTGTGATTAATGGAGGAGAACGTTGGAATAATCATGTAGATATTGGTCAGCTCTAAGATTCCCCTTATTAAGAAACTAGTGGATACTCAGGATTAAGGTGTTCACCTTAATACACACCCATCATTTGTACCTCATGAGTTACAAATCATGAACTTGCCCTCACAACATCTTCAAATTCCAAGCTAAAAGTGTATGCACTTTTCAACTGAAGTCATGATTGGATTGTTCCACCCATTCAAGGAAAATTTGAATTCCTTCATATATCCCGATTACTCATATGTGAGTCGTTCAATGAGTACAAACCCTTTTTTTGTATGGACTATACAAGTGATAAGTACTCGAGAAAATTTATTCATCAATAACAATTTAAATGTAAATTAATAGTATTCATGATTCCAACCTATGTAATTTACTCAATATCACATTCATGTGCTATCATAGTTTCATGTAAATGACTCCTCCCATATATACACACTTTCATCGACCTTCCTAGGTGAACATGAGCTGAGGGCTACTATGACATGAGTCAATCTCCTAGATATTCTTAAGGAAATGGAGTTGACAAACGAAGACTTAACTAATCTTCCTCAGGTGCTTTAAGGCCCCCAAGGGCTAAACGACACTTCCAAGTGTCCAAACCCTGAGTTAACTTAACTTTTTTTTGATATGGACTCCAAAACACTAGAAAAAAACTACACTATTTTGATGAAAACCTTCGAGTTGCATGCATGATTCCTATAAAGGAGTGCTTTCAGTTTTTTTCACGCAGATCTGTGCCTAAGACAACTATATTTGAGCCACTTTTCCAGGGCTAGTCTCGAGACCACTCTCAAGAACTTCACACAAATTTCTATAATGATAAATGAAACAAAGAAAAATCATCAAACAAAAAACTTAATCAAGGATTGGACCTAAATTGGTTTAACCATGAGATTCACTCCATCAAATACATGGTAAACATGAAATATATAAGTCATGAATGCATATATGACCATAGAGATCTAAAACGTATCTAAGAAACATCAAGGACTAATACCCTATAACAATAGCTACAATAATATCTATTAGTTCATGCCTTCCTTAACTATCATTTAGGAGTAAAAACATTGTAAGAGCCATAACTTGAATCTATCATTAAACCATGATTATAGCCAAAAAATAACCAGATAAATAACAACAATGACACAACCATTAAAGCCACACAATAAAAATTATAGTTACTCATGAATTACAAGATGAATGAGCTCTTATCATTCATATGGAAAAGTCAACTAAGTCAGGGAATTCCACATATCAACCAACCATATATTAAGTTGAACTAAATATTTCTTTCAACCAATAACCCAAGTGCAATATTCCAACTATGAATGTGGGATATCATGGGATACATCGATTCATAAGAAACCAAGGGAATCCATATGTTAAACCACCTCCATCCTCATACTACTGTGATCTCACCTAAACCGGTAGTGACATCATAATTTCTTCACCATCCCTTCAGGAATTTTCATGTCTCCACCCAGTTATTGAGGGCTTCTCGAATTAAAACATCTCCATGCCCAACCCTTGGGATTTTTCCTAAGACAACCTCAACCGGATCCAAAAACCTTATAATAATCCATCGCTCAACCAAGAGTGAATCACATCACACCATGGTTATCCGAAAATGGAAAGGAAAGGTTCGAACCACTGTCAAACCAAGAAAATCCCATGCCCATGAAAAAAAATGAACCAAATACACACATTCATATACCATGCATGCCAAAAATAACTAGGAAATCATACATGCAACTTGTTACCTGCAAGTATTCCCGTTGAAGCCTCTTGGTCCAAACTTTCCTTGCTTGATCTTTTATTCCTTTACTTTCCTTGTCCTTCATTTTCTTACTTGCTTGATTTCTCCTCTAGGTGCTATTCTGCTCTCTAAAACCAATTCCAAAACTGAACTGGAAAAAGGGCTCCAAACTGATGCTTTGAATCTTTTTTGCTAGTGATGCCTCTAATTTCTTCACTTCTCCTCTATTTTCTTTCAATTTTCTCCTCACATGAAACTTGTGACATTTCACCTTACTTTTCTCATAATTTCCTTTATTTTCATAAATAAAATGCCACAAAAAATGCCTCTTTAACTTTGGAAATGCCTTTGCCAATTTCATTAGCCATAAATAAACCGAAGTGACACCCACTAGGGTGATTTTCCCAACATTCATATTGGAATACATGTCCCATGACCTTAGTATTATTTTTCCTTTATTAACTTTATTACATGAAATTTTAACCTAGGTTTGTGATCTGGATCTTGGGGGCAGGCGCCCAAGATCTAAAAAATTTAAATGGATCTAGCAAGATCTAAAAAGTTAGAATGCGATAAAAAAGGAAAGAACACACAATAAATAAAACCACAAATATTTTTTTAATTAAAACGGAGAATAATTGTAGAAGCTACATTTCAGTGGACAATCTATCCTTTTACAAAATGCGACTTGTTACTTATAGCCTTTTTTTGTTACAATGCCATAGGTAAATTCCATGGGTGGGTAAATACCATGGGTGGATCTCACTTACAATACCATGGGTGAAAGAATACCATGGGTGGATGCCACTTACAATACCATGGGTAAATTCCATGGGCGGATGAATACCATGGGTCGATTCCATTTACAATACCATAGGTAAACTCCATGGGTGGATGAATACCATGGCTAGATGCCATTTCCATTTGGATCATTCCTCCCTCCTTAAGAAGAAATCGTCACCATTGTGTGAAGTTCCCTCCTAAGAAGCCTGTGTTGAATATGAAGAGCCACAAAGAAGGGTTTTGTGTGGTTAACACATAACTGTGATAAGATCCGAGGATATAGATACCCTGTAATTCTTGTGACCAACTGTAAAATTGACAATGTGCAGCCTAGAAAATGAACTTCGATGAAGTGTGGGTTTGTGGATTACCCATAACAATGACAAACGAAAATCCGAGGATAGAGATACTACGTAATGCTTATGACCAACTGTGATGCTAATAGTGTGTGGCCTAGCAAATGGAATTTGATGAAGTATGGGATTGTGGATGACCCAAAACCATGACAAACGAAGATCTGAGGATAGAGATACCCTGTAATATTTGTGACCAACTATGATACTAAGATTTTGTGGCCTAACAAATGGACTTCGATGAGAAGGATTTTGTGCAATTGACCCATAACCGTGATGTTGATTGCTGATGAAGTAGCATGTGCCTACATAGCCTGAGGTGAGAGGGAATGTATCCAAATAACCCAAGTTGAATGCTACTATGCTGAAATTGATGATTGTGAAGCAGGTGCCTACTAAAGCGGGGTGGGAGGGCACGTCTCCAAAGGGAACCTACTCCCAATGTTGCTCCAAATTTAAAATGTGCATAACTCAGTCAATTTAACTTGGAATATTTATTATAACTTGTTTTGAAAATAGAATGATCATTCTACATCTTCCCATGTGTTTTAAATTTCTATTTGGAGACTCTATACTCTTGTATTTGCTCTAGAATTGTCCCGTCGTCATGAAATTTCTAAAAAAATAACAGATTTCAAATCAACGATAACTCCCTCGTCTGGACTTCGATTCGACCTATATTTTTTTTTTTTTGAAATTGAGTGTTTCTTCAAGGGAATCATAGAACTATAACAATTTCTCTGAAATTTCGGAATGAAAACTACAAAAAATGACAAGAGAGTCGTCGTCCACAAATTTTCGTGAGAAAAATTTCTGCAACATTGCTGATTTTGAATGACTGATATCTCCCTCATCTAGACTCCAATTCAACTGATTTTGTTTTTGAAATTGGCTATTTTTTCACAAGGAATCCAAATATGTTATTTTTTTCTAAAAAATTTTCATCGATATTTTTAGATCCGCTCTACAAACACGTCACCCAAAAAATTCCTGCAAAAAAATGAAAAAAAAAACAGGAATGCTTCCTGCTCTATCCAAGAAAGTGTTCCGTGGAGGTCATGAAACTTGCATGGAGTTTTATCAATATGAGTGAAAAATGTTGAAATTGAAATATGCTTCAAACCCTTATTCCCATGAATTCATAACCTGAACCAGATACCACTGATTTGGATCTCGGGGGGAGGCTGCCAAGATCTAAAAAAATGAAATGGATCTGGCAAGATCTCCAAAATTAGAATGCGATAAAAAAGGAAATAACACATAGTAAATAAAACCATAAATATTTTTCTTTATTAAAATAGAGAATAACTATAGAAGCTACATTGTGGTGGACAATCTATCCTTTTACAAAATGAGCCTTGTTACTTATAGCCTTTTTTTTTTACAATACCATAGGTAAATTCCATGGGTGGGTTAATACCATGGGTCGATCTCACTTACAATACCATGGGTGAATGAATACCATGGATGGATGCCACTTACAATACCATTGGTAAATTCCATGGGTGGATGAATACCATGGGTCGATGTTATTTACAATACCATCGGTAAATTCCATGGGTGGATGAATACCATGGGTGGATGCCATTTTACATTCGGATCAGTTTGTTACAAAAACCTCCCCCTTGGGGGAACACTATCCTCCATGTTATATGACACCTACAAACCACGAACTACTGAAAATAAAAAAATCTTCCCCACAGGGGATTATCTACTGTTCCTACCACTACCATTTTATTGATGTGTTAAATATTACAAAATACTTTCCTTAGCAATGCTAACCTTAGACCAACCTCTGATCTCCTAAAGTGGTTCGACTGGGTTACCAGTCTACGTTCATACTACCCATGGAGATTTATAACTTAGCTCGTTATAGTATTTACAATGAAAAACTTGCTCAAAAGAAAAACCCACCATGAAAAACATGACAAAATTAAAACCATACTGATTATCAGAGATTTATAACCCAACTCATTGTGTTATTTACAATAGCAACCATAGATAAATATGTACATATACCAAAAATTCATTTTCCTCCATAGACAAATAATGAAGGATACATATCCCAAATCTGATCAACAATCTCCCATGTTGCTTCGTCGTGCCCAAAGTGCTTCCATTAGACATTAAACTACTTGATTACTCGGTTCCACAACATGAAATGTTTCTGCTACAATATGAAATGAGGTTCCGATTGGAATTCTCCTTTTGGATCCACATGTAATACACACCAATCAATCACATGATCAACATCCTTTCCATATATTTTAAGAAATAAAATATGGAAGAAATCATGGACTTTCAATGCCAAAGGCAGTGCAAGTATTTAGGTCACTGGTCCAATCCTATCAAGGATCTCAAAAGGCCCACAATATCGAGGTTCCAATTTGGCACATGACCCAATTCTAAAGGAGCTCTTCTTGGGCTTGATGTACAAGTACACATGCTCCCAAACCTTAAACTCCTTAAATTCCCTATGCTACTCTGCATAAATTTTATGCCTATTATGTGTTACATTTAAATTCTTCTTTATAACCTTCATTTCCTATTCCATTTTTTCCAACATGTGTGGTCCAATAAGTACTCTATTCAATGGATCACTCTAGTTGATATGAGTATTACAACTCCACCCATAATGTGCCTCAAGTAGACTCCTCCTCAATGACATTTGAAAACCATTGTTGTAAGCAAAATCAACCAGTGGAAGATACTCCAACCTTCACTTCTGATGCGTGACATACATCCTCAACATATCCTCTAGTATCCTATTGACCATCTATGTCTTGTCATCTATCTGCAGATGATAATATGTAGTGAAGGCCAACATTGTAATGAAACCTGTGAAAAAATCCTTCCCAAACCTAAAAGTGAACTTAACATATTTGTCTAACATAATATTCTTCAGAACACCACGAAACCACACTATATCTATGATGAATACTTGCGTTACCTCATTGGATGAATAAGTAGTCTTCACTAGAATGAAGTGAGCTACATTTCTCAACCTGTCAACCATAATCATGATGGAATCATATTTCTTCGATGTCATTAGAAAACCTATAATTAAATCCATGGAAATGACCTCCCATTTCCACTCTGGAATCAAATTAGGTTGTAACAAATCATCTGGATTCTTGCACTCTACCTTTTCATACTTGAAATCTAAACATCTAACAACAAACTCAACCACTTCCTTCCCTAGACTCTGGAAATAGTAGAACTTCTTCATAGATGTCAATGTTTTATGATTTTCCGGGTGACCTGAATATAATCTAATATGAAACTCCTTGAAGATAAGATTCTTGATCTTTCCATCATCTGACACATATATATTGTCCCTAAATATTACCAAGCCATCGACTGTGAGATAATAGTCCACATAACGTTCACTTGTAACCTGTTGTAACCTATGCTTAAGATAATGATACCTTTCATCCCATTGTCCTGCTTGTAATATCTGATCCTGTAAATATGTCTCATAAGATCTCATAGTTACAACATGGTTTACCTATATCCTTCTGCTAAGAGCATATGCAACCTTGTTCTCATTTCCCTTAATTTATCTGATCTCAAATTCAAACTCACTAAGGGTAACCAACCATCTAGCTTGCCTTGCATTGAGATTTGGTTGATCAAACAAGTATATCAACCCATTGTGATCGCTCAACAACACAAACATCCTGCCAAGAAGATAATTCCTCCACATATTCAAGGTGTGAATAATAGCTACCAACTCCAGATCATGAGTCACATAGTTCTTCTTGTTCTCATTCAGTTTCCTTGACTCATAACATACCACTTGTCCCTCCTGCATGAGGATTCTACCAATTCCTCTCTTGCAAGAATCTATATGCACCATGAACTCTTTATCCCAATCTAAAATATTGAGAATAGGAGGATTTGTCAACAAATACTGAAAACTTGTTTCACATTCCTTTGTCCAATCAAATTTCTTTCCATTCCTATGTAAAGATGTAATAGGATACAAAATCTATGAGATTTTCCTAATATTTCTACTCTAGTAACCTGATAACCCCATAAATTATCTAACCTCATACACATTTCTAGGATCTTCCCATTCCATGGCAACTCTTATCTTTTCTGGATCCACTTCTATGCCTTCCTTGCAAAAAACATGTCCCAAGAAATGTACTTTTTTCTGAAAGAATATACATTTACTAAGATTGGCATACAATTGATGCTCTCTAAGAAATTTCAAAACTATTGCTAAATGTTAGGCATGCTCTTCCTCATTCTTAGAATATACCAATATATCATCAATGAATAGAATAAAATTTTTTTACGAATAAGGACTCAAAAAAATATTAATCAAGCATACAAAAGTAGCTTGAGGATTATTCAAATCAAAAGGAACCACAACAAACTCATAATTCCCATACCTAGTCTGAAAATTAGTCTTGTATATCTCCTCTTATTTGATGTGTACCTGGTAGTATCCTGAGATCAAATCAATATTCAAGAACACTATTCCTCCCTTCAAGTGATCAAACAAGTCATCAATCCCTGACAACGTATACTTGTTCTTGACGGTTACCTTTTTCAAATTCCTATAATCAATGCCCAATATGAGAGTATCATCCTTCTTCTTCACGAACAACACTGGTGCACCACAAGGTGATACACTTGGCCTAAAGTATCCCTTATCAAGCATTTCCTTCAACTGCAACTTCAATTCCACTAACTTTAGTGTGTTCATCATGTATGGTGTTGTTGATGCTGGTGTTGCTCTCGATACCAACTCAAGAGAAAAGTCCACTTCCTTGTGGGGAGGAAACTCTGAGATATCTACTGGAAACACATCCTAAAACTGTTGCAATACTGGACACCTATTGAATACTTCTGCATCTTCAACATCCTTAACCTTATGAATAGAGATATAAACTGAAAATAATACAAATACCTTCCTGCAACTCTTCTTTTCCTAAATAGCTCTAACCATCCTCATTTATGTAGGCTTCTTCTTTCCATGCAGGACACTATTTTCCCCATTTTCATTGAGGTAATCAATAATCTTGTCATAAAAATATACTTTACTTATGTATTAATACAACCAATGTCTACCCAAAATCATACTATATGATCCCAATGGAAGCACATTTAGTTGTGGAGATGTAGGCATACCACTCAAATTAAATGCATAATCTCTTACGCAATGATCAACTCTCTTCTTAGTGGTTGTAGACAACTGCACCAATCAAGAATCTACATGCACTTATTTTAGAAAACCACACTTATCCACTAGGTGAGTATTAAAATAAATATAATTATATTTATGGTTAATCAAAATAGAAACAACTCGACCACAAATCTTACCTTTCATCTCAAAAATGAATGCCTTATGATCTTCCTATATGTTGTCCACATCTGAATAAATTTGAGGAATGATATGGCTCACATCCCCAACTGTCTGCGCCTCCTGAGCACTATATGTCTCAAGCATGCCATCATTTTACAATGGATAATCATTCTTGTGATAATATTTTCCACATATCCAACACTGCAATGGTCCCTTACCATCACTTGTATTATGTTTCTCTCCAGGCAATGACCCATGTCTTCTCTCAACTGGATTGAACTTCCTGTAACGAGAAACATTTTATTTCTCACCTGCATCATGAGGTATTCCTCGCTTCAGTGTCCATTTACCATTAAATTTCTCATTCCACTTCAATTCACGCTTAGGCTTAGCTTTACACTATGAAAACTCATAAAAATTCTTAAGTTTCCTAATGGATTCTTCTAGAAAACTAGGCTCATCTAACTCAATCCAGTCTTTGTATGTTGTTGGAAACACATTGATGAACCTTTGAATCTTTTCCTTCTCATCCTTCAGTTAATTCAGATACCTCAACACCTCTAGGAACCTGCTACTATACTCATCATCTGTCATTGGACCCATCTGCAGATCATAAAAAACCCTTAGCTTTATGCCCTGAAACTTTTGAAAGTCTCTTCTATAGCAAGATATTTTTCACTTGTTTGTTCCACAACTAATCTGTAGGGAGAGTCACGTGAACTGTATTCTACCATTTTTCCCATCATCTTTGATTCTCTTCTTCCTGCAAGTATACCATGATAGCTAGAACAAAATATGAAAATAATCAATAAACCTTAGTGAAGTTGATGGGAGGCTTATCTCATCTGCAAAATCAGTCCAAATTAGCGTGATACATGTATAATCATAATCATATAAATATGTCAATATCTTGCATGACCATACCAACCACATACCATGACAAACATTACCATGCAAATTCATGCCTATCAGCATGCATCTATCTACGAAATGGGCTGACCATAACAATACCACCCAGAGAGAGCGCAACCTTCTCTTATACCAATCTGTAAATTCCTACTCCCATATCTACCCATTATCACTGACCTTCCTAGGTAAGCATGAGCTGAGATCTACTATGACATGACTCAACCTCCTAGATAACCTTAAGGAAGTGAAGTCGACAAACCAAGACTTAACCGACCTTCCTTAGGTGTTACAAGACCCCTAATGGCTAAACCACCCTTGCAAGTGTCAAAAAACTAAGTTAGCTCACCTTTTTCCTAATATGGATTCCCAGATGTTGGCACAACACTGTGTGATTTTAAATGAAACCTTCTAGTCACATGCGTGATTCTTGCAAGGGAGCGACTGCAGTGTTTTTCACCCAGTTTTTTGCATGTGACTGTGGGATGTGAGCCACTTTTTCAAGGCTATTATCTAGTCCACTACCCAAAACTTGACACAGCTATCTAGAATGATAAATGACACAAAGACAAAACCTCTAACAGAAAACTTAATCAAGGAGTTGACCTAACTTGGTCTAACTATGAAAATAATTTTTTCAAACACATGCTAAACATGAAATCTATAGGTCATGAACACATTTATGAACATAGATATCTGAAACTTATCTAGGAAACATGAAGAAGTAATAATTCCCTCTAAAAATAGATTCAATAACATCTATTAGGCGATGCATTCATTAACCAGTTATTTACAAGTAAAAACACGATAAGAACCATAACACAATTCTTTCATAAAACCATGCTTATAACCATCGTATAACAAGATAAATAATAATCATAACACAACCATTAAAGCCACATAATAATAAGTATGGTAACTCATGAATTACAAAGGGAATGATCTCCTGGCATTTATATGAAAAAGTCAACCAAGTCGGAGACTTACATGTACCACCCGATCATAGATGTAGTTGAACCAAATATTTCTTTCAACAAATCACCCTCGTGCTATATTCCAAATATGAATTTGATATCTGATGGGATAAAATGATGCGTAATAAACCGATGGAATCCATATGTTAAACCACCTCCACCCCCACACTACTAATATATCACGTAAATTTGTACTGAGATTACAAAACCAAACCAAGCTTGGACACCTAAGGAATCCTTCACATCCCTTAAGGAATTTTCATGTCTCTACCCACCTGTTTAGGGCTTCCTAGAAAAACCCATCTCCAATCCAAACCTTGGTATTTTTCTTGAGAGCACCTCACCTGGATCCAAAATCCTTCCAGAAATCCAATTCTCAACCAATAATGAATCTCATCACATATTGGTTATTTGAAAATGGAAAGGTAAGGTTGAAACCACTATAAAACCAGGTAAATCCCATTCCCATTACATCAAATGAGCCAAATACACACATGCATATACCATGCATGCCAAAACCAACTATGAAATCATACATGAAACTTATTACTTGCAATTATTTCTGTTGAAGCCACTTGATATAACCTTTCTTGTCTTGATCCCTACTTCCTTTGATTTCCTTTTCCTTCATTTATTTTCTTTGTTTCTTTATCCTCTCTGTGATCTTCTCCTCTCTGAAAGAAATACCAAAATTGAATTGAAAATAAGGCTCCAAACTAATTCTCTAAATATTTTTTATTAGTGATGCCTCTAATTTCTTCATTTTCCCTCTAATTTCCTTCAATTTCCTCCTCATATCCAACATGTTTTATCCTAATTTTCTTTATTTTCATAAATAAAATGACAAAAATAAAATGCATCTTTTTCCTTTGCCAATGCCTTTACCTATTTCCTTAGCCATAAGTAAATCGAAGTGACACCCACTAGGATTATTTTCCAAACATTCAGCTCGGCATACATGTCCCATAACCTTGGTCCTATTTTTTCCTTTATTAAATTAACCTAGGTCTATTACAAAACCCTCCTCCTTGAGGGAACACCATCCTCAATGTTTTGTGACACCTACAACCAATAAAAAACTAAAAATCAAAATATATTTCCCATGGAGCTTTATAACTTAGCTCGTTACAGAATTTACAATGAAAAATATTCTCAAAAGAAAAAACAATTATGACAAACGTGAAAACATGACAACCATACCACTTATTGGAGCTTTATAACCCATCTCATTGTGGTATTTACAATAAAAACCATAAATAAATATGTGCATATGCCAAAAAAAAAAAATATCTACAAGAAAATAATGAAGAATACATATCTCACATCTTATTAGCCATCTCCCATGTAGCTTCATCGAGACTAAAATGATTACATTTCCATTTAACCTACTAGATTGCTCTGTTCCAGAGCATGAGTTGTTTTCGCTACAATATGCACTAAGGTTCTGGCTCCACCGAAAATACAGACCAATGAGTCACATGATAAACATTCTTTACATATATTTTAAGAAATGAAACATGGAAAACATCAAGTACTTTCATTTTCAAAGGCATTGCAAGTTTGTAGGCGATTGGTTCAATCCTCTCAAGAATGTCAAAAGGCTTGCAATACTTAGGTGCCAACTTGGCACATGATCCAATTCTCAAGGATCTCATCTTGGGCTTGATGTTGAAGTACACATGCTCTCCAACCTGAAACTCCTTAAATTACCTTGGTCTTCAGAAATTTTATTTCTATCCTGTATTTCCTTTAAATTATTCTTTATAACCTAAATTTCTTGTTCCATTTTTTCCGATATCTCTAGTCCAATATGTACCCTATTCACTGGAGCACTCTAGCTGATGGGAGTATTATAAATATGCCCATAAACTTCCTCAAATGGACTCATCCTGAGTGACTCCTGGTAGCCATTATTATAAGAAAACTCAATGGGTGGAAGATACTCATCCCACCTCCATTGTTAATGAATGACATACATCCTTAGCATACCCACCGATATCCTATTGACCCTTTCTATCTATCCATAATTATGTAGATGATAAGTTGTAATGAAGGCCAAATTTGTACTGAAACATGATAACAACTCCTTCCAAAATATGGAAGTGAACTTTGCATATTTTTCTAATGTAATATTCTTCGGAACACCATGCAACCACACTATATGTTTGATTAAGACATCAGCTAACTCTTTGGACGAATAAGCAGTATTAACTGGAATGAAGTGAGATACCTTTCTCAACTATTCAACCACAACCATGATGAAATCATGTTGATTCGATGTCCTCAAAAAACCTGTAATGATATCCATGGAAATGACCTCCCATTTCCAATCTGGAATTGGAATAGGTTGTAACAAACTGCCTAGATGCTTCCACTATTCCTTTACCTATTGAAAATCAAAACCTCGAGCCATAAAATCAGCCACTTCCTTCCTTATACTCGGTCAATAGTATAACCTCTTCACATTTATCAATTTTTTCTGATATACTAGGTGACCTGAATACAACCTGACATGAAACGCCCTCAATATAAGCTTCTTGAGCTCACCATCATATGAAACATATATCCTTTCCCTAAATATCAGCAAGCCATCTGCTATGAGACAAGAGTCCACATCCTATTTATTTATACCTTATTGTAATATATTCTTAACCTATCGATACTTGTCATCATGGTATCATGCCTATAATATATGATATTGTAAATGTGTCCCATAAGAGCTCACAACTGCAACATGGTTTACTTATATCCTTCTACTAAGAGCATCTACAACCCTATGCTCCTTTCCCTTAATATATATAATCTCAAATTCAAATTCACTAACAATATCAAACGATCTAGCTATCCTAGCATTTATATTCAATTGGTTAAACAAGTATCTCAACCCACTATGATATCTCATCAACAAAACCCTCCTACCAAGAAGGTACATCCTCTGCATATTAACGGTGTGAATAATATTTTCCAATTCTAGATCATGAGTAACATATTTATGCTCATGATGATTTAGTTTCCTTGACTCATAACATACCACTGATCCTTATTGCATTAGGACTGCACCAGTCCTATTTTTCAAGCATCTGTACACACCACCAACTCTTTATATGAATCTACAATCTTGATAAATGGAGAATTTGTCAACAAATTCTTCAAATTATAACCCCATAAATGATCCCACCTCATCCACATTTTTAGGAGCTTCCCATTCCATGATAGCTCTTATATTTTTGAGATCCACTGTTATTCCTTCCTTGGAAAAAATGTGTCCCAAGTAATGTACCTTTCTCTGAACGAAGATAAATTTAATAAGCTTGGTATAGAACTGAATCTCTCTCAACATTTTCAACAATACTGCTAAATTTTTGGCATGTGCTTCCTCATTATTACAATATACCAATATATCATCGATGAATACAATAAAAAAATATTCTAGATAAGGATGCAACACACTATTCATCAAGCACACAAAAGTATCTCAAGCATTAGTCAAACAAAAAGTAACCACAAAAAACTCATAATTCCCATACCTAGTACATAAATTAGTATTGTAGATATCCTCTTCGTTTATGCATACCTGATGGTATCCTGATCTCAAATCAATCATCAAGAAAACTATTGCTCCCTTCAAATAATAAAAAAAGTCATTAATCCTCTACAATAGATATCTATTCTTGATGGTTACCTTGTTTAGCTTCTTCTAATCAATACACAATATAAGGGGTATGCGCATCTTCTATCATGCCTTTTATGTTGGTGTTGCTCGTAGTGCCAACTCAATAGAAAATTCCACTTCCCTGTGGGGAGGAAAATATGAAATATATGTTGGAAACACATCCTCAAACTACTGCAAGAATATATACTTCTTGAATATGCTTGCATCCTCAACATCCTTACCCTTGTCATTATAAATATGAAGTGCAAACAATACACATCCCTTCCTGAAAACTGCACTTAGAAGGTACATATTTGTGACCATCCTCATTAACGTAGGCTTCGTATTTCCTTGCAGGACTCTATTTTCAGCATTATCACACAGGCACTCAATAGCCTTTTCATAAAAATCTACTTTGTTCATGTTTAGCTACAACCAAGACATACCCAAAAGCATCCTATATGATCCCAATGGAAGCAAATTTAGATGTGTAGATGTAGGCATATCATTCCACTCAAATGCACAATCTCTTACCCAATGATGGACTATCTTCTTAGTACTTGTAGCTAATAAGACCAACCAAGACTTTACATGCACTTATTTTCTCAAACCACACTTATCAACCAGGTCAAGATTAACATAACTATAATAATTAGATCTAGTGTTAATCAAAATATAAATAACTTGACCTCAAATATTACCTTCCATATCAATAATGGATGCCTAGTAATTTTCCTGCCTTTTGTCCACAACTACATAAATCCAAGGAACTTTATGGCTCACATTCCCAACTGTTTGCACCTCTTGAGAACTATAGATCTAAGGCGTTCCACCATTATACAATAGAAAATCCTTCTTGTGGTCATCTTTTCCACATATCCAACACTGCAACAATCCCTTACCATCACCTCTATAATGTTGCTCTCCAGGATGCGACCCATATCCCCTTTCAACTGAATTGAACTTATCGTAAGGAGAAAATTTTTACTTCTTACCCTCATCCTGAGGTTTTCGCCACTTCAGTTTCTACTTCCCTTTAATTTTCTCATTCCCCTTCAATTCACACTTAGGTTCAACTTTACGCTTTGACTTCTCAAAACAATCCTTAAGTTTCCCATTGGCTTATTCCAATGAACTAGGCTCATTGAACTCAATATGATCGATTATGTTACTGGAAACCCACTAATGAACCTTTACATCTTTTCCTTCCTAGCCTTGAGGTAAGGTACATACCTCAACAACTCTAGGAACCTACTAGTATACTCATAATCTTTCATGGAACCCATTTGAAACTCATAATACTCATATTTTTTATCGTAATATCTCTTATATATGTACTTCTTCTTAAAGTGTCTCTCAAACAAATCCCAAACCAACTCTTCTTCTTGAATTCTCTTAACATTCTTCATGTATTCCCAACAAAAGTTTGTTTTCCCTTTACTATTGAAGGTAATTATTTTGGCTTTCATGTCCTTTGAATAGTTATCCATTATGAATAATTTATTCATCCCAAACAACCATATATCTACGTATTCTAACATCTCCATATCTATATCGAATGTAGAAGGATTGACTTTATTGAGACCCTCAGGCAAGTACTCACTCCTCATATAAGATGATGGAAGTGACGATTGTGTCCCATATGAGGAACTAGAGTTATACACATACATACCAGTCCTCATGTCAGGTGTATTCAATGATCTTCCACCTCTAACTCTGTCCTCCATATCCAACCTTTATCTTGACCAAGAGCTACTACCATAGGCTCCATTAGTATTCTCTTATTGTTCTTGACTAATCCTTAACTATCCATATCTCTACAAGTCTAAAAAACTCTAAAGGATCATTGTATTTACATATCCATGATTTTCTGAGCCCTTTCAAGTCTTTCCTTAGCCTCAAAAAACCTTTCATTTTTGACCTTGAAACTCCTTATTTTTTCCCTCAAATTTCTCAAAGTGTCTTATATACCATAGAATATTCACTTGCTTGCTACCCAATTGATCTGTAGGGAGAGTCACGTGAAATATAGTATAAAATTTTTCTCATCATCTTTTATTCTCTTCTTCCCACATGTATACCATGTGATCTAAACCGAAGTATAAACAAATCAACATACCTCGGTGAATTTCAAGGGAGGCTTATGTAATCTGCAAAATCAATCCAAATTAGCACGATACATGTATAATCATAATCATAGAAATATGTCAACATCATGCATGACCATACTAGCCACATAACATGACCTCATACATGACAAACATTACCATGACAACGCATGCCTAACAACATGAATCTAGTTTCATGGGTCGAAGGGCTATCCATAACAATACCACCCAAAGCGAGCACACCATGCTCTAATACCACTCTGTAAACACAACCCCCCATATCTAATGCCAAGGTAAACATGACCTAAGAGCTACTATGACATGGATCAACCTGCTAGATAACCATAAAGAAATGGATTTTACAAACCAAGACTTAACTAACCCTCCTCGGGTGCTATAGGACCCACAAGGGCTAAACCACCCTTCCAGGTGTCCAAACATCGAGTTAAATTACCTTTTTCCTGATTTGGACTCCCATACGCTGGTACAATATTATTTGATTTCGACTAAAACCTTCCATTCACGTGGAATATGCCTATAAGGGAAAGACTAAATTATTTTTTTCTAAGTTATGTGCCTGAAACTGTGGGATTTGAGCCACTTTTTCAGGGCTACTCTCTAGACCACTTCCCAGAACTTGACACAACTATCCATAATGATAAATGACATAAATACATAGAATTTGACACAAAAATTAATCAAGAACCTTATATAACCCATTCTAAACATGATATTCATTCCATAAAACACATGGTAAACATGAAATCTATAAGCCATGAATGCATATATGAACATAGAGTTTTGGAACTTATATGAGAAACATAAAGAAGGAATAACGCCCTCTCACAATAGTTTCAATAGAATCTATCAGGTCATGCATTCTTTAACCAATCATTTACAAGTAAAAATGTGATAAGAGCCATAACTTGAATCTTTAATAAAATCATGCTTTAACCAACTTATAAAAAATAAATAACAATCATAAAAAAACCATTAAAGCCACATCATAACAAGTATAGTTACTCATAAATTACAAGTGGAAATAGCTCTTATCATTCATATGTGAAAACTAACCAAGTCACAGACTTCCATGTACCACTCGACCATGTTGAGATTCAACAAGATGATGAGCTTAGTGAAAAGTAAGCATCTTCACTAAGTGGGGCTCGCAGGTTAGTTTTAGGTGTATGTATATTTTTAGACATGGTGAGCATATTATATAAGTTGCAGGATGATATTTGTAGATGGTTGGTCAAATGTAAAAAATATATGAAATTCTATTTTTATAATATTGGGCGAAGTCTATTTATAGATCGTCGATCTAAAAATAGATGCATGTCGATTATTATTAGCTCTTAATAATAATCCGACAATAAACATCAACTTATTCTCTTGGAGCACTTTATTTCAGTGAACAGATTTGGGAAATCAGTGGGATGTAGGAATTACACAATTCCTAAGGTTTATTGGTGGCTCATAGATGGAGGACTCAATTAGAACTGAAGTAGAAAAGTTATGACTGAGTTGGAAGAGTATTTTATGGAGTTGTTATTTAGTTTAACTCAGTTAAGTGAGTTAAACTCAGTTGATCTAGTTGTATCTGGTCTAACTGAAAGATACAATAGTGAGAGTTAAGTGAATTAATTAGTTAATTAATTCACAACATATAACTCACTAACAAATGAACAGAAGAAATAGTTAACTATAGTGCATGTCAGTTCCAGTGGAGATCCAGTGGAGAGATAGGTGAAAGGGTGAGATGGACTATCCGTTGTGACTATAATGATGCATTAAATGCGTCTGACACACATTGGAGTTGCCAATGAGGATTTCATAGTCAAGGCAAGGCCAATTTGTATTCATTCAGGGGTCTTCTTCAGTAGGGATTGCGCAGTGGAGGCAAGCTTTCAAGAGGCAAGAAATTGGTGCATAGATATGAAAATTTCTGCATGACAGTGTGTAATGAATCTACATTTTATTGAGAGCTTGATGTACTAAGCTTTGTATGATATTATTACATGAATCCATTGATATACATAATGTATTATATTTGGGGTTTTTATCTTTAATATTTCCCATTAAACAACTATGTTATGTGTGATTGAATTTATTCACATGTGTTTGCAATTGAGTTTTAAATTTCCGCAAGTTTAACAGTGGAAGGATTCTGTATTTAGCAAAAAGATAAATATTGTTAGATAAGAAGAATCTGGTAATACATTAGTATTAATAAATTTCTACATGGTCTCAGAGTAGTATTTATTACTGGAGATTGCAATTGTGAGTAATTGTTGAGTTTTGTGCTGGTGGACAATCTGAATTTGCTGTAGAAATTTCTTGGTGCAACAATTCAGTATTCATTGAAATGTATTTCAGTGGTTTGCGTTTGGAGTATTCCCTTGATGGTATCTTGAATTAAATTTTCTGGAAGGATAGGATGGAGGCAGTGCTTGAATATAATGGGCTGAAGGACATCATCGATGCCGATGTTCCCAAGCCTGCTTCTAGTGATGCTGCAGGACTTGACGCATGGCAAAAGAAGGTAGCAAAGACAACATAAATTATGTTGGAAGGTGTTAAGGACCATATTGTGTCAAGCCTTCATGGGAAAGCCACTCAATTTTCAATGTTGAAGGCTTTGATAGATCTTTTCCAAAGCAGAAACGACTAGAGGAAGTTGGCACTGAAAGATACACTCAAAAAAAAAAAATGGAGAAGGGCAACAGTATTCCAAAATATCTCACGAAGTTTGTCCACTATAGGGATGAACTAGGAAGTGTGGGGATTATTGTTTATGATGATGACTTGGTGAGATTGGCTCTCCTTGGGCTTCCGAAGGGTTGGCATAGATAAGAAGACTTTTTCAATGGACGAGAGAAACTGCCGGGTTGGGAGTGACTTTGGTCAAATCTTGTGCAGGAGGAGATAAGGCGAAGTACCAGGGATGGGCCTTCATCGAAGAATTATGATGAAGAGAATTGCGCTTTGACTGTCAAAGAAAGGAAAGGAAAGGGGAAAAAATCCCATCCAAAATCCAAGGCTAAAGGCAAGAAGCTGGATTTGTCCAAAGTGAAGTGTTTTCACCGTCACGAACATGGGCATCTTGCCACTAACTGCCCACAAAAAAAGAAGAAAAAGAAGGATGTTAGAGCTGCAGTTGGAGAGGACTTATCCTCGCAATTTGAACTTGATTTATCTTTGATCGCATGCTTGGTTTCAAGTTCAATGGGATCGGTGTGGTATGTTGATAGTGGTGTGTCTTTCCAGATGACGGGAGACAAGGAGTTGTTTAGTGACTTGGAGGAGAAGGATCTCCAAATTCATATAGATATGGGAAAATATGGCAGATATAGTGCAACCAACATTGGAACCATTACCTTTAAGAGGAATTCAGGTAAACCATTTCTATTGAAAGATGTTATGCATGTTTCAGGTCTGAAGAAGAACTTGGTCTTAGTCGCAATGTTGGAAGACAAAGGTTATGACGTTTTTTTCAGCGAGGGAAAAGCTTTCCTGTGACATAAAACAATGGGTCAAACCAAGAGGATAGGGATTCGAGTTAAGAATCTCTACAAGCTGGAGGTAGATGGCTGCGCTACAATGATGGCAAAGTAGAAGAAGTGGTGAGTCGGGATGAGGGCGAATTATGGCACAGGAGATTAGGCCATCTTCACCATGGAACCTTGAAGGTTTTGTAGTATATTTCTACTGGAATTCCTAAGGGTACTCTTCCACAGTTAGATTAGTGCAAGGGATGTACTATGGGTAAGTTTGTGAAGACCACCCTTCATGAGAAGGAGAACTGTGCTTCAGTGATCCTCGAGAGAATCCACACAGACGTGTGTGGACCTTTCTCGGTTGCTTCAATATCAAAACACAATTATTCTGTTATATTTTTTATGACTATTCTCATAGATGCTGGATCTTCTTTGTGTATAAGAAGAGCGAGAAATTCTCAAAGTTCTGTGAGTTTAAAGCATTGGTGGAGAAGGAGTCGGGGAAGAAGGTGAAGGCTCTGTAGAGCAATAATGGTGGTGAATATATCTCAAATGAATTCAAATACTTTTGTAGCAAAGAGGGAATTCAAAGAGAACTCATAGCACCTCATAACCCATAGCATAATGGGGTTGCTGAGAGGAAGAGAAAAACAATCATGGGTGCTGGACGAACTATTCTTGAGAGGGAGCTAGACTTGCATGTGGAGGAGGAACTTCGTGTTTTGAAAGATGAGCCTCTAGATGTGGATTAGCCACAGGAGGAAGTTCATGGACTGGAGGAGTCCACTCACATAGAGCCAAACATTAGAACTGGCAGAAAGCATACCACAGAAGCTGAGAGACTGAAGCTTGATGCAACACAGAATGTAGGAGTTCCTACATCACAACGCAGACAGAGACAGTCACCTAACCAATTTACTGGATACATGGCTCTTATGAGCAAGTGTACTGTGACAGAGCCATATTATTTTGGAGAAGAAGCGCAGGAGCCCACATGGGTAGATGCCATGGTGGAGGAGTATGACTCCATTGTGAGAAACAATGCTTGGGAAATTGTTCCAAGGCCAGTGGGGAAATTAGTGGTAGATTCGAAATGGATCTACAAGGTAAATCAAGTTGCTGATGGGAGCATCGAGAAGTATGAGGCAAGATTTGTTACCCGAGGCTTCTCACAGATCGAGGGGATTGATTATGAATAAACCTGTACACCTATCACACGGTATTCTTCCATAAGGACCATCCATCCTCTCTCAGCGTAGATGGGTTGGCACATTCATCAGATGGATGTGAAGTCTGCGTTCCTTAATGGGATCATTGAAGAAGAGGTGTACATTGAGCAGCCTAAAAGATTTGAGATCTTCAGCAGTGAGTCGCATGTGTACAGACTCAAAAGAGCGTTGTATGGGCTGAAGCAAGCACCACGTGCTTGGTACACATGGATTGACAACTATTTCGCTGGGCTTGGCTTCACCAAGAGTGAGGTGAATGAAAACCTGTACCAAATTGTGGTGGAGGGTAAGATTTTAATCATTGTTATTTATGTTGATGATTTAATACTAATGAGTGATGAGCAGTCGGTACACTCATGCAAGGAAAATCTTACAAAGGAGTTCAAGATGAAGGATTTGGGCATCCTTCATTATTTCCTTAGATTGGAAATATGGCAGCGAGAAGGTGAACTATTTGTGTCTCAAGGAAAGTATGCTCGGGAGATACTTGGCAAGTTTCACATGGAGGACTGCAAGCCTATGGATACTCCTCTTCCATGAAATTGGAGGAAATAGGGTGCTACATCGGCAGAGGTAGTGGATGCCACTGTTTATCGACAGTTGGTGGGTTCGCTCATGTATTTAGTTAATACAAGACCGAACATATGCTATGCGGTGAACCAGCTTTCACAAGCGATGGTTAAGCCTACCAAGCTCTTTTGGAAGGAAGGAAAGCATGTCCTGAGGTATCTCAGGGGCACATCAAAGTATGGCTTATGTTATACACAAATAGATGAGGTGAAGTTGCATGGCTTCACAGATGCAGATTGGGAAGGCAGCCCCATAGATAGAAAGAGCACATCAGGAGGGGTTTTCAGTATCGGATATACAACAGTTTATTCATACAACAGGAAGAAAATATCTGTGGAACTCAGTTCAGCAGAAGTAGAATACATGGCAGCAAGTCAAGCTACATGTGAGGCTATCTGGATGAGGAATATCCTGGTCGATTTGTTCGGTTCACAGTAAGATCCTACAGTGATACATTGTTATAATCAGAGTTGCATTAAACTCTCGATTAATCCTATGTTTCATGATAGATCTAAACATATTGATATCTGGTATCATCATATCAGAGATTGTGTGCAGCGGAAGATCATGTTGCTTCAGTACATTCCTATGGAAGATCAGGATGCAAAAATTTTGATGAAGGTGCTCGGCAGGAGAAAATTCAAATGCCATAGAGGCAAGATCGGGGTGAAGGATAATCCCTATCTTGTTGAGAGGGAGTGTTGAGATTCAAAAAGATGATGAGCTTAGTGAAAAGTAAGCACCTTCACTAAGTGGAGCCCACAAGCTATTTTTAGGTGTATGTCTATTTTTAGACATGGTGAGCACATTCTATGAGTTGCAGGATGATATTTGTAGATGGTTGGTCAAATGTGAAAAATGGTTCAAATTCTATTTTTCGAATATTGGGCGAAGTCTATTTATAGATCGTTGATCTAAAAATAGATGCATGTCGATTATTATTATCTCTTAATAATAATCCAACAATAAACATCAACTTATTCTCTTGGAGCACTTTATTTCAGTGAACAGCTTTGGAAAATCAGTGGGATGAAGTAATTACTCAATTCCTATGGTTTATTGGTGGCTCATGCATGGAGGACTCAGTTAGAACTGAAGTGGCATAGTTATGAAAGAGTTGGAAGAGTAGTTTATGGATTTTTTATTTAGTTTAACTCAGTTAAGTGAGTTAAACTCAGTTGAGCTAGTTGTATATAATCTAACTGAAAGATACACTAGTGAGAGTTAAGTGAATTAATTAGTTAATTAATTCACAACTAATAACTCACTAAAAACTGAACAGAAACAACAGTTAACTACAGTGCATGTCAGTTCCAGTGGAGACCCAGTGGAGAGATAGGTGAAAAGGTGAGATGGTGTAACACCTCCAGTCTGAAGAATTTTTTTTTTTTTTTTTTTTTCCTGGGGTCCTATTGTGAGTTAATAACACCAATTATACCTGCAGTGGTATTCCCCTGAATCCCTTAAAGTCATCTTCTATAAGTGTTCTTTTGGTTCGGAATAAGATTCAACATTCCTTTCTTTTGATAATTGTATGCAATCTATTTCATAGGATACATATTCCACTAGTACCTATACCCACTATAACACTTACATGTTTTGGCAAAGTAAATAATAGGACCTATATATATATATATATATATATATATATATATATATATATAGGTGCACAATCCTTTTATATAAATACTCTTGCATTTATTAATTCTATGGATATATTTTAATATGGAGATGTATTAATTCCATGGTTATATATCCATGCGTATCGGTTTAGTTGTATTCATATGTATATATTCCTATTCGCTGTATATGCCTACTCTATGTAAGTCAAACAACCTTTTTGGAATAAATACATGAAAAGCGTTACCTATTCATGTGAGTATTATTTAAAAAGGGACCCAATTAATGTTCCATTGGAACCTTACGCGACTTTCCGTTGCACGTACTAGATCATATGCATCATATAATAATACTATATGGTAAACTATATGCCCATTGATCCTTTGCTCGGTTCGGTTGGTATTGAGACCGTTTGTTCGTAAGAAAAAACTGGTTTTACATTACCACTTCCACCGGATTTTAGCTCGGTCGAAACCCTAAACGGCGTAGGGCTCGGGTACAGCTATACTCGCACGTATTGACAATTTTATGGTTTCGGTTTAGTTTTGCAGGTGACGGCTCATGGATTGTGACCTTTCGTGGCCGTCCACAGGAATTGGTACCACAACAGATCGCCCCGCCTCCGTTGATGTATTCCAGGTTCCTGACGGTGCAGAGATTTTTCAACCTTTACGCAACAGTCTCAGTACTGACGGCTTGGCTCGCCAACAGCTGGAAGGGAGGGAGGTGGGAGGTCTTTTCGACGGGAACCTGCGCATGCAGCCCGCTTCCCAGGTACCCTGAGCGCAGAGTTAAAATACTATTAAACTGGCAGAAGGTACCACGTTGCGGCTCAGCCCGTAAAACTCTAGTCTACAGGAGGTAACCGAGCAAATCCTTGAGCAGGATTTTATTAGTACGGGTTTCGACCTCGCATTGAGGTTTTCTCATTATTAACCTCTCTGCCTCGAGCAGCTTCTGTTTCATTTCCTCATATCTTTGGTTGGGGTTTGTTGCGAGATGTTATTTGTGGATTTAACGTGTTGGGGTTCTTGATCGCCATCCTAAGATCATATGTTGTTATCCGGTGATTTCCCTAACGATGGCCTGCAAATTATTCACTTATTACCCCTTTTGTTCATCTCTGTATTCGTCGTGTGGTACATGTTTGGTTTTATTTTGTGTTTATTAGGCTACAAACCACCAGACCCATCATTTATCCAGATGTTAATCAAGTCAGCGTTTGTGATGGTCTGATATGCAGGCCTTGTTTCAATAGCTCTATTAGTCATGGTTACAGTTACTAACTGCTCTTGTAACGGAGCGAGGTTCGGCCTTTGTGCTCCATCGCACAGTGGTTCGGGTCTATTAGTGCATCTGGTTAATACATGCTGGACACTAAAGGGTTTAATGGCATGTCCATTGTCCCACCTTTATTTTGTGTTTTTTTTTTTTTCTTTAAAAAAACCAGCCTCTCTCAGCCCGGTGGTCCAGCGTATCGCATACCGGTTTCCTATCTATGGTTCAGTTTGATTTATTTCATTCTAAGGCGGAAAAATTATTAAATCGAATCTTTCATCGATACCACTGCACTAACACAATCTTTCTCTGTGATCAGATTGGCGTGATAATCCTGACTGCATTCATGTGAGAATGAAGGTAAGGTCATCTCTCTGTATGACTTAAACGATATATCTCACAGCGTGTCCGAGGAACCAAATTAACTTACACAGAACTAATATGCAGGGCGGAACCACGAAGTCCGCTCTCGGTGACTACACGGGGTCTCAGAATAATTATAATCCGAGTTGGGCCGATTGTCACGTTACTGTGTGATTATTCAATTTATAACTCTATTATTTTTCCACGTTATGTTTTCGTTCTGTGTATATTAAATTCTCGTTTTGTATTTAATGTGGAACGAATCACCAGGTGTCGTAGGGTGTACCTGTCGGTACATCACGATGCGCGCGCTTAATATAACCACAACTTTTAATTATGTTACCACGACTTGCTGTAAATCTACTATTCGTTCATTCCCTGTTTTTTTTTTTCAATAGCGATCATGCGTAGTTTATGGGTTCGTTTTTATAACCACTATTTCTTATACATAGCAATCTACATATATTCGTGGGTAGGTTTTAATATATATATATATTGTATTTACCTTTCACTTTTACATAACACAATCATGGTATGCCGAGCTCCATGGTGGCGCTTAGTGAAAATATATATATATAGGTATGCACCCACTTTGTTTTATTTAGATGTTTATATAAAGGTAATCGATATATTAATGGATGGTATACCTTAAGCGCTGATTTAATCCATTTCCCTAATATTCATTTATAGGGTTAGATATGAAGTGATAATACACTTACTCTATAAGTGATATGATTACTATCATTCTTTTATAAAGGAGCTTTTCTTTGGGATTTACCTGAGTAAAACCACATGTCTTTTAGTCCCCTTTTACTTGAAATTTTGCTTTTCTTTTGAAATATTTTAGACAAAAGAATTAGATTTAAAGATGGAGTCTATACACTTATAATTGTCATAATGCCCATATTTATTAGAAGGAATCTTTTCCTAGCATCATCTTTTTGGTCACATGCTAATATCTGGCTTTCTTTCATTTTTCTATGTACCATGCATACCTTAGTGTTATTATACTACCTTTTTAGCATACATAAGAGCATAAAATATCCCATTTGTATGTACAGAAACAGAATAATATTTGTATGTACAGAAACAGAATAATATTTAATGATTCATGGAGACTAAGAAACTTCAGATTTAAGCCAACCTTGGTTTATAAATTCTGGAGTTTCTACTCTATGAACTTTCTGGTCTACAACTAAACAAAATCTGGAAGGTATGTGCCTAATGATAGATTCTGTTAAATGTAGTACCAAAATTTTCCATTGTCATCACATTAAATTTTATATGTAGCCAGTTCATACTGTAATAAGACATAGTAGCAAGAATTTCAGAGCATACCACAAATCTGCAAAATGACCAACCTCCCAACCTTAGAGTCCTCTTTGTCTCCCAGGACTCACCCCCGAGCAGAGATCACCTCCTAGAACAGATCAACCTCTCATCTGCCTAGGAGCAGCTTATTTAAGCTCATAATTCCCCAAAGCATGTTTCTAATTCTGCGTCCAGAATAGCAGGATGCTTTCTTTCCTGTTTAGCCTAGGCTTCCCATCTTGGGATTCCTTAAAGCTGCTTTAAGCTTTTCCTCAGCTTTTCCAGCTTTTTCTCACCTCTTCCCAACTACTCCTCTTCATTGGGGAAATTTAGATTCCTCCTCAAATCTAAATTAATTTCTTTCAAGGATTTTTTGAAAGATTTTGGGGATTTGTTGCCTTATCCATCCTCATGGATTTGGCAAGTGATCTCTAATTCTCATCTTGGTCAAAATGCACAATCATTTTATTTATTTCCTCAAATAAAATATGCAAATACATTCACACCATACTTATCCCTTGGGTTCCACCCCCTTAGGATTAAAGTTCAAATGTCTAACTTTAAAAATTCAACACACAAATTGGGGGTGTTACATATTCCCCCTCTGAAAATAAACACCGTCCTCGGTGTTGTTATTCAACTACTAGAGTTCATTTAAACAAAAATGGATATTTCTCCATTATTTCAGCTTCCCTTTCCCAGGTGGCTTCTTCAGCAGTAAAGTGCTTCCACTGCACCTTTACTCTGACCACTGTTCTGTTTCTCAATTCAATTTCTTCCCGCTCCAATATTTGAAGCGGTTCTGGCAGAAACTCCCCTTCTGGTTCCACCTGTACAACATTCCAATCAACTATCTGAGAAGCATCATGCACATATCTTTTTAATAATGAAACATGAAATACATTATGCACTCTAACATGGGGTGGTAAGGCCAGCTTGTAAGCCACTGGTCCCACCCTTTCTAACACCTCAAAAGGCCCACAATATCTAGGGGCCAGTTTTGCACAACTTCCTGCATAAAGTGTGCTCTTTTTGGGTTTAATGCGCAAATACACATGATCCCCCACTTTAAATTCTCGGTGCACCCTTTTCTTATCAGCATAGCTCTTCTGTCGGTCTTGTGCTGTCTTTATGTTTCTCTGTATTTTTTTAACAATTCTTTCCATCTCTTGTAGTGCATCTAGTCCCAACACCAGTTTATCCTCTGGTTGACTCCAACTCAAGGGAGTACGGCACTTTCTCCCATAGAGTTCCTCAAACGGACTCATCTTAATAGAGGATTGGTAGCTATTATTGTAAGCAAACTCAGCTAGATGCAGATACTCTTCCCACTTTGATGGTCTATCCATCACATACATTCGCAACATATCCTCTAATATTTGATTCGTCCTTTCTGTCTGCCCATCTGTTTGAGGGTGATAGGCAGTACTAAAATTCAGTTTAGTACCCATCCCTCCAAATAGCCCTTTCCAAAATGCTGCTGTAAACTTAGCATCTCGATCTGAGACAATTACTTTAGGCACCCCATGAAGCCTTACTATCTCCTTCAGGAAAACATTTGCTACTTGAGCTGTTCCGAAAGTAGATTTGACTGGTATAAAGTGAGCAGCTTTGGTTAAAGAGTCTACTACTACCATTACTGAATCATGTTGGTATTTGGTTTTGGGTAGTCCTGTTATAAAATCCATGGAAACTGTATCCCATTTCCAATTTGCAATTGGCAGGGGATTTAAAAGTCCTGCTGGGTGTTGATGCTCAACTTTAACCAGTTGACATTCCATACACCTACTCAGATACTCTGCCACATCTTTCTTCATTCCTGGCCAGAACAACTTCTTTTTCAAGGCTGTTAACATCTTTTGATATCCGGGATGTCCTGCATAGGGCTGTTTATGATATTCATCTAGAATTTCTCTTTTCAATGACTCTATATTTGGAATATACAACCTGTTTTTGTAATAGAGTAGCCCTTGGGGGTTTTTAGTGTAATCTGTTTTATCCCTTGTCTGTAATTTCCTCAAGAGTGCTTCATAGTTAGGATCTTGAGTTGCTGCCTTTCCCACCAATTCCTCTACATCCATGTGGGGACTACTCCCCATGCTGTGTAGAGTTTGACACGCATTTCTACTTAACGCATCAGCAACTTTATTTTCTTTTCCCTTGATATGCTTTATGTCCATATCAAATTCACTTAGAAAATACAGCCATCTAGCTTGTCTTGCATTCAAGTCAGTTTGGGAAAAGAAGTATTTAAGGCTAATATGATCAGTCATCAATGTGAACTTTTTCCCCAAAAGATAGTGCCTCCACATTTTTAAAGCATGAATAACAGCTGCAAATTCCAAATCATATGCACTATAATTCTGCTCATGAGTTTTCAATTTTCTAGACTCATAAGCAATAACTGAATTTTCTTGCAATAGGAATCCTCCTAGCCCCTCTCTGCAAGCATCTGTACATACCACAAACTCCTTATCAGGATCAGCAATTTTTAATATAGGAGCTGAAATAAGTTTCTGTTTCAATTGTTCGAAACTGTTTTGACATTTCTCAGTCCACACGAACTTAACACCCTTCCTTTGTAATGAGGTTATGGGATTTGCTATCGCAGAAAATCTCTCCACAAATCTGCGATAATAGCCTGCAATTCCCATAAATGATCTTACTGCTGAGACATCAGTGGGTACTGGCCATTCTTTAATGGCTTTTATCTTTTCAGGGTCAACTGCCAAACCTTTTTCAGAAATTATATGACCTAAATATTGAATTTTATCTTTATAAAATTCACATTTACTGAACTTGGCATATAGCTGATTTTCTTTCAAAGTTTGCAACACTATTCTCAGGTGTTCCTTATGTTCTTCCTCATTTCTGGAGTAGACTAAGATATCATCTATGAACACAAGAACAAATTTTTCCAAATACTTATTCAACACACTGTTCATCAGACACATAAAAGTGGCAGGGGCATTCGTCAAACCAAAAGGTAGGACTACAAATTCGTAATGCCCATACCTGGTTCGAAATGCTGTTTTGCTGATGTCTTCTTCTTTAATTCTGAGCTGGTGATACCCAGTCCTTAGGTCTATCTTGGAGAAGATTGAAGCTCCTCTCACTTGATCAAAAAGATCATCAATTCTAGGAAGTGGATATCTATTCTTAATAGTCAACTTATTCAGTTGACGGTAGTCAATGCACATCCTAAAAGTTCCATCCTTCTTTTTCACAAATAAGACTGGTGCTCCCCATGGAGACACACTTGGTCTAATGTACCCTTTATCCAATAATTCTTGCAGCTGCATCTTCAATTCCATCAGTTCTGGAGGACTCATCCGATAAGGAGCTCGGGAAATAGGTGTAGCTCCCGGCACCAGATCTATAGAAAAGTCAATCTCTCGTTTGGGAGGTAGATGGGGAATTTCCTTGGGAAAAACTTCCTTAAACTCTCTAATGACTGGTATAGCATCCAGTAATTCTTCCTCAGTTTGCTGTTCTATTTCTTCTACATGCACTGCATAGACTTGGTATCCTTTCCTAGCTATTCTTTTCAATTGTAAAGTTGATATTTGTCTTACTGAAATAGATTTTGGTTTCCCTTTTAGCGTAAAAGGTTTCCCTTCTTCATCTACACAATGCAGGGTTTTATCCCAACAGTTCATCAGGGCTTTCTTCTTTTCCATCCAATCCATTCCTATCAGTAGATCATAGGATCCTAGTGGCAATATGTTTAGATTTACTTCTGTTGGGAACCCATCTAATTCTATTGCTGTTTTGGGCAACTTATGGGTGAATTTTCTCTTAGTTCCAGTGGCCAGCTGTACCAACCATGACTGCTGAAATTTTTCAGGTTTAATTCTACATTTTTCTACAATTCCAGGACTAATATAACTCAAAGAAGCACCTGGATCAATCAAAACAGTAACAGGGAGGTCAGAAATTTTACCCTCCATTTCCACCATGGTTGCTTGATGTTCTGCTTTCCGATTTTCCAATGCTGCACTGATAGTTGGTATGTTTCTGGCTATGTCATTAACTGTTGTTGCCTCTCGCTCTCTGCTGATCATATGAATATTTCGATGGGGACAGTCCCTCATCATATGGGGTTCTCCACAGCCCCAACATTTCAGAGGTTCCTTCATTCTGACTGTCCCTTCCCTTTTATTGTTCCCTTCTACTGGTTTTGAAGCCACTTGGGACTGAGCAGTTTGACTTTCTTTTGGTTTGCTGAACTTTTTCCTTTGATGATCTCTACCAAAATTCCTTAAATATGCTGGTTTTGGTCTCTTTCCTTTGAACTCACCCTTGTTCATCCAGCTCTTCCCTTGTTCAGCTTTACCTTTAAACTGCTGATAGCATAATCTCTCTTTTCTCACAGCTTCATCCATGGTCTTTGGGTTGTCAAACTCAATCTTCTCCTTGTACACAGTAGGCAAACAATTTAAAAACCTTTGCACCTTTGCTTTTTCTTCCCTAATGTAAGGAACATACCTCAGTAAATTAGTAAACTTAGTGACAAACTCATCAATAGTGAGTTGTCCTAATCTCAGTTCATGGAATTCTGTGGCTTTATCATCATAATAACGTTCATTCAAATAATGACTCTTGAACTTAGTCTGAAAATCTTCCCAAGTAACTGTCTTTTCATCAATGGCATGCACCATTTTCGTCTCTTCCCACCAGAGTGTAGCTTTTCCTTGTAGCTGGTACACAGCTAGTCTAGCCTTCAGATTGCTCTCATATTCATAAACTTGGAAATACTTGATCATGTTCAGCAACCAAGCTTCCGCATCCTCCTCCTTCTCCCCATCATAGGAGGGAGGTTTGATCTTTCAAAATTCTCCCTGTAATTCTCTTTTCTGTTTATGCTGCTATCTAGCAGCCTCATCATCATCAGACTCATCCATCTTTCTCTTTCCGGAACCTTCGCCTTCCTGGCTGTTCCGGGAAGTTAATTCCCTGATGAGCTTTTCCTGCTCCTTACTGGCTGATGACAACATGTCATTCTGGCTTCTCAGTTCAGCCAAATCTCGTTGCATCCTGTGCAACATAGCTATTACAGGGGCATTGGGATCTGGAGTAGCAAACTCATCATGCAGATCCACATAAATCCCTTCACCTTCAGCCATTTCCCCTGTACACACTCACAATACTAATTAGAAAGATTTTAAAATAAAATTTTTCCAACAAAACAACCACATAGGTTATAACAGTGAGCACAAAATGACAGCCCAATTTGTTGTAACTGAAGCTCCGATACCATTTGTAACACCTCCAGTCTGAAGAATTTTTTTTTTTTTTTTTTTCCTGGGGTCCTATTGTGAGTTAATAACACCAATTATACCTGCAGTGGTATTCCCCTGAATCCCTTAAAGTCATCTTCTATAAGTGTTCTTTTGGTTCGTAATAAGATTCAACATTCCTTTCTTTTGATAATTGTATGCAATCTATTTCATAGGATACATATTACACTAGTACCTATACCCACTATAACACTTACATGTTTTGGCAAAGTAAATAATAGGACCTATATATATATATATATATATATATATATATATATATATATAGGTGCACAATCCTTTTATATAAATACTCTTGCATTTATTAATTCTATGGATATATTTTAATATGGAGATGTATTAATTCCATGGTTATATATCCATGCGTATCGGTTTAGTTGTATTCATATGTATATATTCCTATTCGCTGTATATGCCTACTCTATGTAAGTCAAACAACCTTTTTGGAATAAATACATGAAAAGCGTTACCTATTCATGTGAGTATTATTTAAAAAGGGACCCAATTAATGTTCCATTGGAACCTTACGCGACTTTCCGTTGCACGTACTAGATCATATCCATCATATAATAATACTATATGATAAACTATATGCCCATTGATCCTTTGCTCGGTTCGGTTGGTATTGAGACCGTTTGTTCGTAAGCAAAAACTGGTTTTACATTACCACTTCCACCGGATTTTAGCTTGGTCGAAACCCTAAACGGCGTAGGGCTCGGGTACAGCTATACTCGCACGTATTGACAATTTTATGGTTTCAGTTTAGTTTTGCAGGTGACGGCTCATGGATTGTGACCTTTCGTGGCCGTCCACAGGAATTGGTACCACAACAGATCGCCCCGCCTCCGTTGATGTATTCCAGGTTCCTGACGGTGCAGAGATTTTTCAACCTTTACGCAACAGTCTCAGTACTGACGGCTTGGCTCGCCAACAGCTGGAAGGGAGGGAGGTGGGAGGTCTTTTCGACGGGAACCTGCCCATGCAGCCCGCTTCCCAGGTACCCTGAGCGCAGAGTTAAAATACTATTAAACTGGCAGAAGGTACCACGTTGCGGCTCAGCCCGTAAAACTCTAGTCTACAGGAGGTAACCGAGCAAATCCTTGAGCAGGATTTTATTAGTACGGGTTTCGACCTCGCATTAGGGTTTGCTCCCATTATTAACCTCTCCCTGCCTCGAACAGCTTTACTGTTCGTTTCCCTCATATCTTTGGTTTAGGGTTTGTTGCAGATGTTCAGCATGTCGTTTAACATGTTCAGGATTCCTTGATCCGCCATCCTAAATATCATATGTTATCCAGGGTGATTTCCCTAACGATGGCCTGCAAATTATTCACCCCTTTCTGTTCTATGTATTCGTCGTGCGGCTGTGTTTGGTTTTATTTGTATTTTATTCTGACTCTAAACCATGACTGGCAGGCATTTATTCAGATGTTAATCAAGTCAGCGTTTGTGATGGTCTGATATGCAGGCCTTGTTTTCAATAGCTCTATTAATCGTGGTTACAGTTACTAACTGCTCTTGTAACGGAGCGAGGTTCGGCCTTTGTGCTCCATCGCACAGTGGTCCGGGTCTATTAGTGCTTCTGGTTAATACATGCTAGACACTAAAGGGTTTAATAGCGTGTCCATTGTCCCACATTTGTTTTGTGTTTTTTTTTTCTTCTTCTTTAACACCCAGCCTCTCTCGGCCGGTGGTCCAGCGTATCGCATACCAGTTTCCTATCTAGGGTTCAGTTTGATTTATTTCATTCTAAGGCGGAAAAATTATTAAATCGAATCTTTCATCGATACCACTGCACTAACACAATCTTTCTCTGTGATCAGATTGGCGTGATAATCCTGACTGCATTCATGTGAGAACGAAGGTAAGGTCATGTCTCTGTATGAATTAAACGGTATATCTCACAGCGTGTCCGAGGAACCAAATTAACCTACACAGAACTAATATGCAGGGCGGAACCACGAAGTCCGCTCTCGGTGACTACACAGGGTCTCAGAATAATTATAATCCGAGTAGGGCCGATTGTCACGTTACTGTGTGATTATTCAATTTATAACTCTATTATTTTTTCCACGTTATGGTTTCGTTCTGTGTATGTTAAATTCTCGTTTTGTATTTAACGTGGACGAATCACCAGATGTCGTGGGTTGTACCTGTCGGTACATCACGATGCGCGCGCTTAATATAAACCAAAACTTAATCTTTTAATTATGTTACCACGACTTGTTGTAAATCTACTATTCGTTCATTCCCTTTTTTTTTCAATAGCGATCATGAGTAGTTTATGGGTTCGTTTTTATAACCACTACTTCTTATACATAGCAATCTACACATATTCGTGGGTAGGTTTTAATATATATATTGTATTTACCTTTCACTTTTACATAACTCAATCATGGTATGCCGAGTTCCATGGTGGCGCTTAGTACTCGAAAATATATATATATATATAGGTATGCACCCACTTTGTTTTATTTAGATGTCTAGATAAAGGTAATCGATATATTAATGGATGGTATACCTTAAGCTCTGATTTAATCCATTGCCCTAATATTCATTTATATGGTTAGAGATGAAGTGATAATACACTTACTCTATAAGTGATATGATTACTATAATTCTTTTATAAAGGAGCTTTTCTTTGGGATTTACTAAGGAGTAAAAATACATGTGCTATAGTCCTTACACTTAAATTTTGCTTTTCTTTTTGAAGTATTTTTAGACAAGATTAGATTTAAAGATGGAGTCTATACACTTATAATTGTCATAATGCTCATATAGATTAGAATGACTCTTTTTTCTAGCATCATCTTTTTTGTTTGGTCACATACTAATATCTGGTTTTCTTTCATTTTTCTATGTACCATGCATACCTTAGTGCTATTATACTACTTTTCTAGCATACATAAGAGCATAAAATATCCCATTTTTTTTATGTACAGAAACAGAATAATATTTTTGTGTACAGAAACACAATAATATTTAATGATTCATGGAGACTAAGAAACTTCAGATTTAACCCAACCTTGGTTTAGAAATTCTGGGGTTTCTACTCTATGAACTTTCTGGTCTACAACTAAACAAAATCTGGAAGGTATGTGCCTAATGATAGATTCTGTTAAATGTAGTACCAAAATCTTCCATTGTCATCACATTAAATTTTATATGTAGCCAATTCATACTGTAATAAGACATAGTAGCAAGAATTTCAGAGCATACCACACAATCTGCAAAATGACCAACCTCCCAACCTTAGAGTCCTCTTTGTCTCCTAGGACTCACCCCCGAGCAGAGATCACCTCCTTGAACAGATCAACCTCTGATCTATCTAGGAGCAGCTTATTTAAGCTCATAATTCCCCAAAGCATGTTTCTAATTCTGTGTCTAGAATAGCAGGATGCTTTCTTTCCTGTTTAGCCTAGGCTTCCCATCTTGGGATTCTTTAAAGCTGCTTTAAGCTTTTCCTCATCTTTTCCAGCTTTTTCTCACATCTTCCCAACTACTCCTCTTCATTGGGGAAAATTTAGATTCCTCCTCAAATCTAAATAAATTTCTTTCAAGGATTTTTAGAAAGATTTTTGGGGATTTGTTGCCTTATCCATCCTCATGGATTTGGCAAGTGATCTCAAATTCTATTCTTGGTCAAAATTCACAATCATTTTATTTATTTCTTCAAATAAAATATGCAAATACATTCACACCATACTTATCCCTTGGGGTCCACCCCCTTAGGATTTCAGTTCAACTGTCCAACTTTTAAAAATTCAACACACAAATTGGGGGTGTTACAAATGGACTATCTGTTGTGACTATAGTAATGCATTCAATGCATCTGACACACATTGGAGTTGCCAATGAGGATTGTGCAGTCAAGGGAAAGCCAATTCGAATTCATTCAGGGGTATTCTTCAGTAGGGATTGCGCATCTGAGGCAGGCTGTCACGAGGCAAGAAATTGGGGCATATTTATCCAAATTTCTCCATGACAGTGTGTAATGAATCTACATTGTACTGAGAGCTTGATGTACTAAGCTTTGTATGAGATTATTACATGATTCCATTGATATACATAATATATGATAGTTGGGGTTTTTATCTTTAAGCTTTCTCGTTAAACAACTATGTTATGTGCGATTGAATTTATTCACGTGTTTGCAATTGAGTTTTAGATTTCCACAAGTTTAACAGTGGAAGGATTCTGTATTTAGCAAGAAGATAAATATTGTTAGATCAGGAGAATCCAATAATACATTAGTATTAATAAATTTCTACAGACCATGGATTGAGCGGAACCAAATAATCCATTCAACCAATCACCCTTGTGCTATATTCCAAGCATGAATGTGGGATCTTATGAGATAAAATTATGCATAAGAAACCAAGGGAATCAAGAGTTTAAACCACGTCCACCCTCACACTATCGTGATCTCATCTAAAATTGTTCTCAACTATCAAAACCAAACCGAGCTTGGATTCCTTATAATTCCTTTCGTATCCATTGAGGACATTTCCTATCTCCACCCACCTATTGAGGGCTTCTTGAACAAAAACCATCTCCACCCCTGGTCCTTGGTATTTTCTTAAGACCACCTCACTCGGATCTAAAAACCTTTTGACAATACAAAGCTAAACCAAGAATGAATGCCATCACACCATGGCTATCCAGAAATGACAATGCAAGGATGAAACGAGTGTGCAAACAGTAAAACTCCATGCTCGTGACGACAAATGATCCAAATACACACATGCATATACCTTGCATGTCAAAAACAACTAGGAAATCATACATGCAACCTATTACCTGCAAGTATTCCCGTTGAAACCACTTGATTAAACCTTTCCATGCCTGATTCTTACTTCCTTTTATTTCCTTGTCCTTCCTTTGATTGCTTGCTTTCTTTCTCCTCTTGGTTCTTTTATCCTCTTTGAAACCAATTACAAAAATGAAGTGACAAAAAGGCTCCAAATTGATTCTCTGAATCCTTTTCATTATTGATGCCTCTAATTTCTTCATTTTCCCTATATTTTCCTTCAATTTCCTTCTCACATTCAACTTGGCACCTTTCACTTCCTTTTCTCCTAATTTCCTTTATTTTCATAAATAAAATTCCAAAAAAGTGCCTCCTTTCCTATGCCAATTTCCTTAGCCATAACTAAAATGAAACAAAACCCACTAGGATGCTTTTCCCAACATTCATCTTGGAATACATCTCCCATGACCTTCATCTTATTTTCCCTTTATTAACATTATTACATTACAGTTCCCTCTAACATTCAATTTTTTTAGAAATATCTAGTTGTAAATTATTAATCATCATATAATTATACACATGATAAGTTATTTTGACATAAAATAAATATAATCATCTAATAACATACTCATGAAGTAATATCTATCCTTACGATCAATAATATGCACATTAATTGTCATCATCACATAGTACAAATAATAATATTATCATTTTTTAATATCCTTAAATCAACCATAAATTTATTTAAATCTATTACAATAAGTCAAAATAAAAATGACACACTGCACTTTATACTCAATTTCAAAATTTAATAATTTATGTACAGAAGAATTTAGTGAATTACATACAAAAATATAAAAAATATATGTTAAGGGAAAGGATAGCAATCTTACAATTAAAACAAAGGAAAATGTTTATTTACCACGCTTGTTGTCCCTGCCTCCTATGGCAGAGCGATTGCTATAGCAATTGCTGGAGCATTGGCCAACAATTAATTGATCATTTGACCATTGATTTTCTCTCTTCTTCTCTCTTAAACTTATAACCAAATTTTAGAATTGCTTATTTCCATTTACTAAATTTTTAACCAAACTTTTAGAATTTCCTTCTTATTGCAAACTTCACGTGCCCAGATGCTATTTTGGGCGGCCAAGCTATTTTATGCCAAAAAAAAAAAATTAAATGAAGGTTTGTGAAAGACTTTTTATCCAATGTTTTTAAAATGGAGATTGAGGCAAGTATTTTTAACCAAAGTTTTGTTTTTAAAGATTAGGCACCACTGGTTACTACAATCGTTTACACCTACCACCTACCACCTACCTGCTACGAGTAGAATTTTTTTCATACGGAATTTGTAGAGTGATTCAAAAATTCTGGAGTGATTCTTTTACTTCTACTAATATAGTTCATACAAATACATTAGAATTTGTAGATTGAGTCATCAATCGCAAAGCCAATTGTAAGCTAGAGTTAAACACTCATAGAAGAAGTATCATTGTATTCATAGAGTCCCATAAGTTTCTCAAAATTGTTCATAGCAAGCTCAACATTGTTAGAAGAAAAAACAAAAACCTACATAGGGAAAAAATTGAAAACCAACATAGTAAAAGAAAATTAAAACCAACACAGTGAATAGTATGTTCAAATTTCAAAAATTATTCAATATATAGTAAAAGAGCTAGAGTAAATATATTAATGGGTAATTTTTTTATAACTGAAAAAGCAATAGAAATATTTTGTTATAACTAAAAATGCAATAGAAATTTACCTGCTTACATTTTCTAGGTTTTATTTCCTGTTTATACTTACAAAGAACTTACAAAAAAATTTACCTGCTTACATTTTCTACGTTTTATTTCCTATTTATACTGACAAATCACTTCAGTAACAAAAAAAGAAATATCAATACCTGCTTACATTTTCTAGGTTTTATTTCTTGTTTATACTTACAAATCATTTCAGTAAGAAAAAATAATAGCAATATCTGCTTACATTTTCTACGTTTCATTTCCTATTTATACCCGCAAATTACTTCAGGTCTATTCCCTACAATATTATTCCCTAGTTTTTATGTCACAGATTACATAATTTTGTGCAAATTTATAAAGAGAATGGCTTGAACCTACAATAATCATGGAAATCCAAGGTTTCATTTTTTGTTTTCATGCTTTCACAAATTAACAAGAAGGCAAATGGTGGCCTCGATCATATGTACTAATGTTCAGGAAAGAAGAAAATTGTAATTTAAAATTACAGGAAGGAAAAAATATAAAACAAGATTTTTTTTTTCGTTTTGATTCTTTCAAAGTTTAATAAAAATGAAAATGGTGGCCTTAATCATAGGTACAAATGTTCAGCAAAGAATAATAACTTTACCTCTGTAATGATCTGGTAAGAATTTCGAGATGCTGCTAAGCCGGTGAGCATATAAACAATGATTTATAATTGCATATAAATGAATGTTTAGCAGCATCAAATATTGTTCCACGAACCAAAGCCCGCTCAAATCCTAAGATAGGTTGGACTTAGCTCTCACTTTCTTTCGACCAACCTAGGTTTAGTTTGACCGGACCACCTTTTTCTAAAATGGTGGGTTCGACAAATCAGTTCGACTTGCGTTGAAGCAAATTCATTAACGGTTCTGAGCCAAATATTGGAATAGCTCTCAATTTCTTTCGACCAGCTTGGGTTTAGTTTGAGAAGTCCACCTTTTTCCCAACTGATTGGATTTGACACATCAATTAGACTTCGGTAAAAGCTAATTCATTAACTGTTCAAAGCCCAAGGTTCTGCCTTCACAATATTTGCATCACCTACAAGCTTTGTATTTCTCTTTAATCATTAAATATATTATAGCTTTAGTGATTATGTAATTACCTAAAATTCTAGTAAGGTGAAGCTAGAGATGTTCCTTCATGGAAATAGAGATCTGAAAAGTTGGCGACGGAGAGAAGAGAAGGGAAGAGGGATCTGTTTTATTAGTCATTTTTTTTTAATAGTAGAGGTGTAACCGATCTGTCAATATGTGCGAGTGGGAGTCGAAGGCAGTCGACATGAATGCAGTCACATATTTTTCGGGCTGTCCATTATCCATGTCTGCTCCTACTTAGGCGACCTATTCCCTTTTCAGTGGTGTGAAACATAAATCCACCCCACATGCATGATACTACTGTTAGTTGCAGTATACCACTTAGCTCAGCTCGCTCTGGAATGGGGATATAATTCATTTGACAACCTGGAAACCATGTTACATTTGCTCCATATGCACCAAATGTATCCATAAATAGTAATATTTCCTAGCTCTAAATGCCAAATGTACGATAAATAACCGAATGTATCCATAAATAGTAATATTTCCTAGCTCTAAATGCCAAATTTATGATAAACAACCAAATGTATCCATAAATAATAATATTTCCTAGCTCTAAATGCCATATGTATGATAAACAACAAGATTTTTCATCTTTGACCATTTTGCAGATAATAGTAAGATTGACTAGCCCGGAACACCAAACCTATCATAATAGAAATATCTCCTAGCTCTGAGGCTCTAAACATTATGTCGATAGATTTGAAAGCACTTCCATTTACATGTTCACATGTTTTAAAATAGTGGAATTACAAACTGATCATGAGTCTTACTAATGAGGTTACTGTGTTATTGGGGTTACTGTTGTTAAATAATAACCATGTGACTTATGTATCTCATTCATTGAATTTGATTACATTTATACTTCAGAAATTAGTTCAGAAATTAGTTATCACTAACTTATAACTCCCTAAATTCCTAACTACTTAACTACCTAACTGCACAGGATCTTTAGGATTCCCATAGAATTACAGCATTCCCCGCCCCCTTAATTCAAAGGGACATCTGACATACCAAGTAAAGATCTAAATTTTTCAAACTTTTCATGCCCTAATTCTTTGGTAAAAATATATGCAATTTGTTCAGAAGTTGGAAAATGTGTCACATGAATTGTTTTGGCCTCTACATGATGTCGAATCAAATGATATTTGGTGTTGATATGTTTGGTTCGATCATGAAAATTTGGATTCCTGGCCAACTGAATTGCAGAAGAGTTGTCGAAAAATAGAGGAGTTGAAGCTCTTTGTTTCTCCTACAAATCTTCAATTATTTTTTAAAGCCAAATGATTTCCTTAGTGGCTTGAGCTGCTACAACATATTCAGCTTTAGTGGTAGAATCAATAGGAACAGATTACTTGCATGATCTCCAATTGATGCTCATTGATCCAAGATTCATCGAATATCCAGAAGTTGAGACTCCATTTTCTTTATCTCCATCAAAATTTGAATCTGAATAACCAGCAAGATGGAACTGTAAAACTTTGGAATATTTGATGGTAAGTTTGAGCTCATTTTAAATACTTCAAAACTCTTTTTGCTGCTACCCAATGCCTCTCACAAGGATGATGCATAAACCTGGAAATTATTCTGACATCAAAGGTTATATCAGGATGAGTAATAGACAAATAAATCAAGCATCCAACAAGTTTCTTGCACTTTGTTGGATCTTCAAACGACTTTCCTTCTTCAAAAGTGAGTTTCAAATTATGCTCCATTGGAGTAGCATAAGGATTACATTCCGTCATGCTACATCTGTTCAATAATTTACAAACATATTTCTTTTAAGAGATGAAAATATGTTGTGGTTTTTTATCAACTTCAATTCCAAGATAATAATGAAGTAAACCTAAATCTATCATATCAAAAACCTTTTTCAATTCCTTCTTTATAGATGATATGTATTCATCATTGTTTTCTGTGATCATCAAATCATCAACATATACAACTAGATATACAACTGATCTTCCAACTTTCTTAACGAAAAGAGTTGCATCATCTAGGTCAAAATGTTTATAGTTTAAATTAAGAATATGTTTAGTTAGTTTCCCATAACATGCTCGTGGCACTTGTTTCAAGCCGTACAAAGAGTTCATTAGTTTGCAAAACTTTTGTTCTTTCCCTTTAACAGAAAAACCTTCTGGCTGAAACATGTAGACATCTTATTTCAAATCTCCATTTAAAAAGGAAGTTTGACATCCATATGATGAATTTTCCATTCTTTCTGAGCTACAATACCAAACAAAGATCTAATAGTGCCCCATTTAGCTATATAAGAAAAATTCTATATATAGTCGATACCCTCTTTTTGTGCATATCCCTTCGCTACAAGTCTTGCTTTGTACTTGTCTAGTGAACCATCAGCTTTAAAATTAGTTGTATAAATCCATTTTCAACCAATAGGTTTCATGCCAACAGGAGGAACCACCAGCCTCCATGTGCCATTTTTTATGAGAGCATCATATTCCTTTTGCATTGTATCTTTCCACTTTTCATAACTAACAGCTTATTCAAAGTAAGTAGGTTCACAATCCACAGAAAAATTAAATTCACAACGAGAATAGTTACCTGAGGAACATACAAACTTAAACACATCATATTTCTTTGGAAATATTCGAATACAATTTGACCTTCGCAAAGGTTTTGTAGGAATTTATTCAGGAAGTTGCTCATATTCTTCATCTGGCTCGGTTTTTGCCATTTATGTCATTGTTTATGTAGAAACACTTGCACTAACTAATTCGTTATCAACAACGATGAAATTATCATCATCCACCAATTTCTCATCATGGAGAGAAGGAAACTCCATAAAATAATCTAATATAGGAATCCCCACTTTAGGATGAGGAAGTATATTATTGAATTCATAATAAAACTTTTGAGCACACACTTTTCTATCTAATTAAGTTGTCTATCAACAGTGAGAGAATCTCCATCAGTCTCAAGAAAAATACATTTCTTGAAAAAATAAACTTTTTGTTCGCTTCATCATATAATCGGTATGCCTTAGAAGTCATGAAATACCCTAAAAATATGCCTTTTCTTCTTAGTTCACTCATCTTATTCCTCTAATGTTTAGAAATCAAAGCATAACATTGAGAACCGAAAATTCGGAAATTTTTAATAGCAGGAAGGCAATTGTACCACATTTCATATGGAGTTCTGTTGTTAATGACAGAGGAAGGGCACCGATTTCTAATGTATGCCGCACAGAGCACGGCTTCTCCCAAAAACATTAATTTTACATTCTTAAAAAACATCATTGACCTTACCATATTAAGCAATGTTCGGTTCATTCTTTCAGCAACACCATTTTGTTGTAGATTATATGGTATTGTGGTCTGGTGTTTGATGCCATTCTCTTGAAAATATGTTTCAAAAGCACGTGAAGTATATTCTCCTCCATTATCAGTCCTTATAGTACCAATAGTAAGTTGTTCTTCATTTTTTATCAAGAGATGAAATTTCTTAAACACATCAAAAACTTGTGATTTTTCTTTAAGAAGATAAACCTAACACATCCTCGAATAATCATCAATAAAAGTGAGTATGTATTTATTTCTATTTGCAGTTGATACAGGCATTGGACCACATAAGTTAGAGTGTATGAGACTTAATTTTCTTGTATCTCTAGACTTAGAATTCTGAAAATACTGTTTGTGATGCTTGCCCAATATAAACGCATTACATGGGGTAAATTTTATGGGAACTGTTGGAAGTCCCTTAATCCATTATTGTTTCATAATTCGAATATTTTCATAATTAACATGACCGAAGCGTGCATGCCATAATAAAGAAGATGATAGAGTATCATTTTGTTGAACCAAATAAGTTGTGTTCAATGAAATAGACGACATACCATGCAACTTCAATAATCTATCTTTTTCCACACTAGACATTAAAGTTTTATTATAAGCTGCTCTTATAATTTCTACTTTACCATCAAATATGTGAATGGAATGTCCCTGTTGTCTTATTTGCATATGATATAACACATTTCTTTGGAATTGCAGAATGTAAAGAACATCATTCAAAATATAATTTGGAAGTCCAACAATTTTTAACTGAATTGAACCAATCCCTTATGGTTTGATTTGGGATTTATTGGAAAAATACACTACTCCGTCAATATTATCACTGAATTCATCAAACAAATCTCTTCGAAAGGTCATATGACATGTGGCACTTGTGTTTAGAACCCAATTGTCATACCATGAAGAAAAAGAAGTACTAAAAACATCTTCGATGTGGAAATTACAATGTGCGACAACATAATGTGCATTCTCTGAAGACTGTCCTCTGTCTGGAATTATATGATCTTTCTTTTCAAGCAATTGTTCTCTTTTTTCATTAATTTTATCCCAGTGACTTCTGCAATTTGCAGCAATATGTCTAAGTCTACCACATCTAAAACATTTTATAGTTGGTTTATTAGAAAAATTTCTTTGTTGTTCATTCCGATGTCTATCTCCCTGAATATTTATGCCCCCCCTATCTCTATAATTCTTCCTACCTCAACCTCTATTACCTATAGTATTTCTGAAATATTCCTCCTGAGTTTTTTGGCCTTTTGAGCAAGACATAGGGTTTCGGTATTAGAACTATGTGATGCTTATTTCCCGCCAAAAGCCTTCTCTCTTTCTGCAATTTTTCCTTCTAATTTGTCAAAATCTATATCTTTTAATTGCCCACTAGCTTGGAGAGATTCCAAGTAGTGTGAATAACTAGGGTAAAGTGCTTTTATAAAGGTAGTAAGCAGCAAATCAACTTTAACTCCAATACATTCAATTTCATGATTGATGGCTTTAATTTTAGAGGCAAGTTTTAGAGGATCATTATCGCTCATTTCCATATTAAATAACTTCAACAATAACTTAATTATCTCCAATTCAGAATGTGAATCATAAAGATCTTTTATTTTTTTTATGGCATGATAAGCTTTTTTACTCTGAGTAATGTATCTACTTACCTCTTCTGAGACTGAAGCGGATATTAAGGTAAAGGCCTTCTTATCCTTACTTTTCCATATTGCGAGTTTTTTACGATCATCAGGCTGCACTCGTGCATCCTCTCCTTCTCGTTCACAAACTCCATCCCATAAATCATTAAAAATGAAAGTATTTTTAACCTTTCTAAACCATTCGTGGTAATTTTCTTTTCCGTTCAAAACAACCCAATTAAATATACCAAGGAATTCATCTTAAAACTATGATTTGTTTTTAAAAAATTCTGATTCAACCACAAAAAAAAAATTATGCAATCACCAACAGAGATTTCTCCCAAAAAAAAAGCTTTGTTTTTCATTAACAGAGCAGGCGTACACTTCTCTAAAAAAAAAATTGTTTTTAACTTGCAAAGCTTTTTCTTTGATAAAAATAAAAACGTTGTTTCAACTTTCAACCACAAATTTCTTAACAAAAATATTGAATTTATTCTTTTAAACTTACTGATCCAAAACCGATGTTGTTGCACTGGGTTTGAGTTTGTTGCAAAAGAGTGCTTCTGCCACTGTCACAACAAATACCGCCAGCAAGACTCCGCTGACGACCAGAAAAAAATATGATGTACAAAGAAACTTCAGAGCTCTGATACCTCTATTAGCCTCCAATCTCTAATGCTGCAAAGGGTGTTGCTGCTACAATTCGTGCAGGGACAGAAGTTTTGGAGAATTCGTTGCTGCCACACGCAGTAAGAATATCCCACAACACCTCCCATCCTTGCTCTGATACCACTGTTAAACAATAACCATGTGATTTCTGTATCCCATTCATTGAATTGAATTACATTTATACTTCAGAAATTAGTTTAGAAATTAGTCATCACTAACTACTAACTTCCTAACTTCCTAACTGCACAAGATCCTTAGAATTCTCGTGGAATTACAACAATTGTGTTCCCTAACCATGCTAGTAAACCCCCATCGTTGTTCAAACATATCTTAAATTTTGATGAGAGATCGCGGTAAGTAATACACAGAAATATTCACTAACATGCATGTGGTAAGACACGCAGTAGCTAACAAACAAATATTGACTAATAGGTGGTGATTTATCTAAGACGCTTTGTAACTAATATTAAGAGTGACGCATATTTAATATATATTTTTTACTGAGATTATCTTGGGCAGAATATAATTGTTATAACATTCCATGTGTACTGCACGGGGAAGAGCCCGGAGGAAGCAAGAATGGAGAGGTTTCTAAGGAAGAAACGCTCAGCGCAAAGGCTTCTTAATTCCCACTGTTTGGGACATAAGACAAGTTCATATATGTGTAAGGAGACAATATCGAGCAGGTCAAGTGTCTTTCTCGTAGGCACCCACCTAGGTCTTTTAGATAATACCTGGAGCTAAACGGTGTTGCACTAGATGTCGAGTCCTGACCTTGGTATGAGCTCGGTATATATCGATGCCAAAGCTTATGGGCATTGAGTGAGAGAGGGAGGGTTCCTCGGCCATTAAGACATGCAGTAGCTAACAAACAAATATTGACTAACACGAGGTGATTTATGTGGGACACTTTGTAACTAATATTAAGAGCGATGCATATTTAATATATATATTTTTTACTGAGGTTATCTTGGGAAGAATATATTTTTTATAACATGTCATGTGAACCTCATGGAGAAAAGACGAAGGAAGCAAGAATGGCTAGGTTTATAAGGCAGAAACGCTCACTGCAAAGGCTTATTGATTCCCGTTGTTTGGGATATAAGACACCTTCTTATATGTGTAAGGAGACGATACCGAGCAGGTCAAGTGTCTTTCTGATAGGCACCCACGACTTCTAAGCTTTCCTTGAAAAAACATACCATAGTAGATGGTTTGCAAAAGATGAAAATGGTTAGAAGAACTTAATAAAGTGATTAGGTGCATGTTGCCTATCGTAATGGGAACTTAGATATTGCATGTTGCAGTCCAACATTACTTTTTTAATAAATGCATCCACACACTAATAACCAGTTACCGATTTCAGACCCGGCAGGGACTGCGGCTGCTTGCAGCTCCTCTTGTTTACCAATCTAGTTATACCTTTCCACCATTCCATTGTGAAGCTCATCGGTTGGTGTTATTCCATTCTGAAGCACATCTGTTGGCATTAATTATCTTCAACTTCTATGTGATATAGTTGTTAATCCATCGGTTAGCATTAATTATCCTCAAATTCTATGTGATAAAATTGTTAATATTAATATAGCTAACTATTTTCTAAATTGACATCATTTATTTATCATTTGCTCAATTCAAATATAGAAACATACATGTTCATTCTTTTATATATTATATTTCTAGAAAATAGGATTCAACAATCATTCTTTCAATATTTCAATAAGATTAACATAAATGTAACAAATTACAACCATCCATTAATATCTTTAGAGATTCTTACGTTTTGGTAATTAGCACACTCACGCATTTTTTTTTTCAAATTTCAGAGGATCTTTTACATGGTTAAGAGGAGTTTTAATTTTTTATAATCGCTTTTATTTGTTAGGTTTAATAATACTTATGAAATTTTTCATGGCATTTCAACATAGAGCAAATTTAACTAACTCAAATTAATTAATGAAATGTTTTAAGAAAATTGAATTCTACGTTGAATTATAGAAATTCAAGATTCTTTATAATTCAAGATATAAGAATGTTATGTATCTATTAGTTTTTAGATATGTTTGAAATGTATTTTTGTCTAAATTAAAATGAAATTTTTGAAAAACTTAATAATATAATTTAATTATTGATTAGTTTTCAATATTAAATAGTTTGAGTAAATGATTTGAAAAAATATATCTAATAAGAATTGTGATTGTGAATTGCTTTTATGGAAACAAATTTTTTCACATTATAATTTCAATCATAAGAAAGATTGATTTTTATTTAATATTGAAAGGGATTAGATTAGAATTAATATACATATAACTTAATTTGGATCTATCAAGCATCAAGAGAGATCAAATCTCTCTAGGTACGTACATTTTTTCAAGTTTTTCACTAAAAATGAGATTTGCACATTAAGAAATTTGATCTTTCTCAACACTTGATACATCCACATTTTAAATGGATCTAAATTAGTTTATGTGATTTGATTGTACTCCTTACTTATTTAACTCATTTTGTTAGAGACTAAATCACTAAGTTAATGGACTCTTCAAAAGGTTTCATAATTAAATAAAAGAATTGAATTATTAAGAAAAAGGTTGTACTTTTTAGGTACACATGTTAATTGATGTGATTTTGTTGAATTATCAAGAAAATGGTTGCACTTCTTAGGTACACATGTTTATTTATGTGATTTTGTTGAATCTTTAAATCACTAGGTCAATATATTGATTCTCATAGCATTTGGTAAAAATTAAAACAACTTTGTCCTCATGGCACTTTGTAAGAAAAAGAAAAAGATATTTCTCTTATATTGATTTGATGTTTTCTATTTAGATTTAAGCCTAGTAATTAATAGTTAAAAAGCACAATATAAATTATAGCTAATAAATCTACAAAGCTAAAGAAAATTGAAAATATTAAAGGCTTAAAGGAATGAAAAATATCAAAGACTTAAAGGATTAGTATTGTCAATTGATAACATTTTTTTATTCTTATCAAATTTACCCAAAAATTATGACTAAAATTTTATCATACCAATTCATTAATGAGTAGTCATGAAATACTATTAAAAATTGTTAGTAACAGTTCTCCATTTAATTATTCAAATATCAATGTGTTGTAGCAATTTGTCCTTTAATTATTCAATTAAATCCAATCATATGCAACTAACCAATATGAGAAATGTATATTTGGAGATATTTATTTCTTCCATATATATATATGAAAAATTACTTTGACTGGTATTAGACAGTTTCACTATAAAACACGATCTCTTAGGTTATCTATGCTTCCAATAAATATTTTTTCAAGATTTTGTTCCAATAGAAGTATTACCATAGAATAAATAAACATTTATTTTATCAAGGGGAATGATGACACTTCTTCTAATAAAATATGACCATAATCTAAACGAACCTAATTGATAATAAAAATTTTACTGCAAATTAGGATATCTTACTTTATCTTCAATCAGCTACAATACAATTACAAATAGTGAGGAAATTATAATAAAATAAAATATCTTTACACTCACACATTTAAGTTCTAGGAAAAATACCATGAAAATTGTTAAAAAAAAGGGTTTTCCTATCTCTAGTTTATAAGCTATCATTTCTGTAAATATTTTTTCAAACCCTTTCTCTAAGAAAATATGGCCATAACCTAAATGAATCACACCTATATTAAGTAATTTTACCACCAAGCAAGATCTCTTAGTTTATCTATCCTTCCTAAAAATATTTTTCAAACCATTTTTCCAATAAAGTTATGGCCATAACCTAAACGAATCTTTATTTTACTAGGAGTAACAATTTATATACCTAATTTATTCAAATAACATGACCTCTTTAGGAAATGAAAAATTAATGGAAATTTTATGCCTTTAAATAGGCTACATTATAGAAGAATATCATGGGGTATCATAGAATAGAGTTTGTATAATCGAAGAGTTTAGTTAGTGAATTAAGAGATATACTGGCACAATCACATTAATAAATGTGGTTGATATACACCAATAGGCATATATAAATCACATGCACAACCACATTAGAAAACACAAGCACCAGTAAACATAGAAGAAAACACCTATAATTATGGTAATCATCGAAGGTGATGGAAGATGTATTGTCCGGAGCTATTCTAGGAGGAGGAGGAGGATGTCAGGTCCCTATATTACTAGTTTACTCCCTTATTGTTATTAGTGTAGCCCCCTTATTGTTATTGTTTATTATTGCACCCTTACATTATTTTTGTTAGGTCGGCTAGGATTATATTGTGGCCCCATGGATTTCTATATATAGAAGGATTTTTTGGTCATTTGTATCATCCAAGAATTGTTCATTTATGTAATGTATTGGAGGTTTCCCCCTCAAAGTGGCTGATTTCTAAGGTGTTGATCTCTCTTTTCTTCTATTTTTGGAGCTGGTTTCATAACATTTGGTATCAGAGCTTTGGATTTTAGGGTTTCGTTGCTCCAAATAGGTCATTGTGGAATTTTATCTATAATGTATTTTATACAAAGGTTCAGAAGCTGAAATTTTTACAGAGCGAATCTGAAATCCTGAGCAATGTCGTGGAAAAATTTCAGATCTTGGTTCGGAATATTTTTGGAGATACGATCTGTGCATGTTAGGGATTTTTGCAGGCTCCTAAATTTAACCTAGATAGGTCATCGTGGAATTTTCACTATAAATTATTTTCTACGAGTGTTCAAAAGTGAAATTTTTACAGAGCGAAGCCACAATCTTGAGGAACTTCGTTGGAAAATTTTATAGCTTGATTCACAATATTTTCGGAGATAGGGTCTGTGGAAGGTAGGGATTTTTCAAGCTCCCGAATTTCATCTCAAAGAGGTGACCCTGGGAAAATCGTCATAACTCTCTCTCTAAGAATTTGATTGGAATTCTGTAAAAATTGATCGCAAGTACACATACTGTAATTTCCTCTGTATAAATTTCAGAGCTAAAGGAGGAAACATTAAAATGTGCCATGTTGTACAAGGTCTCTCTACTAAACCCGTCCAGAATTAGGTCATTGTGGGAGATTGGTCATAACTTTGACTTGAAGAATCCAAATCAGGTGAGACCTGTGGCAATTTAAAGAATCTTCAGAGGGCTAATAAAGGGACTAATTTCAGATATTTAAGATTTGAAATAGCATATATAATTCAGTTTCAATATGTAGCTTCTCAAAATCAATAAAAAGGTGTGTATTTTTTTTTCGAATTGCATAACTCTTGGGTGAAAAATCAGTTTGAATTGATTTGAAGGGAATATTGTAGAATAGATACCAATATTCGGTTATATAATCCCCCCTAAAAATAATTCAACACCCATTAAGCCTTTATAAGGCTCTACTATGACTCATGAAGGTGAAGAATTGCAACATGACATATCAAAATTACAAGGGCAAGTGCACCAAATTTCTCTCTCGCAATGAGCAACAAAAAATGAAATGGAAGTTTTGAAGAAAGGCGTGGAAGCTAATATGGATGGTTTGAAGAAATGCGTGGAAGCTAAGATGGATGGCATGGAAGCTAATATGGATGGCATGAAAGACAACATGGAAAACATGAAGAATGATCTAAATTCACACATGGAAGGTTTGAAAAATTTGATACAAGAAATGTTTCCTAATGCTGAAAATATAGTAGAGGAAACTAATGATGAGAACAAAATAAATGTTAATTGTGATTTCATAAACTCTAATGGATGGAAGAACTACCATATTCCAAATATGGATATGAGGAAGTTTGATGGCAAGGATCCCGTAACATGGATACTACAGATGGAGCAATATTTTGATCTCAATAATTTAAAAAACACACAAAAGGTACGCATTGCAACCTTACATTTAGAACAAAATACATTTGTATGGTATCAATGGCTTTTTTCCCATAAAAAAATTGTCACTTGGTCAATTTTTACGATGTAAATGATAGCACATTATGAGGATACAAAGAACAACACCTTCTTTAGCCAATTGATAAATCTCAAACAAAAGTGTTTAGTGGTGGAGCACATTGAGGACTTCCAAACATTGAATATAAGGGTAATTTATATTCCAGAGGAACACAACATTGATGTCTTCATAGGGACTTTAAAGGATAACATCCAACATGAAGTTCATGCTTGGGAACCTAATTCATTTCATAAGGCATTCAGGTTGGCAAGAAAAATGGAATGTAAAATTATGGCGACAAGGAAGCCTACCACTCATATCTATAAATATGGAAGTATTGCTACTCCGAGACTTCCAAAACTTACAAGGTTGACACCACAACAATTGGAAGAAAAAAGAGCAAAATAGATTTGCTACAGTTGTGATAGAAAATACACTAAAGGTCATAAGTGTGTTGACAAGAAATTATTTTACATAGATTGTGAAGAGGAGGAAGAAAATGAACAAGAAACTTTGAAATGAGATGATATACACCAAAAACCAACCCTAGAAGAAGAAGAAATGAGTCCAACCATATCATGTAATGCATTTTCAGGAATTACCACTCCTCAAACTCCCAAGATAGAAGGACATATCAAGAATAAAAAGGTAATAGTGTTGATTGATTGAGGTAGCACCCATAATTTTATTCATTGTAAGGTAGCCAAGGAATTGAATTGTTTCCTATACCCAACACTAGAATTTCAAGTGATGGTTGCAAATGGAGGAACTATAAATTTCTTTGTAAAATGCCATAATATCAAGATAAACATGGGGGAATATGTATTGAATAGTCCAATTCTTTCTATTCCAATGAGAGGTGTTGATCTTGTACTAGGAGTACAATGGTTACAATCTTTGGGGACAATACCTTTTAATTTTCAAGAAATTTTCTTGAATTATTTTTCAAAAGGAAAGGAAATTGAATTACGAGGTATCACAGGGAAGCGAGGAAAGATAATAAGCTCTAATGTCATGAAAAATCTTCTGAAGAAAGAACAATGAGGTTTAATTTCACAATTATGCTCACTAGAAGTTCCAACATCAAAATCATCCATTTCTCCAGATTTCCAAAAAGTCTTGGACAATCATTCCAACGTGTTTGATACTCCCAAAGGACTCCCACCTACTCGTGATCATGATCATGCTATTCATTTGTTTCCAAGAAGTATTCCTCCAAACATCAGGCTTTATAGATATCCTTATGTCCAAAAGAGCGAACTTGAATGTATGATTGCAAAAATGTTAGAGGCTGGTATAATTCAACCGAGTCAAATTTCTTTCTGTTCTCTATTATTATTGGTGCACAAGAAGGATGGGTCATGGCGCATGTGTCCATATTATAGGGAGCTCAATAAGCTCAACATTAAATATAAATTCCCCATTCCCGTGATTGATGAATTATTAGATGAATTACATGGAGCAATTTATTTTACCAAGCTGGATCTTCGTTCAGGATATCATCAAATTAGAATGAAGACTGAAGATATTCCAAAAAAATCATTTCGAACTGATGAGGGTCATTATGAATTTTTGGCCATGCCTTTTGGCCTTACCAATGCACCTTCTACATTTCAAGGGTTGATGAATTCCATTTTCAAACCCTTCCTTAGAAACATTTAGTATATTTTTTGATGATATACTAATCTACTATAGGTCTTGAAAGATCATGGTCAACACAAGCGATGGTGGTGCTCAAACTATTATGGAAGCAATTATATGCAAAAACATCCAAATGTTTCTTTATACAAGAGGTGGAACATTTACTATTTATCTCAGCGAGGGTGTTAAGGTAGACCCAACAAAATTAAAGCCACTTGAAAGCCCTCACAACCATAAAGTAAAATTTATACTTTCTAGTTAATAGGTATTATCACAAGCTATGCTGTACTGTGAGAATAGAACACACTACAACATTACTGAAGAAAGATGCATTTTCATGGACTCCTGAAGCAACTAAGGCCTTTGAACATCTTAAAGATGAAATGTGCCTAACACCAGTTTTAGCTACGCCAGACTTCACAAAAACCTTTATCGTGGAATGTGATGCCTCAGGAAATGGAATTGGTGTTGTTTTAATGCAAGAAGGAAGACACATTTCTTTTGAAAGTCATCCAATCAAAGGAAAGTACCTACAAAAAGCTATTTATGAGAAGGAAATGTTAGCAATACTACATGCACTAAAGAAATGACGACCTTACCTAATGGGAAGACACTTCAAGGTAAAAACTAATCATGATAGTCTTAAAAACCTTTTGGAACAAATACTATCTTCAAAAGAGCAACAAAAAAGGGTCACAAAGATGTTGGGTTATGAATTTGAAATAATCTACAAAAAAGGGATGCTAATTGTTGTTGCAGATGCACTCTCACGAAAGAATGAATAGGTGGAAGAATTGCTTTGTGCCATTTCTATTATCCAGCCAGATTGGATAACCAAAGAAAGGGATGGATGGAAGAAGGACGAAGAAGTGTGGGCAGTCATTCAAAAGTTGCAACAAGATCCTAGTACATCTGATACATTTAGTTGGAAAAATGATTCCTTATGGTACAAAGATCGCTTATATCTTTGTAAGAATTCCCAACTAAAACAAAACATTGTTTTGGAATTGCACACTTCTCCTTTAGGAGGACACTCAAAATTTTTAAAAACTTACCACAGGGTTAAGAAAGAATTTTTTTGGGATGGCCTTAAATCTGGTATTCAAAATTTTGTGGCATAATTTTTGGTTTTCCAGCAAAATAAAGTTGAGACAATTAAGACCCCGGGTCTTCTACAACCTTTATCCATTCCAAGTCAATGTTGAGAGGAAATTTCAATGGATTTTATCACAAGTTTACCTAAGTTCGAAGGAAAGAGTGTCATCATGGTGGTAGTTGATAGGCTTACCAATTATGTACACTTTTCTGCATTCTTTCATCCATTTAAAGCAAGTACAGTTGCTACTACATTTATGGATATAATTCAAAAGCTACATGGAAACCAAAAGATTATTGTGAGTGACAGAGATCCCATTTTTACTAGAAATTTTTGGACGGAGTTATTTTCTTATTTGGGTACTCAATTAGCTCATAGCTCAACTTATCATCCTTAATCCAATGGTTAAATTGAGATAGTGAATAAATGTTTGGAAGGATATCTTCATTGTTTTTAATCTGATAAACAAGCACAATGGGTCAAGTGGTTACCTCCCGCTGAATGGTGGTATAACATTTCCTTCCATACTGCAGCAAAAATGACCCCATTTATTGCACTTTATGGATATCATCCACTGTACATCACATCATATTTAAGAGAAAATTCTAAGGTTCAAGCAGTGGAAGATCACATTGAGCATCAACAAGAAGTTCTCCAACTCTTAAAGAATAGCCTAAATTTGGCAAAAAATCAAATGAAACAACAAGCAGATCAACATCGTAGCAAGAGAAGTTTGGATGTAGGAGACTGGGTATTTTTAAGGCTACAACCATACAATAAAATGTCCCTCAAACAAGATAAGAAGGATAATAAATTATCTCCAAAGTACTCTTGTCCTTACAAGGTGTTGCAAAATATTGGTACTATGGCATACAAATTGGAGCTTCCTGCTTCTTTGCGAGTGCATCTGGTTTTCCATGTTTCATGCTTAAAGAAGTTTATAGGTGAAAATCATCTAGTTCAAAAATTATTTCCAGAACTTGATAAGGAAGGAAAAATCATATTGGAACCTGAAGTGGTCAGGAAACCAAGAACTCGACAGCTAGGAAATCGATCAACTTCAGAGTATCTCATCAAGTGGAAGAACTTACCCACTGAAGATTCTACATGGGAGGATGAGAATTTTATATAGAAGCAACCAGAACTACTCAAGCGTTGAGGAAAAAACTTTTTTGAAGGAGAGGGGCATGCTAGGCCCCTATATTACTAGTTTAGTCCCTTATTTTTATTAGTGTAGCACCTTTATTGTTATTGTTGTGCCCTATAACCCCAATATTGTTATTATTGTGCCCTTACAATATTATTGTTAGGTCCGCTAGGATTATATTGTGGCCCCATGGAATCCTATATATAGAAGGATGTTTTGGTCATTTTTGTCATTCAAGAATTGTTCATTTATGTAATGTATTGGAGTTTTCCCCCTCGAAGTGGCTTATTTATAAGGCGTTGATCTCTCTTTTCTTCTATTTTTGGAGTTGGTTTCATAACAGAGGACGAAAGGAGCATTGAACATTCTCCTCGAAATGGGAAATAGAAGCCTCCAACTTCTCGAATTTCTTAGATAACAAGAGCTCATATTTCTAGACCACCTCTACATGCTTTGGGACATGGCACTAGAAATAGTTTGTTTTGTTCAGAGTAGGAATTAGCTATGCATATTCCTCCTCTCGCGCCCGCTCTGATGTTTCGAGGAATTCAATAAAATATTGTATAAAATCTCAGCACCACATCACAGAACAACCTTCTTGCATCCCTCGTCCCCCATGGCGCACCATCCCCTGCCTCCCTTAACCACCACGATGAACTGACCCGCGAATTTTCTTACCTACATGGGTACAACTCCCACGACCTTTCGACAAGCCACCATGACTGTCACCTGAAGTTACAAACCCAAAATGACTAAAGCGCCCCATCCTGCCACCACTTCGACCACCCGCAACCCTCTGACCTGAGTGAACACTACTGGTGTTGTTCTGCCCCAAGCCAATGTTACTGGTCACCACTTTTAACGTAGAGAGAAACATGCCAACCCCCAACCAACCCAAATTGGGCTTAATTTGAGAGGATGAGCCACCCAAACGAGGAACCAGACACATGGTTATCAACCTAAAATGTGGAGACAAGGAGAGATGAACCCTCGAGAACCTTCCAAACTGTGGCAGATGAGAACCATCCAAACTATGACGGCCCACAGAGATAAATACACCACCTACATCAATGGTACCACTACCAAGCAACCCCAAATGAATGCAAAGAACCATAATTCTACACCAACCACAGACGAAATGTCTTCCCACTTCCAAAGACGAACCTACACTAGCCAAACTGCATAGAATCCAATATGCTTGCTCCCCAAACACCGCCAATAATTGTAGGAGCCCGAGAAGAGGCAAATGATGACTAAAATTTCGCCCATTTTCTAGAACAAAAGGGTTACCACCTGATCGGAACCATACCAACGAAGACACATAGAACTAGAAGGTTGAAGCCTTTACTATATGCAAAAAAACTTGAACACCAAAAAGGAAATTGACAATAATGCCCTCTCGAAAGCGGAGGAGGGAGCATTGGCAATGAGCACGCCACCACTCCCAAACAAGTTATCCTCTAAAGTAGCTTCGTCTCCACGCAGGGCTAGGACTATAAAGACCATAGCTCATCCAAATGCAGAATGAGAAGGTACAGACCTCGCCACCCTCCATTAAACTCCAAGGAGCGCCACCACCCACGTAAACCGAGACAAAATGAAAATTCACACATATTCCATTAATCCCTCCTGTACAAAATTTATATTGAGAGGAAAAGGAGGTCGGTCCTCCCACCTGTGGAATGTCATCTACCCTACTAATCACCCCGATCAAGGAAATTATTAATTTATATTAATTATTGTTAAAGTATTAATTGATTATTATTTAATTATTAATTATTAATTAATATTAATTATTATTATAATAATTTTGAATTAAGTAATGTTATTACTCTTTAATTACTATTATTAAAATTATCAATATTAATTAATATTACTAATATTTTAATAAATATTATTATTTTTATTATTAATTAAATTTAATATCTTATTAAATAATACTAATAATAATGATAATAAATCAATATTAATAAATAATAAAAAGAAGATATTAATAATTATATTTTATATCATTATTAAATAAGAATAATAAAAAATTAATATTAATAAATAATAAGACAAAGGGATTAATACTAAAAACCTAATAAAATATAAACTCTAAGGGATTAATATTATAAACCCAGGGTATATAAACTCTAAGATAAATATTATTAATCCTAAAATAAACATAGTTGACAGTAGTTTACCATGATTGATTTTCATACTGAAAATAACTTTGTCATAATGTGATGTTGCACCATGGTTTACCATGGTTGATGATGGTTGAACATGGTTGAATTTCATATTGAAACAATCTTTTCCACAATGCGATGTTGGAACATAGTTGACAATGGTTGACCATGATTATAAACCCTGAGGATCTATATTAAACCTTGGGATTAATATCATAAATCCTATGATTAATATTATACCTTAAGAATATAAACCCTTAGATTAATAAACTGTAAGGAATGATATTTTAAAGCTAAGAGAATAATAAACTCAATGGATTAATACTAAAAACCCAAAAAAAATTAAACCCTAAAAATTAATATTATAAACCCAAAATATATAAACTCTAAAATAAATATAGTATAAAGAAAAGATAAATACTATATAAAAGTATGTAAAGGTGGTGAAACACACACGATAAATATAATTAAAAAAGTTAGTTAGTAAATTTAAGTGATATATTAGCCTTTCCAGTATAAGTGGACATAAAGAAAAAAATTAATAATAATAATAATCTTCAAAATTATTATATTTTATGTATTTTTTAATAATAATAAAAGAAAAAATTAGAATGATTCCAAGAAAAAAATCATATCTATTATAATAAGAATAACTGCATTATAGTGAAGGATAAAAAATCATATTTATTATAATAAGATTAACAAAGGATTATAATTATGAAAGAAAATAATGAAAAACATTTATTATAATTCTTGGCAGCCTTGAGGTTGTTAGAAGGTGGGCAGAGTGTTCAATATGTTTTAAAACCTATAAAATATAATAACTCATTGTGAGCAAAAAATTACATTATGATTAAAATAATCTTAGAATTTTATAATATTTTCTACAATTTCTAAAGGGATTTCATTTTATGCAATTGGATATTATTGTTATTAGATAAATTATGAGAATTTTAAAGGTGTGCATTGGCATTAAATAAATTTCTTTCGTATCATATATTTGTATGCATTTGTTATTTTCAATGCGTTGTGAACGAGTGAGGTTTTGTTCTAAAAGTGTTACACTCATACAAATACAATGAACATACATTTGCCATATATATCATTAAATTCGTTCAGAATTTGTCTTATTGGATTCAGAATTTTCATTTTGAACTTCTGTTTCGGAATCTTATATTTAATTTTATGGATTGGAAACTTTGATTACATAGTTTGGGTGTACTGGTTTTGAGATATCTCTAAAGGAATTTAATAAAATTGGATGAACTAATTTAGAAAACTAGAAGCTAGTACAAATTTAATATAATTTGATCAACAAATTTTGAATGTGTGTGAAGAGATTTTAAAATAAATATAAATTTAATGAAATGAGGGCTGTGTTAAATACTCTTCGTTGAAAAATGACAACTATTTGCATATTCGTTACTCTTTAATATATATGTTGTCAAATTATCACTTAAATTCTTTTGAAAAGGACATTTAATTGAAGAGCATGATTTAACTAATCTTTTAGGCATCATATAAACTTTTATGGCTCATTAAAATAAGTGATTTTAATGAACCAATCCACAAGCTCATGAACAAAATCTCAATCGCTTGTTTCATCATCTCCTTGACCCATAAATTCGCTGGACAAACACTAGAGTTAAGAGTAGTTATTCATCATTGTCATGGGTGAGTGAGTGCCCACCTTCTTGGCATTATGTAATGGACACTCATTTATGTTAAATATTAAAAATAAGGTTGCACAACTAAGGCGTTTCGTCTTATACCAATCATTGTTTGCGTAAAGTTAATTGGTTCATCTTGTTGCCGTTATGTACTTAAACCCTTTCATGTTAAATATGAAAAATAATATATCTAACAGGATTGGAAAATTGAATATCAAATATATGAGTGGGTTAGAAAGTGAAATAGGGTAAACCAATTATTCTAATAATGAATTGTATTTACACCCTTTCATGTTAAATATGAAAAACTAAATATCTAAGAGGATTGGACAATTGAATATTAATATATGAGTGGTTTAGAAAGTGAAATGGGGTAAGCCAATTATTCTAATAATGAATTTTATTTATTTTAATACAATAAGAAAATATAAAATTATTCAATGAAATTTATATTTTATATTAATAAAATTAATAATTTTATATATAATGTTTTTATTTGTATTATAAAAACGTATTATAAAAATCATAATTTGGAATAAAAATTATAATTTGCAATGAAAATTTAAATATGTTAATAATAAATTATTAAGAAAATTAAGTTTTTAATGTGATAGTTATAATTTTGTGAGTAAAAGTATGTAATTGAAAGGGGTTTTAACAATTTGTCGTAACTTACACATATATTGGTGAATGGTTTAGTTGATGGTGTGGGTGTGCATAGAACTGGGAGAAGTTCTCATTTCATAGAAATTTTATTGAATATGTTATTTGTCTATTATTTAATAATATGAATAAAGTTGTATTTTTATTTTTTGGGGAAATTTTAGAGGTTAATATTTGTTAAAGGGTTAAATTTTCATACTTTTTTCAAAAAAAAGGATTGGTCAATTTCCGTATTTTTATATTCTATAGAATAAAATTATATTTCCTTAAAAATTGCCAAAATTTTATAGGTATTATATGCAAAATTTATAAATATATCACTGAATGTTTTATAGTTTGGATATTAAGGGTTACTAATATTCAGCAAAAATTTTAAACTTTAATATTAATTTCCATCCTCAAAATTTTCCCTACTGTCTTCATAATACACTTCTATTTCGCATTTGAAGTCCATATTTTGTTGATGCTTTTGGTGATACTTTCTTTAAAATGGAACACATTCTTATAGTCTATGTTCCTCCAATATTTTTTGCTCAGTTCCCCTTATTGACATATTTATTGTCCTACGAAATGTATATTCCTCATATCCTTTAAGATTATTTAAATTTAACTAGTACAAAGGTTATGGTATCTGATGACACTAATGAGAGTTTTGAAAAGGTGACAATAATTAATTGTCCTAAACCACATGAAGGTGCTCCTCCATATGGAGATGATGATGTGGATGCCTCATTTAGGTGAGATATGGATGTCGAAACAACATTTACAAAAGAGATCCATTTTTGGCCTAAGGTTATGTGGTAGAAAAGTGAATGAATATATTCAAAGTACGTTGGATGAGTTATAAATTAACTCTAATTTTTCAAAATTTGTAGTGAGAAGTGTAAATAGATAACTACTCAATTTACAAGAATATAATTGACTCAATGGATGACATGTGGATTCTTTTGATTTATGGAATGTGATATAAACAACACGAAAGTTGGGCCTGTGTCATCTTAGTAGCTTGGAAATGCATTATTGAAGATTTAAGGTTATAGTTTTCTCTTATGCCTTTTAAACTAAAAAATAATAAATTGTGAAAGAATGATTCTTAACCTTATCATAGTACTTTTTCCTTTCCTATTTAAATATCATTTATTTATGAACTCATGCAAGCACATCTTAACTTCCAAGTCATTTTCGAAAAGTCAAGGTTTTAGAAGGCAAAGCTCCAAATAGGGGGTTTGATGTTTGAGAAGGAACTTCTAATTCCTTAATGTAAATAGTTAGTTTCTCTATTTATAACAGAAAGAATGAGACATAGTTATTTTAAAACTATGCATAAAGATATGATTGAATATATAAGATTTTTAACGTGTGAAATTTCCTTTAGGGGCATGAGAGAATTACAAAATAACTCACAGAGTGATTTATGGATCTAGGAAAATATAATTTGTTTCTAAAATTTGTATGTAATAATTGTAAGCCTAAGGGAAAAGCTAATGGCCAAAGGAATGTGAAATCGAGACGTAGCTACAGAGTAGAAGAAATGTTTTTGAATTAGATTGTATGTGTTTTGTCGAATGAAAGTAAATGGGAGCATCCTTATGCTTACAATTGTATTTTGTATGTTTGTGATTGAGAATAATTCTAGTTTGTGTGAAATATAGACTTTGCAAAGGTTCAATATGTGTGCAAGGCCAAAATTTATGATAGAATGAGTTTAAGTCTATCATGAATGAGTGAAAGAGATCATAATCAAGAGATATAATGAAGGAGCACGAAGTTTTGATGATATTCATGATAGGGAACTATTCTTGGATGAAGGATCATGGTGGCTACTGATCACAAGAATATGGAGATTCTCCATAGATGAAAATTTGTGTGAAGTTGTAAGGAGGTAACCTGGGATCCAAAAAAATTTGGTGGATTCAAATCGATTTGTAAGTTCTCTAGTTGATGGTATTTTTCATGAAATATTTGATTGATAATATCATCCAACATGGATTTGAAATAAAGTCCAATACTTGTACTATTTCCCTTCTAAGCATAACATCCAACCCCTCTCAGTTTTTAGATGAATTACTTGGACAATTCTATTGGTTGAAGAACTATCGATATTGGGATTAGTTATAGACTGCGATGAGCCTTTGCATGGATATGCTCAACTCCTAATTGTCCAAATCTATGAAGGTAAATTCATTCCCCTTTCAAGCAATCTCAATTAGTTGTGAATATTCACCAAAAATTCACATTCAAGAATTTTTTCTTTATTTGTGAAGTCATGGACACATGAATAGCTTGTAAATTTTTCGTAAGTGTGTTGAAGATGGTTAAGATAGTGGTATAATAGCTTGTATTTAGATACCCTATTAAGAGCACATTGAGAGCCTAAATTTTTGGGTTTTTAATTAATTATTTGATGAAATTATGATAGGTACGATTGTTATTGTGAAAGGGTAATACTATGTTTTGATTATGGAGAATACATTGATGATTAGATGATATAAATGGGAAAATTGGTTTTGTTGTGCTAAATTCCTCTTCATAATATAAACAAAGTGCTTGAGTATTTTTGGAGTAAATTGCAAGTTTAACCATCATTTTTTTATGTTTTTTATGTAAATTTCATGAACAAATAACATTAACAAAACACTGAACGAAAAAATATAACATGCATGAATCATCACCATAAACAGTAACACAAAAATACATGATGAAGGAGTTCACCCCGTGTCTCCTTGTTCCATCCTCCAATGGCTTGGCCCTCTTCAATTATGCTAAAGCGTGTGATTACATACATTTTCAATGCTCCAATAGCTCTGAAACCTGCTCCAATGGCTCCAAAATGCCCAAAAATTCATGTCTAGCCTCTTTCTACTCTCAATTTGGGCAAAAAATGAATTAGTTATGGCTCCCCCAAATTTTGGCACTAACCGCACCCCAAATTCCACTAAGTCTGACACCATCCTGCAATTTCACCTCCAATTACACTAACGAAGCACTATATTGTCAGATTTTTGAGCGAAATTGTCGGGAGGTTAATTTTGTCACTAAGCCCTTAAATCCAAAAAATGATTTTTTATGGTTGGCACATTTTTATATTTTCCTAATAAAAAATTATTTTAGGCAGTTAACAGACCACCGTTAGTTGGCCCATTGTGGTAAAATTGGATGGCTTGGTAGAGAAGTGGTGGTGACGGCTTACACTCCCAGTGGCTTCAATGAGCTACTTCCAATGCGGTCACATGCCATGGTCACAATGGAAGATAGGACAATGGTTCACCCGCATTGTCGGTTCCAGTGAAAAGGTCATATACAATGCATATAACATGGGGGCTGGCCCCCTCCACCCCCAACTCCACCAACATTAAATTTTAAATATAAATCATAATCGTTATATATTAAGAAACAAAGTGATGGCATGGTAGTATGTCATTTGGTTGGTTTGTCGGAGGTGGTGGGTTCCATCCCCGATGCCACTGTTTGGACCTCCATACAAAATTTTGGGGGCCCTCAGGCTGCCACGTGGAAGCCCTTAGCCGTCCATGATTGACCACCCAAAACCTAATCAAATCATGCCATTTAAAAACAACTAAATTGTGCCAGTTAGCACAAAATTTTTTGTTGAATAAAATCTCGTTAACCAGTCAACCTACCAACTGGGTTGTCCTACATTTTTTTTTTTAATTTCCTATTTGACAAAGTGGGAAGAACATATTTCTGGGAGCATATTATGTCGATTTTTCTCGAAGAAATTTGCGTGGGATTCAGAACAACAAGATTTACACAGTTGTTCAGGTTTCACACCATTTCAGTTTTTTTTTTTTTTTTTGGAAAACTGATCACTCATCCCTACTGGTAGCTTATGAACCCCAAAATATCACTTTCAGTTGTTTAGCATATGAGGGTATAATTCCCTCAACTTTCCAATCTCGATCCATTTGGCCTTAGAAGGATTTTTTCCTTTGACCCCAACACGAAGATAGTCTACACCCCCTCCTTTTGATGTCCTTGTTATTCTATCAAGAATGGTGTCTTGTTGAAGCTCATCAAGGTATTCAAGAGAAAATTCTTCAATAGATGGAATCTAAACATGTTCTCCTTGATCTTCAATCAAAGGAGGCTCATCCAACCTTAAGTTCTCAACATTAACAATAGAGTAAATTTGGATATATGAAGGGAAATCTAACTTGAAGGCATTTTCACCAATATTTTCAAAATTTTGAAAGGACCATAATGGATTGGTTTCAGTTTTTTACCTTCTCCTTGAAGCCTCTCTTTGATAATGTCAATCCAAAATTTGTTACCAATTTCGAACTTGTGATCTACATGATGTTTGTCGTGCCTTGATTTGTACTTTCCTTAGCTCTTTTTAGGTTGCTGTTGATTTGTTTGATGTATCAAATAGATTTTTTCTATGAACTTTTTGTCTTTGTATATGTCACTATAACCATCAATAGTAACATCCTTAAAAAAATGAAATCCAATTGTGATCTACGCAAGTATCCAAGACATGCCTCCAATGGTGATGTTTGTGTAGAGGAGTGTTTTGCATGGTTGTAAGAATGTTGAATGTAGTGTGAATTTTCATCCCACAAATTAGGATGCCTGCTACAGTATCCTCGAAGAATATGTATCACTGTTTGATTTACCACATATATTTGACCATATGTTTGTGGATGAAATGTAGTACTCTTTTTAAACTTGGTATCCATCATGTCCCGCAAAATTGACCCGAAATTCCCAACAAATTGAGAATCTTGATCACTAACAATGGATGTGGGCAACCCAAAATCAACCCAAACATGTTGAAAGAATAGTTGAGTTGTTTCTTCAGTTGTGATTTTATTTTTACATGGCATTAATATACAAATATTTTTGAACCTATCCACAACTACAGACAAATAATCATGACGTCTTTTTGAAAATGGAAGACCTCCTACAAATTCCATACAAACACTCTCCCATGGAAGTGAAGATACGGGAAGTGGTGTGTACAATCCTAACTTCCTAATTCTAGGATTATTGAGTGCACACAATGAACAAGCCTTAATGAAATGTGACACACTTTCAATCATGCCAGGCCAATAGCAATACCTTTGAATATGTGACATTGTTTTTCTTACACCGAAATATCCAACAATAAGAGAATTGTGTGCTTCCCTTATGACATTCACTCTCCCCCCCCTTGGAATACAAATCTTTCCCAAATGATGCAAAAAAATATTATGTACATGGTAATCCAATTCCTCTACTTGGTTTCCTTGACTCAAGTTTGCGTAAACATCTTGAAAGTCATTATCAAATGCATATTTCTCAACATAACTTTCATGAAAAATAAAATTATGCTTCAGTAAAGTAGTTGCACTAACAATAGGCCTAGAAAGCATATCAGCAACCTTGTTGTATATATCTTTCTTATACCTGATGACCAAGTGGAATTGTTGTAGGAAACCCATCAATCGAAATTCCCTTGATTTCTGCAACTTAGTTTGTGATTGCAAGTATTGCAAAGGTTGGTGATCAGTGGGAATGATGCTTTCCTTTCCCATAAATTATTTTTTCCACTTTTTCCAACTTTGAGCCAACGCATAAAGCTCCTTGTCATAATTAGGATATTTAATCATTACACCATCGAAATTTTTTGAATGAAATGAAATGGTTTTACCATGTTGCATAAGGAATGCGCCCATGCATAGTTGCTTGCATTGGTTTGAATCTCAAAGGGTTGTCTGGAAGTCTAGAAGTGCAAGCATTGGGGTTGAACTGATCTTCTCTTTCAGACCATCGAATGATTTTTTCTACTTTCCACCCAACTGGAAGACCTTTTTCACACTATTCAATGTATGCAATGGAGCTCTGATAGAAGAGAAGTTAGCAATAAACCTCCTCCAATATTGTACTGCTCCCAAAAAGATGCTTACCTCAATGACTGTCTTGGGCGTTAGCCAATTCAGAGTGACCTCAACCTTAGAGGGGTCTATCTTCAAGTCACATCCTCCAACAATATCCCCCAAGTACACCAAATAAGTTTTACCAAATTCACATTTTGACATATTAAAAAAAAATTGTTCCTTCCTTAAGACATCAAGTACTTTTCTTACATGAATGAAATTTTCATCATATGATTTACTAAAAATCAAGATATCATCGAAGTAGATTATGATAAAATCATCAAGAAATGACATCAACACATCATTCATTACATGCATGGAGGCAGAAATATCATTACATAAATGAAAAGGCATAAAATGCCATTCATATAGACCTTTTTTAGTGTTGAATGTTGTCTTCCTTTAGAAATTCTAATTTGATGGTAACCACTCCTTAAGTACAACTTAGTAAAATACTTTGCATCTATCAAATGATCAAGTAAATCATCAATTCCAGGAAGTGGATAATGGTTCTTTACCATAATTTCATTCAAGGCATGGAAATATACACACATGCATCAGGTTCCATCCTTCTTTGGCACCAACACAATAGGTGACCCACATGGCAAAGTACTCGGTTAGATGATACCTTTTTCCAAAAAATCTTTAATTTCCTTTATGATTTTAGCACTCTTCATCACCGACATCCTATACATGCACATGTTAGAAAGACGAAAATCTTGTTTCAACTGTATTTCATGCTTGATTCCCCTCTTGGGATGTAATCCCTTTGGTTCCTAAAACATCTCCTTATATTTATTAACCAATTTAATCAAATCAGATTTCAACTTTGGAGAAAAACCTTGAAATTATTCATAATCAACATCATTCTTTGGTTTAATCATAAAAAGCACAAAATTCTTCCTTCAATTCACTAGTATTTTCGTGTGTCCTACATTAACTAATGAAAGGTTTAGTTTCTTGCGATGAGCTCTCACAATATACTCCACACCATCTTTGAAAAAGTGGTATTTTTCATCCATTTTTTATTTCCCCTGGTTGTTTAATTTATTGGGCCTCATCTCTAAATGAAGCTTCCAACAAAGGTCCTCATCATAACCCTCTTTGGAACAATGTTTTCATGTTATTTCCTCTCCTTCCCTTTTAATGGATGTTGTTTTATTTCCTTTTCCTTGGAAACCCTTTCCTTTCTCTCCACCCTTAAAGGGATTTTTTTTACCCTCTTCTAGAATGTGTTTTCTGTCTTACCTCAAGGTGTGTGGCTTGAACACAAACCTCATCTAGAATATTCGGATTGAACATACGGATACTATGCCTTAGGTAGCTATGTAAACCCCCTATATACTTTAGCAGCATGTCTTGTGATTGCAAATCAACACCTAACATAAGAGCTGTTCTTAAAAGTTCTTGGGTGTAATCTTGCAAATTTTGACATTTAAGTTATCTAAAGTTCTGCCAATTCATGATTTATTTTTGTATATATGCTAGCGGGTAAAATTGTCTCTTAATTTCAACAATGAAATTAGACCAAGAGATTGAGATATTAGCATGATTTTTATCTCATCTTGTGTCTTAGCTTCCCACCATACTAGTGATACACCCTCCAGTCTCAAGGAAGCTAGATGAATATTTGTATCATCATCTTGAAGGTTTTCAATTCTACAGTAAATCTCCAACTGACAAAACCAATTGTCAAGCTTCTCTACATTTACTTCACCATTATACGTAGGCAGCTCAAATTTAATATCAAGTTTTAACAGGGGTGTTTTACCAATTCCTTTTGAGGTATGCTGATGAGTATGAATAAGGGTTGTAGTAGTGGAAAACGATGAAGAGGAAGGTGAATATGGTGGTGAGGATGATGGTGTAGTAGATGGTGGCTTATCACCATTTCCATTACCTCCTCTTCTTGGAGAACCCTCTCCTCTTGGAGGCTTGTAGCTTTCACCATGAAACCTTGTATTCGTCTCTTCATAGAGGACTTTCACCATCTCTGTCATGTCAGAGAAAGCCTTCCTAAAATCCTTCTCATCCTCTATCATGTTATAATTTCCTCCTTCATGAGAAATGTTTATTGAAGCCTTAGGTACAACAAGAGGTGAATCTTGTGGTGGAGATTGTAGCAATTGTGCCCTCCTTCTCCTTTCTCCAACTTGAGCACCTGCACCCACAAGCTTGTCTTCTCCTATTTTAAGCTTCAACCTTGTAAGAAACTAAACACTTGCAAAACAATTAAATCCTCCTTACAAAAGTAAACCTAATTATCTCATACCAACTCGATCTAAATGGGAAAGTTAACTTTGATGTGTTAAATTCCTCTTCAAAATATAAACAAACTTATTGAGTAAAATTGCAAGTTTAACCATGATTTTTTATGTGTTTTATTTAAATTTCATGAACAAAATAATAAACAGTAGCATATAACATAAATGAATCATATCCATAAATAGTAACACAACAACACATGATGAAGGAGTTCACCTCGCCTAGGCTATGCCTCCTTGGTCAAGCTTCCAATGGCTTGGCTCTCTTCAATAATGCTCAACAGTGTGATTACATACATTTTCAATGCTCCAATAGCTCTGAAACATACTCCAATGGCTCCAAAATGCCCAAAAATGCATGTCTAGCCTCTTTTTTCTCCCAATTTTGTCAAAAACTGACTTAGTTATGGCTTCCTCAAGTTTTGGCACTAACCACACACCCCAAATTCCACCAAATCCCGTACCTTCCTACAATTTTTCCTCCAAATCCACTAACTGATCACCAAATTACGAAATTTCCAGGAGAAATTATTGGGAGGCTAATTTTTCAACTCATGCCTTAAATCCAAAAAACCATTTTATATGGTTAATACACCGTCGGTGGTTGGTCCATTGTGCTCACATTGGATGGCTTGGTAGATCATTTACAGTGATAGCTTACACTCCTGTCGGCATCAACGAGCAACTTCCAATGCGGTCACATGCCTTGCTCACGGTGGCGGTCACGGAAACGGTTCTTACATGCCCTTGGTTCCAAGCCAAAGGTCATATGCAATGCATATAACATGGGGGATGGCCCTTAGGGCTCCCCCACTCCACCCCCAACTCCACCAAACTTAATGTTTAAATACAACTCGTAACCTTTATATATTAAGAAAAATAGTGATGGTGTGGTGGTATATCATTTGATTGGTTCGTCAGTGGTTGCAATTTAGATCCCAGACACCTTTTTTTAGACCTCCATATGAAATTTTGGTGGCCCTCAGGATTCCATGTGGCAACCCATGTTTGTGCCACGTCACAACTTGTGATTGGCCACCAAAAACCCGATCAAATCACACTATTTCAAACCAACGAAAACATGCCACTTGGCACAAACTTATTCACTGAAGAAAATCTCATTGACTAGTCAACCTATCAACTAGGCATCCCCAATGAGTAGTACAAATTGCTGACTGAGTTTTCCTGCATTTTTTTTTTAATTTGCATGTCTGAAAAAGTGGATAAAACACATTTTTGGGAGCATACAGTCTCATTTTTTCATGAATCTAGTTGCACCAAATTCAGAACGACGAGATCTATGTGGTATTTTAGGTTCCACACCATTACAACAAATTTCATTTTTTATCATAATTTTGAGCACATGATCATTAGAAGAATGGGTGGAGTCATGGATTCCAACATCCATATGGGGAAGATCGTGATTTAATTTCTTTGGTGAAGAAGTGGATACAATCTTGATGAAATGAAAGGCATTGAATGTTCCAATGAATGGAACATATTAATGTATAGTGACTCATCTAGTGATAATAAATTCTCCGATTCCTTGGAGAAAGGCATGGAGCTTTATATAATTACACCAACCTTTGAAGAGAGCTATTTCATATTAACGAGTTCTAGAGTGAGGAATTTTCAAAGACAATGGAAATAAGTACAATATTGGCTAGAAGATTACAGGAGATGTTCATGGTAATATAAGATAGATAGATTGGAAACTTCTCCAAATGTATAAGTACCCTCATTTGGTAGAGCATCGACATTTTGAAAACTGACAAGTGGAAGTTCAAAAAAAAAAATTCAATTTTCCTCCTATAAAGTGGTAACATAATTGGTTGATGCTCTTAAGAATGGAATTGTTTTTTGGTTACTTTTCTTTTCAAGGTTTTCAATAGTTTAAGTTTAAAATTTTACAGGTAAAATATTGTACACTGTAATTTCACTTGAACAAAATTGATAATTACATGAATTGAGATCTTGGAGAAAGAGAAAGTACATTGATGTTCTTTGAGGAAACAGAGGGAATATCTACTCTGCATAGAAGGTAGAAGTGTGTTATTTGGGTGAGGAAGAATAATGAAGGACTCCAATAGTAGATATAGTAGAAGGATTGGAGAAAATCGTCACAATAATTATAGTAGGAAGGTTGTAACTAAGAATAGAGGATGTTCTTGAATATTTGTGGAAAAGAAACTTTACAAGTTGCAACTGAGGTTGGAAAGGGGAGGAAAAATGTACATCCATAATGGAAGTGAATATATGCAAAATACTAAAAGGAGCACATAACCTCAAATAGTTATAGACGAGAGAGCTAAGCATATAAACAATATGGGCTCAAAGATAGCTTGGTGAGGTATCTCAACACGTTAAGGAGTAACATGGTATTGCAAAGGCATAGATGCAGTTGACAAGTGGAGAAGGTAATGTTCATAAATAAAAAAGGAAGGTGCCTATTGATAGTCATGGCATGGGTTTAGGTAGAAGCCACAACAAAAGAAAAGAATATTCCTAATGTAATAAAATAAAGAGAAGGATGAGTTAAGAATAATTTGACCAGGAAATGGATGAGATGAAAGAACAACTCAACATAATGGAGATCCTTCTATAAAAGAGTGAAAAAGAAAAGAGATTTGGTTGGAATGTGAAGAGGAAGGTCAAGTGGCCTATAATGAAATTGTTTGCAAGAAATTTGAGGAGACACTTGAACAATGTGAAGAGAAGCTTGAATTATTGGATGAAAAGAGGGAAAATTAGAGGAGTTGAGTCTAAGAAGAGGCGACTTAAGGAATAATAATTTCACTTATGTGAACTAGAGCAAGGATATATCTTTGGAAAGGAGGATAAAGAGAAATAAAGACTTACTACAAGTCCCATGAACTATTGTGGAATTTCAGATCAACATGAAAATTTGATTTTTTAAGCATAGGAAAAGGAAATTGAGCCTTACAATTTTAAACCTAATAAATTCTGTATGGATGTAGGATTTGATGTAGATGGAAAATCATCTACAATTGGTAGAGATAGAGGAAAGGTAGAATCTAAATTCTATTACAAGTGAGAAATTGAATGATTATCTTTACAAAATCATGAAATAAAGACATTACCAAAAACCTTTGATGAAGGAAGAGGAGGAAGCACAGTATTATTAATGTATAATTGAAATAAACACATATTTTTATACTAAAATTACTAAAGGAAATTTGTAGGAATCTATTACTATAGTGAATATGAGGCAATTGATGAGGAATAAAACCAAAAGGAGGGAAATAATGAAGAATAAAATATAAGTGTAATTATTGTAAGGGATGATGAAGGTCTTATTATAGAGGAAAGAGATGTAGTATTCAAGGAAGAAGAAAATATATTAGAGGAATGGTTGGAAGGAGATATAAATGTTGAATATGACATGGAGGACACAAATTCAGTTCAAGGTAATTGTATTGATTTATTTGAAAAAATGTATTTCCTAGAGGAGAAGTTAGAAAATTAGAAGGTGTGTATTCAATTTGTAAAATTGAAACTAGAAGAAGCGGAACTTGTCTTCAAAGGCAATAAAGGGAGGAATATGTAAGGTGTGAGTAGAAAATAGTGAAGGTGTATAACCTCGAATTTGGTAAGAGTCTTGAAAATTTTATGCATAAGGAAGATATGTAGCAACAAGTAAGAGATGAATGTAAGTTTCAGCAGTTAAGGGCAAAGATGGATGGGGAAATTGGTAGATTATGGATTTTTCTAAGGATGTCAAAGAGAAGGTAAACTAACGTGAAAACGGAATTTGGTAGCAGAAAATAAGTGATTGTGAAGGATTTCATCAACATGACAAGTGGGAAACTACACATAAAACTTGGAGTCCTATAGAGTTGAGGACAACTATAGGAGAAGCAATTGAGCAACAACATAAAAAAATGCATGATTAACTAAAGTATAAAGTTTGGCATCTAGGAATATTATGAAATCAAAGGCTTATGACCAAGAGGTCAAAAAAAATTCTACTTTGGGAGTCCGATGCAGGAGAATCACAAAATCCAAGTGATTTCACATAGAATGAGTTTTTAGAAGGAAAATATTTGAATAGGCAGTTTTCACATTTGAGAAGGAATTATGCTTTCTTATTGTGAATGATTTATTTTATATATTTATTTTTAGTAACGATGAGTCATATTTATTTTAGAATTATGGATAGAGATAAATTTTTGGTAAGCATATTTTCCTTCTAGGGCTTCATAGATTCAGAGAATAAATCATTGAGTGATTTATGGATCTAGTGAAATATACTTTTTTTCTTAAAGTTGTATTTAATCATTATAAGACAAAGGGAAAAGATAATGGAAAAAAGAATATGAAATTAGGCCATAGTTACAAATAAAAGTAATATAATCTATGAATTGTACTGTCTGTATAGATTTTTTATGAATGAAAGTAAATGGAATCATCCTTATGCTCTAAATTGTCTTGTGTGTCTTTTTTATCAAGAATAATTCTAGTCTATGTGAAACCTAGACTTTACAAAGTTTCACTGTGTGTGAGGCTAAAATTATGATAGATAGAGTTTAATTATTTCATGAATAAACCCCAAGGGATGACTCAGTTGGTCGATTTCTTGTTTCTAAGTACATTTCCAATTGGTAAGTCACGGGGTCAAATATCCTCGAAGTCCTTGGGGTTGGGCTCGAAAAGATAAGTCGATGGGTCAATCCCTTTAGGTGGATCTACCCAAATTATTAACCGTGGATGTAGAAATCAGTCAGTGACCATGAACAAGACTTGAAAAAAGAGAAAAAAACTATGTCATAAATGAATGAAGGAGATCATAGTTTAGAACTCCAAAGAAAGAGATTGAAGTTTTGATGAACTTCGTGATAGTGACCTATTGTTGGATGAGCGATTATGGAATTTTTATAACATGCCATGTGTACCGCATGGGGAAGAGCCCAGAGAAAGAAATAATGGTGGGGTTTATATGGAAGAAACGCTCAGCGCAAATGCTTCTTGACTCCCAATGTCTGGGACATAAGACACCTTCATATATGTGTAAGGAGACAATCCCGAGTAGTTCGAGTTTCTTTATCATAACCACCCACCACTTCCAAAGCTTTCTTTTAAAAAACATACCATAATAAATGTTTTGCAAAATATGAAAATGTTGAGAAAAAATTATTTAAGTCATTAGGTGTATTTGTCCTATCGCAATGGGAACTTATATTTTGCATTCTACATTCCAACATTAGTTTTTTTAAGAAATTCATCCACACATTAATAACCAGTTAGCGATTGCAGACCTAGCAGGGACTATGACTGCTTGCAACTCATCTTGTTTACCAATCTACTTATACCTTTCAACCTTTCCAATATGAAGCACATCTATTGTTTTTATTCCATTTTGAAGTACATCTGTCAGAATTAATTATCTTCAACTTTTATGTGATAAAATTGTTAGTCTTAATATAGATAACTATTTTCTAAGTGGAAGAAATTGATATTATTTATATTTTAGATAATATATGTCTAGAAAATAGGATTCAACCATCATTCCTTAAATATTGCAATAAGATTAACATAAATGTAGCAAATTACAACCATCCATTAATATCTTTGAAAAAATGATTTGTAAAATTATATTTAATAAGAATTGTCTTTGTAAATTTTTTTTATGGAAACTAATTTCTTCATATTAAAAATTAAAATTTTAATAATAAAAATATTGATTTCAATTTAACATTGAAAGGATTAGATTAGAATAATTATAGATTTATCTTAATTTTGGATCTATCAAGCACCAAGAGAGATCAAATCTCTCTAGGTGGGTACATTTTCTCAAGTTTTGCATTAAAAAGGTGATTTACACATTAAGACATTTGATCCTTCTCAACACTTAGATCCACAGTTAAAATGTATCTAAATTGGTTTATGTGATTTGGTCCTACTTCTTACTTATTTAACTCATTTTGTTAGAGACTAAATGACTAAGTCAATGGACTCTTCAAAAGGTTTCATAATTAAATAAAAGAATTTAAGTATCAAGAAAGAGGTTGTACTCCTTAGGTAAGCATGTTTATTTATGTGATTTTGTTGAATCTTTAAATCACTAGGTCAATGGGTGCTCTAAAATGTCTAGTAAAATATTTACTTCGGTTTTTTATATTTATTCTCATAGCATTTGGTAAAAAAACCAAAACAACTTTTTCCAAGAAGGAAAAGATATATTTGATTTTTTCTATTTAGATTTAAGCCTAGTAATTAATAGTTAAAAAGTGCAATATAAATTGTAGCTAATAAATCTATAAAGATAAGTAAAATCGAAAATATTAAAGACTTAAAAGGAATGGAAAATATTAAAAACTTAAAGGATTAGTATTGTCAATTGATAGCTTTTTTTTATTCTTATCAAATTTACATGGAAATTATGACTAAAATTTATCATATCAATTCATTAAAGAGTAGTCATGAAATGCTATTACAAATTGTTAGTAGCATTACCCAATTTAATTATTCAAATATCAATATGTTGTAGTAGTGCCTCCTTTAATTATTCAAATAAATCTATTCATATGCGACTAACTGATATGAGAAATGTATATTTGGAGATTATTTCTTCCATATATATATGAAAAATTACTCTCACTGATATTCGACAGTTTCACTATAAAATAAGATCTCTTAGTTTATCTATCCTTCCTATAAATGTTCCAATAAAAGTATGACCATAATCTAAAAAAACCTCATAGATATTAAAAATTTTGCTGCAAAGTAGGATATCTTGGTTTATCTTCAATCAACTACAATAAAATTACAAATAGTGAGGAAATTCAAATAAAGTACAATATTTTTGCACTCACACATTTAATTTCTACACGAAATACCATGAAAATTGTTTAAAAAATGAAGTTTTTCTATCTCTAGTATATAAACTATCACTTCTGTAAATATTTTTTCAAGCCCTTTTTACAATAAAATATGGCCATAACCTAACTGAATCACACTTATATTAAGTAATTTTACCGCCAAGTCAGATCTCTTAGTTTATCTATCCTTCCTGAAAATATTTTTCAAACCCTTTTTCCAATAACATTATGGCCATAATGTAAACAAATCTTTATTTTATTAGGAGCAATGATTTATGTACCTAATTTATTCAAATAACATGACCTCTTTAGAAAATGAAAAATTAATGGGAATTTTATGCCTTTAGAATATCATGGGGTATCATAAAATAGAGTTTGTAATTTGACCGAGTCAAAATATTTAGATAACATAACATAAGAATAATATAACATGACATGAAAGTACAAAAACTCTCCCATACTAGGCTGGAGAGCCCCACTAGACTCAATTAATATAAATATAATGAAATCAAAGTTTTTATAAAATAGGTTTCAAATGGTGTCTTAATCATGAATTTATTTCATGGGACCAGTGAAAATTTTAGGGGCTAATATTCGCACATGGGATAATTTTCCATGATTTTCTATATATATATATATATATATAAAACTCAGCCAATTTCCATTTTTTTTAAAATTGATTCGCCTAAATTTTATAGTATAAAAATATTTTACCTTGAAAATCGTCGAAATTTTATGTATATTAATATAAAATAATTAGAAACCTAGATATTTTTACAAAAATATCATCAAAATTTTTACAATTTACATATTGGGGACTAGTAAGATTCACCAAAATTTGTAATATTGAAGATAAACTTCTATAATTAAAAAATTCCCTACATAGGATCAGATCAAAATCCTATTATTAAAAATAAAAGAATAAGAAAGAGAAATAACCTATAATTCATCATTTATAATGATACATTTTCCAACACCAAAATGGACTATTAAAAATATGCTTCAAAAGCGATCCATGTAAGATAACATTGACGCTCAATGCCAAATTCCTAGAACGGAGTATTGGTGCCTATATATGAAATATATATAACTAGTAAAAAGTATATTTTAGGTTTAAAAGTTTAAATATGTGGGTTGTAAGATTATAATGAATGTGAATAGAATTGATTAACTAGGACTAAAAATTTGGATATGGGCTATCCAAAGGAGTTCATGTGGCATTATTGAAAATTATAGGTTCAATAAGATTTAGTAACTTAAGAAAGATAGAAGAATATTAATTAATAATTTGAGTGTGTACCAACATATTTGAAATATAAAATAGTTCAATCTAATTACAGATATTTTAAAAAGAGGAGGTTACAAAGAGGGAAAGGAGAGACCTTCATGCCTAAAAGGAAATTGAATTAGCCATAAGGGTACCTAAATGATATGGAATTATCATGCTATGTTTGAATATTATATGTTGTGGATTATATATAATGGTATTATGGGTCTTGAAGCCTAAAACAAAACATTATTCATTAGGTAGCTTGTGGATTGACATCTAGCACTAGGGGATTGAGTATGTTGAGCAATTTTACCTATATTAACTTTATCGATAGTAATTCCAATGTTGGTTTAGAGAGTTATGGACCTCACTCAAAGAATCTAACAGGGCCATTTACCCATTTTATGGATTTTCTATGTCAACTAGACAAATGGAATTATAGAATGCCTCAAATTACTTACCCACTAGGCCAATGTGAGTCAAAATTTTGACTATGGGCTATATGCCAAGGGGAGATGGTGTGTAAGAATCCCACTTGTGCATTAGATAAATCATTACGGTCCTACATCTAGAATAAAGTGGTATTATATCGTAGAAGGTGATCTATCTCATTATGGTACATTAGTCAAGAGAAATAATATTGTCACTGGGTTAGCCAAGCATGAGTTCATCAAAGCATGGGAAAAGACACTAGTCTAGGGGAAAGCATATGTGAATACTAAATAAGGAATTTTATATGATATGTTCATCCCACATCCATGATTTTTATTCATGAATGAGAATAGTAACAATTTGGAAGGAAAATGTGCAACAAATAAGCTCCTATTAATAATCTAATGGTTTTTTGGTGTGATAAAATGCTTCAATGTGAAGTAGAAATAACCACACAATTAAGCCAATATGTACCACAATATGTTTGAAGGGATACATGTCTCAAGCATAAAAATAATGCAAAGACACAAGGGTGGCTTATTAGCTAATACAATGACAAGAAATGCGAAAAAAAACGAGGAATTGAAAATCCACAAGAAAGTTATCATGTCATAAACAAATAGTAGGATATAGGAATAAGAAGGGATAGATATGATGAGACATAAACTATATGTATAATTGAAGAGTTTAGTTACTGAATTAAGAGATATACTACCACAATCACATTAATAAATGTGATTAATATACACCAATAGGCATATATAAATCACATGCACAACCACACTAGAAAATGTGGTTGAAAAAATGAAGATAAACATTAATGGTATACATGTAATATTAATATGCATATTTATGAATACTAATAATAATAATAATAATTAATTTATATATTTTTTTCGTAAAACAAAATTTTATTCATTCTTCCAAAAAGAGGTACGTCATTAGAAAAATGTAGGTAGTCTCACCCCGACCAGGTTTGTTGACTACCACTATCAGCATATGACAAAGAAACAAAAAAACATCATGATACACAATCCATAACTTGAGAGGCCATAAGCACTAGAAAACACACAAGACAAATAAAACACCTATAACCATGCTAATCCTCGGAGGTGATGGAAGATGTATTGTATGGAGCTATTCTAGGAGGAGGAGGAGGATAGAAGGAGAATTGCAATTTCTCCTCGAAATGGGAAATCCAAGCCTCCAACTTCTCAAATTTCTTAGATAACAAGTTTTCATCTTGCCAAATGACCATTATATGATCCCAGACATGGCACTAGAAATAGTGTGTTTTGTTCAAAGTAGAAATTAGTTCAGCATGTTTCTCCTCTTGCACCCGCTCTGAGGTTTACAGGATTTCAAGAAAATATTGTATAAAATCTCGATAGAACACAACACAATACCCTTGTAACTTCCCTTGTCCCCCATGAGGCGCCATCCCCCACCTCCCTGAACCACCAGGATGAACCAACCTGCCACTTTTGGTACCTACAAGGGTACAGCTGCCACGACCCGTAGACGAGCCACCATGATTTCCACCTCAAGTTGTCGACCCCACATGACTAGATTTCCCTGTCTTAGCACCACTTCGACCACCCGTAGTCTTCTCACCCGTGCGACTGCCACTGGTGTCACCCTGCCCCATGCTAACTTTACTCGTCACCACTTCTAACTAAGAGAGAGACACGCCAACCCCCGAATAGTCCAAATTGGGCCTAATTTGAAATGAGGAGCGACCCAAATGAGAAACTAGACACATGGTTATCGGCCAAAAAATGTAGATACAAACAGAGATGAACCCCTGAGAACCTTCCCAAACTATGATTTTTCATAGAGTGAAACACACCACCCACATCGATGATACCACCGCTAAGCAGCCTTGAATGAATGTGCCATAATTATACACCATCCAAAGACAAAATTTTGTCCCACTTCTAGAGATGAACCTGCACTACCCAAACCACAAGAACCCAATATACTCGCTCTCCAAATAGCACCAAGCGTTGCTGGATCCCGAGAAGGGGAAAAATATGACTAAAATTCCGCCTGCTTTCTAGAAAAAAGGTGATACCACCCGACGCAAACCAGACCAATGAATACATACACAACTAGAAGGTTGAAACCTTTAGTGTATGCAAAAAACCTTACTGGAGGACCAAACAAGAAATTGACAATAATTCCCACTTGAAAGCGGAGGAGGGAGTGTTGGCGACGAGTGTGCCACCACTCCCAAACCGGGTATCCTCTAAAGCAGCTTCCTCTGCACACAAGGCTCACACTATAACCTCCATAGCTCATCCAAACGTAGAATGACTAACTACAAACCTTGCCACGCTCCATTAAACTCCAAGGAATTCCACAACCCGCGAGAATTGAGAAAATGAAATTTCACACATAATGCATTTAACCCTCTCGCCCAAGGATTAAATTTGAAAGGTCCTACTACCCATCATAGTATTTTCTTATGATGATCTCATTTTGAAATGACCCTTCATATCACTTTTTATATTTCCTTTTATTAGTTTCATCTAAGTTAAAAGAAAAAAAACACAATGTACAACTACAAATATTAAAGTGAATGCACTTAAGCTTTGAAAATATTAGGGTGAAAAACGTTGTCCATTGCTAAAAATAATTTTCCAAAGTTTCATTTTTAATTAGATTTATTTTTCGTAAAATATAACATTTTAGTTTAAATTTCAATAATATTTTCCTAAAATGATGTTTAACGTGTGGATATTAGATATTGTTAATAAATGTCTTCAAATGAAAGTAAAGGCGAGTCGAAATTACTGAAGTTAAGATGAATCCTTTGCTAGAGAAGAGTCAGCTACTGAGGCTCAGTTAAAGGCGAATATTCGTCTGGTGGGAATTCCATGGAGGAGGGAAAATATTCCATGAAATCAAACATTCTGAGCAAATTATAAGTTTTTGTTAAAAAAATATCTACGCTCTACATATAAGAATTTGCTTGTATAAATTATTCAAATATATTAAAATCTACTCGAGTTAAGGTGAAGTCTCCCCGAGTTAAGGTGAATTCTCCGCTTGAGGAGAGTATAGTACTCGTGACTGAGACGTTATAGGGTTGGAACAATGGTCCAAGTGATTTTTAATTTGAAGCATTGATCAAATATTTAATCAAATAGTGATAACAGAATAATACTAATCAAGACATTATTAAATTAGGCCTATGCATGTTCACTCACCAAATACATATTGATAGACTTGATGAAGAAATTAGAATATAAAGACTCTCACTAAGCTATAACTCACCCACATAAAGAAAAAATATTTATATAAACATCATCTTGATACTCACACAATCCATAATGTCAATTACCCTATCATATTTAAATCTCTAAATTAATGGGGAAATGAATTATTTACCACTCTTAACAATATTTTAAAATAAAATGTATAACATAAAAAACATACCCACTTCTAAAGTCTCATCTACAAATTCATAACATAAAAATCATACCCACTTCTCAACTATCATCTAGGCTTACAAAAAGTGACCAACCTAAACCATTTTAATTTCCGATCCACTACGCCTCAAAAGGGTTAAAATTTATTTTCAGTGACTGAAAAGAGGTTCGTGTCACAAACTATTTGATATCTCTCTCCGTGCTTGGTAGATCCTGGATTAAGATGGATCTAGGTTGGTTTAATTTTACTTTTAAATATGTTATGTTCCACATGAATACCATGGGTAAATACCATGTGTCAATACCATGGGTGAATACCATGAAATTATTTTATTTAATGCTATTTTTTTATTATTTTTATTTTATTTTGATTAAGTAAAATGTTTTCCCTAGTGTGATTTTAATATTTAGGGATAAAAAACACATTACATTACATTACAACCAACTTAGATCCATCTTATGGGCCGAGAGGGATCAAATATCTTGAGATGCAAACCTCCTTAGAGTGAAAGGAGATTTGATAATTGATTAGGAGTTAAGATGGATATAAATTTTTTTAATTCCCCCCTTTAAATATTATTCCACATGAATACCATGGATAAATACCATGAAGTTATTTTTATTTTAACGTTATTTTTTCATTAATCTAATTTTACATTGAGCAAATACAGTTTTTTTCACCTAGAGCTATTTTTAATTTCATTTTATTTTCACTTAGTTCAAAAATAAATAATTTTATTAAATATATATATATATATATATATATATATATATATATACAGTATTAATTTTTAAAATACAAATATTACATGTTAAAATATTATATCCATAATGTAGAGTACAAAAAAAAACTATCTATGATAAATTTACTTTTTTACTTTAATCTTAATTTTAATTTTAATTTTATGTAATTTGACTAAGTCACTCTATTAAGTCACAACTAATCTGAAACATACCAAACATATATAGAGAGGGAGAGAGAGACTTTTGATTTTTTTATATACCCGTCAATTTGACATTTTTCAAAATTATTTGCAGGTCAACATTGACGTGTTTGTTTCAGAATAAACTGTATTTTGCTAGTAAAAAATAGAAAATAGGTAAATGGGCGTCAAATTTAACCCGCTCCTATATAGACAATGTATATTAAGAGGATAGGGAGGTCGACCCTCCGAGCGGCCACACACTCAAAATGAGTGTCTACACCTTCCCTTGGAATTGCATCTACCCTGCTAATCACCCTTATGAGGGAAATTATTAATTTATATTAATTATTATTAAAGTATTCATTAACTATTATTTAACTATTGATTAATATTAATTATTATTATAATCATTTTGAATTAAATAACTTTATTACTCTTTAAATACTATTATTATAATTATAATTATTAATTAATATTACTAATATTTGTAATAAATATTATTATTTTTATTGTCAATTAAATTTAATATTATTATTAAATAATAATAATAATAATTTAATATTAATAAATAATAAGACAAAGGGATTAATACTAAAAATCCAAGGAAATATAAACCCAAGTGATTAATATTATAAACCCAAGATATATAAATTCTAAGATAAATATTACAAATACTAAAATAAATATGTTTGACCATAGTTTACCATGGTTGATTTTCATAATGAGAAAATATTTGTTATAATGTGAAGTTGCACCATGGTTGACCTTGGTTGATGATGGTTGAACATGGTTTATTTTCATATTGAGACAATCTTTTCCACAATGCGATGTTGGGCCATGGTTGACCATGATTAACCATGATTAGAAACCCAAAGCATCTATATTAAACCTTGAGATTAATATCATAAACCCTATGATTAATATTATATCCTAGGAATATAAACCTTAGGATTAATAAATTGCAAAGAATGATGATTTAAATCTAAGGGAATAATAAATTCAATTGATTAATACTAAAAACAAAAATATTATAAGCTCACCGGATAATATTATAAACCCAAAATATATAAACCCTAAAATAAATATAATGTAAAGAAAAAATAACTATTATGTAAAGATGGTAAAACATACTCTATAAGTATAATTGAAGAAGTTAGTTAGTGAATTAAGTAATATATTAGTCTCCCAAATATAAATGGACCTAAAGACAAAAAAGAAAAAAGAAATCTTAAAATCATTATATTTTAACTGTTTTATAATAATAATAATAATATATTAAAAAAAAATTAGAATGATTACAAGAAAAAAATAATATCTATTATAATAAGAATAATTGCATTATAGTAAAGGATAAAAAATCATATCTATTATAATAAGAATAAGTACATTATAGTAAAGGATAATAATTATGAAAGAATAGAAAGAAAAATATTTATTATAATTTCGGGCGGAAGGTGGAGAGAGTGTTCAACATGTTTTAAAACCTATAAAATATAATAACTCATTGTGAGCAAAAATTGACGTTATGATTAAAACAATCTTAGAGTTTTATAATATTTTCTAGAATTTCTAAAGGGATTTTTCATTTTATGTAAATGGATATTATTTTAGATAAATGATGATAATTTTAAAGGTGTTCATTTGATTAAATAAATTTCTTTCGTATCATATATTTTTATGCATTTGTTATTTTCAATGCCTTGTGAACGAGTGAGGTTTTGTTGTAAAACGTCACAAAATACAATGAACATACATTTGTCTTATATATCATTAAATTCATTCAAAAATTTTCTTATTGGATTCAAAATTTTCATTTTGAACTTCTGTTTTGAAACCTTTTATTCGATTTTATGGATTGGAAACTTTGATTACATGGTTTGGGTGTACGGATTTTGAGGTATCTCTAAAGGAATTTAATAAAATTGGATGAACTAATTTAGAAAACTAGAAATAAGTACAAATTTAATAAAGTTTGATCAACAAATTTTGAATATGTGTGAGGAGATTTTAAAATACATATAAATTTAATGAAATGATTGTTGTGTTAAATACTCTTGGTTGAAAAATGATAACTATTTGCATATTCGTTACTCTTTAATATATATGTTGTCAAATTATCATTTAAATTCGTTTGAAAAGGACATTTAATTGAAAAGCATGATTTAACTAATCTTTTAGGCATCATATAAACTTTTATGATTCATAAAAATAAGTGATTTTAATGTACCAATCCACAAGCTCATGAACAAAATCTCAAGCTCTTGTTTCCTCATCTCCCTACCTCTTAAATTCGCTGGACAAACACTAGAGTTAAGAGTGGTTATTCATCATTGTTATCCGTGAGTGAGTGCTCACCTTTTTTCCATTATGTTAAATATGAAAAATAAGGTTACACAGCTCAGGCGTTTCGTCTTATACCAATCATTGTTTGCGTAAAGTTAATTGGTTCATCTTGTTGTCGTTATCCACTTAAACCCTTTCATGTTAAATATGAAAAATAATATATCTAAGAGGATTGGACAATTGAATACTAAATAATATATGAGTGGGTTAGAAAGTGAAATAGGGTAAACCAATTATTCTTATAATGACTTTTATTTACACCCTTTCATGTTAAATATGAAAAATTAAATATCTAAGAGTATTGGACAATTGAATATTAAATATATGAGTGGGTTAGAAAGTGAAATAGCGTAAACCAATGATTCTAATAATGAATTTTATAGTAAAATATAAAATTATTCAATATAAATTTTATATTTTATATTAATAAAATTAATAATTCTATATATAAATCTTTTATTTGTGTTATAAAAATTATAAATTGTGATGAAAATTCAAATATGTTAATAATAAACTATTGAAAAATTAAGTTTCTAATTTGATAATTATAATTTTGTGAGTAAAAGTATGTAATTGAAAGGGGCTCTAAAAATTTGTCAAGACTAGCCGATACTTTGGTGAATGGTTTAGTTTATGGTGTGGATGTGGATGTGAATGGAAGCTGGAAAAGTTCTCATTTCCAAGAAATTTTATTGAATACATTATTTATTTATTATTTGAATAAAGGTTTTTTTTATCTTTTTATGAGATATTTTAGGGTTTAATATTTGTAGATGGGCTAAATTTTCATACTTTTTTCAAAACAAAAAAATGATTGGTAAATTTCCGTTTTTTCATATTCTATAGAATATAATTATATTTCCTTAAAATTGCCAAATTTTTGTACGTGCTATATGTAAAATTTACAAAGATATCACTAATTTTTTTATAGCTTGCATATTAAGGGCTACTAAGATTCTCCAAAATTTCTAAACTTTAATATTAATTTCCATCCTCGAAATATTCCCTACCGTCTTCATAATGCACTTCTATTTCGCATTTGAAGTCCATAATTTGTTGGTAGTTTTGGTGATACTTACTTTTAAATGGAACACATTCTTATAGTTTATGGTCCTCCAAGTTTTTTTTTGCTCAGTTCCCCTTATTAACATATCTACTATCATAGACAATGTATATCCCTCATATCCTTTAAGATATCCTTCATATCCTTTAACATTATTTAAATTTAACTGGTACAAAGGTTATGATATGTGATGACACTAATGAGAATTTTGAAAAGGTGACAATAATTAATTGTCCTAAACCACATGTAGATGTTCTTCCATATGGATATGATGATGCAGATACCTCATTTAGGTTAGATAACGATGTTGCAACCATATTTACAAAAGATAAATATTTATGGCCTTAAGGTTATGTGATATAAAAGTGAATGAATATATTCAAAGTACGATGGATGAATTATAAATTAACTATATTTTTTCAAAGTTTGTAGTGAGTAGTGTAAAAAGATAACTACTCAATTTAGAAGCATCTAATTGAATCAATGGATGACATGTAAATTCTGACATGTAAATTCTTTTGATTTATGGAATGTGATATAAACAACACGAAAGTTGGGCCTATGTCGTCTTAGTAGCTTGGAAATGCATTATTAAAGATTTAAAGTTATGGTTTTATCTTATGCCTTTTATACTCAATAATAATGCGTTGTGAAAAAATGATTCTTAACTGTAACACAACACTTTTTTCCTTTCCTACATAGATATTTTTTCTTTATGAACTAATCCAGGTCCATCCCAAGTTTCAAGTCATTTTCAAAAATTCAAGGTTTTAGAAGGCAAAGCTCCGAATAGGGGGTTTTTTCATTTGAGAAGGAATTATAATTCCTTAACATAAATAGTTTAATTTCTCTATTGATCACAAAAATCATGAGTCATAGTTCTTTTAGAAATATGGATAGATATAGGATTGAATAGATAAGATTTTTAACGTGTGAATCTATCTTTTGGGGCATGAGAGAATTACAAAATAAATCATGGAGTGATTTATGGATCTAGGAAAATATATTTTGTTTCTAAAAGTTGTATTTAATCAAATTGTAAGCCTAAGGGAAAAGCTAATGGCCAAAGGAATGTGAAATTAGGATGTAGCTATAAAGAAGATAAATTTTTGAATTAGATTGTATGTATAGAGTTTTCACGAATGAAATTAAATGGAAGCATCCTTGTGCTTAAAATTGTCTTTTGTATGTTTGTAATTGAGAATAATTCTAGTTTGTGTGAAATCTAGACTTTTCAAAGGTTCAATATGTGTGCAAGGTTGAAATTGATGATAGAATCAGTTTAAGTCTATCATGAATAAGTGAGAGATCGTAATCAAGAGCTCCAAACAAGGAGAATGAAGTTTTGATGATATTCATGATAGTGAACTATGCTTGGATGAAGGAAATTGGTGGTTGTTGATTGCAAGTCTATGGAGAGTCTCCAGAGATGAAAATTTATGTGAAGTTCTAAGGAAATAACGTGGGGTCCAAAACAATTTGGTGGATTCACCTAGATTTGTAAGTTCTCTATCTGATGGTATTTTTCATGAAATATTTATTGGTAATATCACCCAACATGGATTGCAAATAATGTCCAATACTCGTAGTAGTTCCCTTCTTAGCATAACATCTAGTCCCTTGAAGTTATTTGATGAATTACTTGGACAATTTTATTGGTTGAAGAACTGTCCATATTGCGATTAATTACAGACTACGATGAGCCTTTGTGCAGATGTGTTCAACTCCTAATTTTTCAAATCTATGAAGGTAAATTCATTCCCCTTTCAAGAAATCACAATTGGTGGTGAATATTCACCAAGAAGTCGAATTGAAGAAAATTTTCTTCAATTGTGAAGTCATGGACATATGAATAGCTTGTAAAGTTGTTGGAATTGTGTTTAATATGGTTAAGATAGTGGTATAATAGTTGGTATTTAGATACCCTATTTAGAGCATGGGGTCGTCACTACACGAGAAATACTATAACACATGGGTTGATATTGGGGTATATATAATGAGGAAAAAATGGCATAATACATTGAGGGATATATACGGTCAAAGTGTTTTTATATTGGTAGGTATAAAAGTTGGAGCTCAAAGCTAATGAAAAAATATAAATGGGTGTAAAAAATGTTAACGAAAAAATGGATACCTACAATATATAGTGAGATTAAGGGTTTTTAAAACTGGGAAGGTATATTGGGTTTATATTGGTAGGGGATTAAATAATGTGATTTTTTAGAGGCATTTTCCAATATGTAGTCAAATTAAGGGTATTTTTTAATATGTTATGAGAGCACGTGACATGTTATAGGTTCATTGAGTGATGCCCTTGTGATTGAGAGTCTAAATTGTTGGGGTTTTATTAATTATTTGATGAAATTACAATAGGTACGATTTTATTGTGAAGGGGTAACTATGTTTTGGTTATAGAGAATACATCGATGATTAGAGATCTGAATGGGAATTTTATTTTTTACTCTGTTAAATTTCTCTTTAGAATATAAACAAAGTTCTTGAGGATTTATGGAGTAAATTCCAATTTGAACCATGATTTTTTATGTGTTTTATGTAAATTTCATGAAAAAATTAACATGAACAAAACAATGAACAACAACGTATAACATACATGAATCATTACCATAAATAGTAACACAACATCACATGATGAAGAAGTTCACCTCACCTGGGTTATGTCTCCTTGGTCCAGCTTCCAATGGCTTGGGACTCTTCTACTATGCTCAAAATTTTGATTACATACATTTGCAATGCTACAACATCTCTGAAAGATGCTCCAGTGGCTCCAAAATGCCAAAAAAATCCTGTCTAGCCTCTTTCTACTCACAATTTGGTCAAAAACTAAATTATTTATGGCTTTCCCAAGTTTTGGCAATAACCGCATCCCAAATTCCACCAAATCTGGCACCATCCTACAATTTTGCCTCCAAATCTACTAACCAAGCACTAGATTGCCAATTTCTGGACGAAATTGTCGAGAAGCTGAATTTTCCACTAAAGCCTTAAATTTAGAAAATAATTTTATATGGTTGGCACATTTTTATATTTTTATAATAGCAAAATCCATCAAGTGGTTAAGTGACCATTGATGGTTGTCCTGTTGTGGTCACATTGGACAACTTGGTAGAGTGGTTACTATGGTGGCTTACACTCCCAACAGCTTCAGCTAGCAGCTTCCAATGAGGTCACATGCCACGATGAGGGTGGCAGTCAAGGAAAAAGTTCGCTCGTGCCCTCGGTTCTAGGCCAAAGGTCATATGCAATGAATATAACATGGGGGATGGCCCTCAGGGCTGGCCCCCTCCATCCCCAGCTCTGCCAACATAAATTTTAAATACAACTCGTAACCACTATATATTAAGAAACAAAGTGATGACATGGTGGTATTTCATTTGGTTGGTTTTTCAAAGCTCGTAGGTTCGATCCTCGACACCTCTGTTCTGACCTTCATACAAAATTTTGGGGGCCCTTGGGTTGCCACATGGCAGACCCTAGTCTTGCCATGTGGCAGCCTACGATTGGCCACCCAAAACCCAATCAAATCATGACATTTGAAACCAACAAAAATCTGCCACTTGGCGCAAAATTATTTGCTAAATAAAATCTTGTTGACCAGTCAACTTGCTAAATATGTATGCCTATTCAACAGTATGGACTACTGACTGGGCTATTCTACATTATTTTTTTAATTTCCTATTTGAAAAACTGGAAAGAATGTATTTCTGGGAGTATACTGTGTCGGTTTTTTGCGAAATGAGTTGCATCGGATCCAGAATGATGACACCTATGTGGTCGTTTAGGTTCCACAGAATTTTGAAAACTTTAATTTTTAAGAACTTGAGCACTCCTCCCTACTGGAAGCTTTTGGACCCCAAAATATCACTTTCGGTTATTTAGCAGATGAGGATATAGTTCACTCACCTTTCAAATATTGATCCATTTGGCCTTAGAAGGATTTCTTCCTTTGAGCCTCACATGAAGGTATACTACACTCCCTCGTTTTGATGTCCTTGTTCTTATGTCAAGAATAGTGTCTTCTTGAACCTCATCAAGGTATTCAGGATAAAGGTTTTCAATAGATGGAATATGGACATGTTATCCCTGATCTTCAATCAAAGGAGGCTCATACAACGTTAAGTTCTCAACATTAACAACAGATTAATTTTTCATGTATGAAGGCAAATCGAACTTGAAGTAATTGTCACCAATATTTTCCAAAATTCTAAAAGGAACATAACGGATTGGATTCAATTTTTTACCTTCTCCTTGAAGCCTTTATTTTCTAATGTGAATCCAAAATTCATCACCAACTTCTAACTTGTGATCTACATGATGGTTTTCGTGCCTTTATTTGTACTTTCCTTGGCTCTTCTGAAGCTCATATTGAATTGTTTGATGTATCAATTGGATTTTTTCTATGAAATATTTGGCTTTCTCTATGTCTCTATAACCATCAATAGTAAAATCCTTCCCAAAAATGAAATCCAATGGTGATCTAGGCAAGTATCCAAGACATGCCTAAAATGGCGATTTCTGTGTAGAGGAGTGTTTTTCAAGGTTGTAAGAATGTTGAATGTAGTGCAAGATTTCATCCCACAACTTAGGATTCTTGCTATAGAATCCTCGAAGAAGATGTATGACTATTTGATTTACCACTTCAATTTTCGCATATGTTTTTGGCTGAAATGCAGTACCCTTTTTGAATTTGGTATCCATCAAGTCCCACAAACTTGACAAAAAATTCCCAACAAATAAAGAATCTTGATCACTAAAAGTGGATGTGGGAAACCAAAAATGAACCGAAACATGTTGAAATAATAGGTGAGTTATTTTTTTAGTTGTTATTTTCTTTTTACATGGCATTAATATACACATCTTGTTGAACCTATCCACAAAAAAATACAAATAATCATGACCTCCCTTTTATGATGGAATACCTCCTACACAATCCATGGAGACACTCTCCCATGGAAGTGAAGGTATTTGAAGTGGTGTTTACAATGCTCACTTCCTATTGCTAGTATTACTCACTGCACACAATGAACAAAATCTAATGAAATTTGATACACTTTCAATCATATGAGGCAAATAAAAATACCTATGAGGATGTGACATTTTTTTTCTTACAGTGAAATGTCCAGCAATAAGAGAAGTGTGTTCTTCCCTTATTACATTCACTCTCTCCCCCTTTTAATACAAAGCTTTCCTAAATGATACACCAATTTGTTATTTACATGGTAATCAAATTCCTCTACTTTATTTCCTTGACTCAAGTTTGCATAAACATCTTGAAAGTCATTATCAAATGCATATTTCTCAACATAACATTCATGCAAAACAAAATTATGATTAAGTAAATTAGTTTCACTAACAATAGGCCTAGAAACCATATCACAACCTTGTATATACATTTCTTAAACCTGATGACCAAGTTGAATTGTTGTAGGAAACCCATCCATCAAAAGTCCATTTATTGCTGCAAGTTAGTTTGTGATTGGAAGTATTGTAATGGTTGGTGGTTGGTGTGTATGATGGCTTCCTTTCCCATCAATTTGTTTTTTCTGTTTTTCACACTTTGAACCAACACATAAAGCTCCTTGTCATAAGTAGGATAATTAATCACTGCACTATTGAAAGTTTCTGAATTAAATGAAATGGGTTTACCATGTTGCATAAGGACTGTGGCCATGGTATAGTTGCTTTCATCAGTTTGAATCTCAAAGTGTTGTCTCAAGTCTAGAAGTGAAAGTATTGGGGTTGAATTGATCTTCTCTTTCAAATCATCTAATTATTTTTTTTACTTTCCTCCCCACTGGAAGAACTTTTTAACACTAGTTAATGCATGCAATGGATATATGATAGAAGAGAAGTTAGCAATAAACTTCCTCCAATATTGGTTTGCTCCCAAAAATCTCTGAGAATTAGTCAATTCAGAATGACCTCAACCTTAGAGGGGTCTATATTCAAGTCACCTCCTCCAAAAATATTCCCCAAGTACACCAAAGAAGTTTTACCAAATTCACATTTTGACATCTTCAAGAAAAATTGTTCCTTCCTTAGGAAATAAGGTATTTTTCTTACATGCATGACATGTTTATCACGTAATTTACTAAAAATCAAGATACCGTCTAAGTATACTATGAAAAAATCATCAAGAAATTACCCCAACACATCATTCATCACACACATGAAGGTAGCAAGAGAATTACATAAACCAAAAGGAATAAGTATCCATTCATACAAATGTGGTTTTGTCTGTAATGTTGTCTGCCAAATTTCACCTTCAGAAATTATAATTTGATGATGACCACTCCTTAAGTCCAACTTAGTAAATAATTTTCTTCTTTCAATTGATTAAGTAAATCATCAATTCTAGGAAGTGGCTAACGGTTCTTTACAGTAATTTTTTTCAATGTGTGGAAATCTACACACATGCACCATGTTCCATTGTAATATCCATTTTTTTACTCCTTTTATTAGACAATTGAACAGTCCTAAAGGTTCAAGTGGAACCAAGGGAAAACAATTATTGTGGACATGTTTTATTATTTAAATTTAATAAAATTGGAAATGGAATTAATTCTGCAAAGACTAGAGTATAATTAGAGATCAGGAATCCAAGTCCATGAGGATGGATAAGGTTCCAAATAAATTATCAGTTCTCCAAAAATCCTTGGAGAAAACACATTAAAATTTGATTATTATATTTGAGATAAAAATCTAAAAATATACCCCAGTAAAGAGGAAAGTTACTGGGAAGAGGTGGAATAAAACTAGAAAGAGGAAAAGTTAGTTTTAAAGTACTTTTGTGGAAAAAACAAAAGGAAAGCCTGGGAAAAAAGGAAAACAAAATCATGATTAACTGGACGCAATTATGGAAACAAACTGATGGGAAAGCAGGCTTAAATAAGAAAATTTTAGGTAGACAAGAGGTTTTCTACTACTAGAAGTAATTCTCTGCTCGGGGGGAGCTGTGGAGATAGAGCTCATAGGTTGGGTGGAAAATAGTATACCATAATTTGTATGCACAAGTTAATTTATTCTATATTAATTTTTTGTTATTATATTAAAGTTTATAATGGGGCGATATAAGTAGCCAGGTCTTTCAAAGAGTATATTTTGTGTATGTAAGTAGTAGGATACTTTTCTGTTAGTGGTAAACTATTTAGATATATGCATTTAACAGAACCTACTATAATAAATACATTGTAGTTCTGTAGTGATGAACGGATAATTTTACGATGGTATCAACTCTTAGAATTTCTAAACCTATGAAGTAGGTTTAAATCTAAGGTTAGGTAAAGTATTTCCAATTTTATATGCATAAAGTAAATATAATGAAATTTTCCAACTAATTATTACAAACTGTCAAATAACATTATACAGAATGAAAGAAATTTTTTTCTGGTATTTAGCCTAAATATAGAAAATTCAAATCATATCTTATACTGTAGCATAATTAGAATATTTTTAATTTATACATAATTCATACTATTCTATCATAATTGCAGCAAATATTACATAAAATATTATCAGAATTGAAGTAAAGGTTACATAGAATACAACATATGTTGAATAGTAAATATAAATTCAATTTTGGAAATAGAGTATACCAAATTATACTAAATTAAAATAAGTTGGGAGACTTTTATATATATATATATATATATATATATATATATATATATATATATATATATATATATATATATATATATATATATATATATACCGTCAAAGAAATTAATGTCTAAAATTGATACAAAATTGGGATTCTGTCCCATAAATTATATCTACATAATCCTTGTGAAAATAGTTAAGATTTCTACTAAGGGAGGTCCTCAAGGAAAATCTGGATCAACCTGTAAAATGAAATCCAAGTTATTATGTCATTGTATGACATACATACTGATAACCAAGCTGTAAAATGAAACATGAAGGTAAAAGGGTACCTACACAGAAACAAATTTATAGAAATTAATAATTGTGCTTAAATTCCAAAAAGTAGCGAATATTGAAATAATGGATAGTAACAAAGGACAAACAAATTATTACCTTACAGACTGTCATAGATTCGGAAAATAAATCTGTATGTAAAAGAGTTTTTAGGACCAGTCAAATTGAGAAGGAGAAGAAAACAATAGCCGAAGAAATTATTAATTAGAATCAGGAAAATTCTTACCTAGAATCAGGAAAGTTCCTGTACAAATTAGGGAATAATAATATTAGACACTATTTTGTACAAATTTATTTAAATTTAATTAAAAGTTAGAATTATTACAGGCTATTGATTCTAATCCTAGTATGAGGAAAGATTAGTACAAATAAAAAAATTGACATTTAAGCCCATACAGTTAATGAACAAGTGAACAAATAGAAATTAAAGAGATTCTCAATTTTCTTCCAATTTGAAAGATGAGGTTGAAATATCTAGGAAAACGAGAATTTTTAAGAGATAATAACATTAAGATGAGTATGAATTTAACTTTAACTCAAAGTGGAAGCACACTATGAGATTCCAACAGACGTAACCGAGATCAATTAACTTGGAGGAATTGAAATTGCATATCTCATAACAGAAATTAATTAATAACCAAAATTTTAATATCAACGCAGATATTTTTTATTAGAAATGGAGTAATGTAAAACATATTGATAAAATTAGTTACTAGATAACCTTGTGTTTAGTCAACAACGGTACATATGCAAAAGGTCATGCTGGGTTCTCTAAATAGAGAAGAACCAGGAATAAAAACGAAGAGTGTCATTTAATAAAAGAACATAACTGTATTTACAAACCAAGGGTGAAAAATATGATGAGCACAGAGTAAGAGACATAACACATACCTGGAGAGGCATGGTAATGCCAAGAGGAACAAATGAAGTGGAACAATTCGAATTTGCAGTATGACAGAGGGCTTCGTTCTCAATAAGGGAATCCTCGACTTGCGTTCAACCAAACGAAGCATTAGAAAATCAAAATGTATCTTATAAAAAATATACAAATTTTGACAGATATAAACAAGAAATATAATCATATGCAAAAACGTTGGAATAGAATTCCCAACCAAAAACGTGACAGTATTAAAAGGCATGACAGCATGTTAGAGTTACGTTAACAGAGTAAGATTCTTACTCTCTATGTCAGAGGAATAGTTACAATTTGAATTGTCAGAGCTTGAAATGAGAATGACGGTAGCATTCGATCAAGGATGTAGTGTTCTTGGAATGAAACCCAACATTGCAACCATATTAAATGAAGGCGTATCAGTTGCAGAGAAAAATTGGTTAAAGAAAATTAACAATTCAAGAACCCAAAACCCTTAGAAACCTTCGATTTCGAAACTATGCAATAAAATCTGAATCATTACCTGAAAGGCATCTTGAAAATGACAAACTTGTAACCTCTACATCATAATCTTGGCTCTACATCATGAATTAATCGAAATATCTTTGAAGCAGAGTGTGTTCTACATAACCAGAGCTGAATAATGATGCCAAAAGGAGGAACAGAGCTAAATTATGGCAGAGAACGAATAACCCTAATCATGGATACAACTAAATCTCAACTGTCCACTTGGAATACCTCAAACGGAGGAGATTAACTGAGTATATGAGAAATTAAATCGATAGTTCAAAGCCATGTGATGAATTTAATGGCCATGGTACAAATAATAAATGCCAGAAATCCCGAGGAGAAAACTACAATTAAAACATTGAACTTTAAGCCGTATGGACAATGATGTCAATCTCAAATTCATAAATGCATAATTTCTATGTTTATGTACCAGTTTGAGAAGTCACGTAAGAGGGTTTCGTGGTAACCATATGAAAAGCCCGCAACTTACGTTAACCCCAAACAAAAGGATACATAACCTGACTCCATAGTATAATATCAGTCCATGTAGGAATTAATGAAGATAACGTGGAAGGTTCAATTCCAACAAACGTATTCTCATACAAAGAGTTTTAAAATCGAAACAAATGTTCATATATAAAATATGTTCGAGGAAGAATATAGTTACGTATAGTATAATGTAGGAATTAAATAAGTGCAATAAATATGAAAAAAGGCCGAAATGATTTTAATGGAGAAGTAGACCACTTATGGATAGAACATAGGTAGGTGGGTAAATTAGAAGAGAAATCATATAGTAAAGGTTAAGACTATAACCTTAACCAAAGATTTAATTATCAATTGAGGGAAGTTAGTAATATAAAATGAATGAAATATAAAAAGCATAAGGTAATATGTCTTTTGCTATTATCATAAGAAGGACATTCCATTAGTTAAAGCATGATATGAAAATCTTATTATGCGAGAAACTGTATAAGTAACCTCGATCATGTTTTAGTGACATAAGGTGGTAAGAAATGTCGCTAATATTAACTTATAATAAAGTTGATCGATGAAAATTTTTGAACTTGAATTTGACAAGCATTAGACAAGAGTACAATAAAGCTACTAGATGGTTTTGTCAAAATGTGACGAAATACATTAATGCAGTTTTATGTATTCATTATTTAACCTATGAATAGGAAAAAAAAATTGTGGAAGAAGATTTGTTAGAAATGGTATCAGAGCCCATGTTAAAACACTGGACCTAAATGTGTGCTCACACCAGGAATTAAAAATCCAAGAATTATGTTGCTATAATTTTTTTTTTTGAAAAAAAAATCACACTAATATTATTCAGTGTACAATGAATTAGAGAAAAAAAATACAGCTAAAAATATGAGTGAAGTGGATGAGCTGTATGTAGATCTGGGTGGTGCAGAAAATCCACTAGATCCAAATACTCCATTGTTGGTCATGATACATCAGATGAAAAGAGAAATGGTGCAGCTGAGAACAAACAATGAAAGATAATCACTAGCCAACAAAGTGCAAGAAAGGTTAATCAGGGAATTAACCTCGAGGAATAGTCACGAAGGTGAAGGCTTTGGCAGAAAGAGAAAGGAAGCTAAAAACCACTGAAAAGGATCTGAGGATGGCGAAGCCTTTGGACAACAATCCAAAAGGAAAAAGGAATTGCAAGGAGAATTTCGAAAAATCAAACCTCCCACTTACGATAGTGAGAAGGAGGAAAACTGCAGAAGCTTGGCTGCTAAACATCATAAAATACTTCCAATTTTATGAATATGGAAGTAACTTGAAAGCAAGGTTGGCTATTTACCAACTACAAGGTAAGGCTACCTTGTGGTGGGAAGAAACCAAAATGGTACATCTGCTAGATGAGAAAACTATCACTTGGGAAGATTTCCAAACTAAATTTAAATCTAGATATTTGAATGAAAGATACTATGATGACAAAGCCAAAGAGTTTCATGAGATGAGATTAGGGCAACTTACCATAGATGGGTTTGTTACCAAATTTACAAATCTGCTTCGCTATGTACCTTATATTAGGGAAGAGAAGGCTAAGGTACATCGATTTTTAAATTGTCTACCTACTATCTACAAGGAGAAGATAGAATTTGATAATCCCAAGACAATGGATGAAGCTGTGCGCAGGACAACACTATGTTATCATCAATTCAAAGGTATAAATGATCAAGTGAAAAACTTGAAGAAAAAATAAAATTTAAAAGGTGACTCTAGTGGAAAAAGAGTAAAACCATCATACTGAAGAACTTTGGGAAAAATCATCAAAGGAAGAATTTTAACAAAACTCGAGAAAATCAACCCGCCCAATCATAAACAAGATCTAAAGAGATAGATGTAAATAGTAAGAGAGATGGAACTATAAAAATGAGGGAACCAATAAAGTGATGGGGTTGTGGAGATCGTCTTCTGTTACGAGACTGCGCTCACCAAAGCATTCAGAACATTCAAGTGCTGAGAGAGGCAACTAATGTAAATGACGCAACAAGAAACATTCCCAGAATCAGTGTTGTGCTAGAAGATCGTCAAGCTAAACACCAATCAACCATGGTCAAAATAGAAGGTATGATTGTTGAACAAATTGTTTCTATTTTGATATATATATAGGTGCAAATTTAAGCTATATAAGTCCCTAGATGGTGGAAAAGTGAAAATTAAAGTCATAAAAAATTCAACAAGCATGGTTATTTTAGTTAGCTACGAGAACATAAAAAAAAAAAGTGACCCATAAATTACCTAAGATTGCTGTAAATTTAAATGGGTATGAAATTGAACTGAATTTGAATATTTTACCTCTAGGTTCCTATGATGTATTAGTGGGAATGGATTGGTTAGAAAAACATAAAGAAATACTTAATTGTTTAGATAAAATAGTACACTGTATAGATGATGAAGGAAAACCAGTGATAGTGTAAGGGAAACCCAGACCAATATCAGCTAGACATATTTCAGCACTACAGTTAAAAAGGATAGCAAGAAAATGTTGTCAAGTGTATGTTGTACATGTGGAATAATTGGGACAACAAACTGAAAAAGAAACTATAGAAATTTTACTAGTAATTATATAATTCAAAGATCTGTTTTGCAAATGAAATTCCTTAATTACCCCCTAAAAGAGAAATTGATTTTTCAATTAAGATAATACCATGAGCTACACCAGTCTCTAGGGCACCATACAGAATGAGTACCCCAGACTTGTTAGGATTAAAACTGTAGCTACAAGAGTTGTTGGAACGAGGCCATATTAGGCCAAGTGTGTCCCCATGGGGAGCATCGGTACTGTTTGTTAAAAATGAAGATGGTACTTTCGGGATGTGTATAGACTAAAAACAACTGAACAAACTCACTACCAAGAAGACATATGTACTACCCAAGATAGATGATTTATTTGATCAAGTGAGAGGAGCCATAGTCTTTTCAAAAATTGATTTAAGGTACAAGCTATCATTGATTGGCCTGTGCCTACTAATGTTTCCTCCATAAGATCATTCATGGGAATTGCAGGATACTATAGGAGATTTGTAGAAATAATTTTAGCCTTAGCATGTTATATTACCTCTCTACAAAATAAAGGAGTGAATTTTGAGTGGACATAAAAATGTCAACATAGTTTTGAACAGTTAAAACATAAACTAACAACTGCTCCTATTTTGAATATCATTGATCTAAACCAAGAATTTGTAGTGTGTATAAATGCTTGTACAGAAGTATTAGGAGGGGTGTTATTGCAAGAAAACTCAGTCCTAGCATATGAGTCAATAAAATTAAAGAAACATGAACGGAATTACATTGTGTATGGCTTAGAGTTAGCTGCTATAATACATGCTTTGAAGAGGAGGAGACATTATATGTTAGGGAAAAAGTTTGTATTGATGGCAAACCACATATGTTTGAAATACTTTTTCACACAACTTGATTTAAATGCTAGACAAGCTAGATGGTTGTCCTTCCTTAGTGAGTTGGACATGGAGATCAAACATATCCAAGGAAAGGAAATAATATTGTAGATTATTTAGGTAGGAATGTGCTTAAAAATTTGAATAGTGTTTGGAGTAGTGAAAATTTTGACATTGAAAGGTTGATTCAAGAAGTATTGAGTCAAGATCCAAACTATGAAAAACTCCAAGAAAAATTACAGAAAAATGAGATAGTGGGATATACTAAAAAATAAAAAGGATTGATTTGTTATAAAAATGGATTCTACATTGGCAATGTGAGCCCATTAAAAAGTGAAATTTTAGATGAGTATTATAAAAGACCCTATGCACAACACTTGGGGTATCAGAAACTGATTTCAGCCTTGAGAAACAATATGTTTTGGCCCGGTATGAAAAAGGATGTGCATAACTATTTAGCTAGATGTTTGGAATATCAACAAGTAAAAGTAGAGCATCAACATCCAGTAGGATTGCTCAATCCTTTACCCATCACAGAATGGAAGTGGGAAACAATTTCCATAGATTTTATAACTGGATTTCCAAGAACTATGTACCATCATGATTCTATAATGGTAGTTATAGACACATTGGCAAAAATTGCACACTTCCTACCAATACAATCTACTTTTGGTACAGCTCAAGGAGCTAATGTGTTTTGGAAAGAGATTGTAAAGTTACATGGTATTCCTAAAATTATCATATCAGACAAAGATGTAAAGTTTACTTCAACTTTTTGGAAGACTTTTTTTGGGGGAATGGGTACCAAATTTAATTTTAGTACCACATACCATCTCCAAACCAATGGAAAAACTGAAAGATGAAAGAACAAACCATATTTTATAAGACATGTGGAGAATGTATGTTATCATACCTACAAGGTGGGAAGACTTTCTACATCTGGAAAATTTTGCCTATAATAATAGTTACCAAGCCTCAATCAAGATAAGTCCCTCTGAAGAATTATATGGCAGAAAGTGCCACATGCCTCTTATTTGGAATCAACCGGAGGATAATTTAATACTTGGACCCGATGCTTTGTAGGAAATGGAAAGAACTGTGAAGAAAATTCAGCAAAATATAAAGATAGCACAAGACAGGCAAAAGAACTACGTAGGAAAAAAGAGAATTCATAGAGAATTTAATGTGGTAGATCATTTTTACTTGAGCATTAAGCCCAAAAAGAGTACTTTTTACGTGGGTAGCTATGTTAAATTAGCACCGCACTACTGTGGACCTTTTAAAGTGCTAGAAAGTGTGGGACCAGTAGCATACAAGCTGGCTTTACCTAGTCACATTAAATTTCACAATTTTTTTCATGTTTCATTATTAAAAACATATGTACATGACCCTAATCATGTCATTGATTGGAATGTGATACAGGTGGAACTAGAAGGGAAATTTCTTCTAGATCCACTTCACATCTTGGCATGGGAAGAAATTGAGGTCCGAAATAGGACAGTAGGCAGGGTGAAAGTGTAGTGGAAGAAATTTGTGCCTGAAGAAGCTACTTGGGAGCGAGAGGAATATATGAAGGAAAAATATTCATCACTATTTGAAAAGTGAATTTATATTTTGTTTTTACAACACCGACGATGGTGTTTTTTTTTTAGAGGGGGAATATGTAATATCCCTAGTTTTACTACTTTTATTAGACAATTGAACAATCCTAAAGGGTCAAGTGGACCCAAGGGAAAACAATTATTGTGGACATATTTTATTATTTAAATTTAATAAAAATGGAAATGGAATTAATTGTGCAAATACTAGAGGATAATTAGAGACCAGGAATCCAAGTCCATGAGGATGGATAAGGTTCCAAAGGCTTTCCCAGTTCTCCAAAAATCCTTGGAGAAAATAAATTAAAATTTTATTATTATATTTGAGATATAAATCTAATAAGATACGCTAGTAAATAGGGAAGTTACTGGTAAGAGGTGGAATAAAACTAGAAAGAGGAAAAAGTTAGTTTTAAAGTACTTTTGTGGAAAAAACAAAAGGAAAGCCTAGAAAAAAAGGAAAACATCATCCTGATTAACTGGACATAGTTATGGAAACAACCCAATGTGAAAGCAGGCTTAAATAAGAAAATTATGGATAGACAAGAGGTTGTCTACTGCTGGAAATAGAGCTCATAGGTTGGGTGGAAAATAGTTTACCAGAATTGGTATACACAAGTTAATTTATATATTCTTGTTTTTTTGTTATTATGTTGAAGTCTATAATGGGGTGAAATAAGTAGCCAGATCTGTCAAAGAGTATATTCTATGTATGTAAGTAGTAGGATACTTTTTTGTTAGTGGTAAATTTTTAGGAACCGTGCATTTAACAAAACCTACTATAATAAATACAGTGTAGTTTTGTAGTGTTGCACAGATAATTTTAGGATGGTACAAACTCTTAGATTGTCTAAAACTATGAAGTAGGTTTAAATCTGAGGTTAGGTAAAGTATTTGCAATTTCACATGCAGAAAGTAAATATAATGAAATTATCCAACTAACTATTACAAACTGTCAAATAACATTATACAAAATGAAAGAAATTGTGTGCTGGTACTTAGCTTGAATCTAGAAAATTCAAATGATATCTTCTACTATAACATAATTAGAATATTTTGAATTTATACATTAGTCATAGTTAATTACAGCAAATATTACATATAATATTATCATAATTGAAGCAAAGGTTACATATGATATAACATATGCTGAATAGTAAATATAAATTCAATTATGGAAATAGAGTATACTAAATTATACTAAATTAAAATAATTCGGGAGACTTATATATATATATATATATTTTCAAATAAATTAATGTCAAAAATTTATAGAGAATTGGGATTCTATCCCATATATTATAACTGCATAATAACTGTGAAAATAGTTTAGATTTATACTAAGGGAAGTCCTCAATGAAATTCTGGACCAACCTCTAAAATGAAATCCAAATTATTATGTCACTGTATGACATACATACTGATAACCAAGTTGTAAAATGAAACATGAACATAAAAGGGTACCTGCACAAAAACAAATTTATAGAATTTAATAATTGTGCTTAAATTCCATAATGTAGTGAATATTGAAATAATAGATAGTAACAAAGGATCAGGTAATTATTACCTTACGGATTGTTATAGAATCGAAAAATAAATATGTACGTAAAAGAGGTTTTAGGACGAGTCAAATTGAGAATGAGAGCAAAACAAGAGCCAAATAAATTATTAATTAGAATAAAGAAAATTATTACCTAAACCTTCCTCAACAACATACTAAGTCAACTTTGAGGAATTGTGGAAATAGGAAGTTCTTGTACAAATTAGGGAATATTAATATTAGACCCTTTTTAGTACAAATTTATTTAAATTTAATTAAAAGTTAGAATTATTACAGGCTATGAATTCTAATCCCAGTATGGGGAAATATTAGTACAAATAAAAAAATTGACATTTAAGCTCATACACTTAATGAACAAGTGAACAAGTAGAAATTAAATAGATTCTCAATTTTCTTCGAATTTGAACGATGAGGTGGAAAAGTTCAGGAAAACGAGAATTTTGAAGAGATAATAACATTAAGATGAGTATGATCTTAACTCCAACTCAATGTGGAAGCACACTGTGAGCTTCTAGCAGATGTATCCAAGATCAATTAACTCGGAGGAATTGAAATTTCATATCTTGGAACACAAATTAATTAATAACCAAAATTTTAATATCAACGCAGAGATTTTCGATTAGAAATGGAGTAATGTAGAACATATTGATAAAATTTGTTACTACATAACCCTGTGTTTAGTCAACAGGAGTACATATGGAAAGGGTCACGGTGGGTTCTTTGAATATAGAAGAGCTAGGAATAAAAACGAAGAACATCATTTAATAAAAGAACAGAACTGCATTTACAAACCAAGGGTGAAAATATGCCAAGGGCAGAGTAAGATGCATAATGCAACAAATTTTCATATATAAAATATGTTGGAGGAAGACTATAGTTGCGTACATTATAATGTAGGAATTAAATAAGTGTAATAAATATGAAAAAAAGCCGAAATGAGTTTAATGGACAAGTATACCACTTATGGATAGAACATACATAGGTGGGTAAATTAGAAAAGAAATCATATAGTAAAGGTTAAGATTATAACCTTAACCAAAGGTATAATTATGCATTGAGTGAAGTTGGTAATATAAATGAATGAAATATAAAAAGGATAAGGTAATATGTATCTTTTTATTATCATAAGAAGGAGATTCTATTATTTAAAGCATAATATAAAAATCTTATTATGCTAGAAACTGTATAAGAAACCTCGGTCATTTTTTAGTGACATAAAGTGGTAAGAAATGTCGCTAATATTAAATTATAATAAAGTTAATTGATGAAAATTTTTGAACTTGAATTCGACAAGAATTAGACAAGAGTACAACAGACATAAAAGCTACTAGATGGTTTCATCAAAATGCAACGAAATACATTAATGCAGTTTTATGTGTTTATTATTTAACTTATAAATAGCAAAAAACAATTATGGAAGAAGAGTTGTTACATCCATCCTTCTTTGGCACCAACATAAAAGGTGACTCTGATGGTGAAGTAAAAGGAAGAGTACAATCTTGTTGCAACTATATTTCATGATGTATTCCCCTGTTGGGAGGTAATCCCTTTGGTTCCAAAAACATCTCCTTGTCTTTAGTAACCTCTTCAATCAAATCATGTTTCAACTTTGGATCAAAACCTTGAAATTATTCATAATCAACATCATTATTTGGATTATAAGAAGCACAAAATTCTTGCTTGAATTCACCAATATATCTATTTGTCCTGCATTAACTAGTCAAATATTTAGTTTCTTGCAATGAGCTCTCACAATATAGTCCATATCAACTTTGAAAAAGTGGTATTTTTTCATGGTGATAAAATATGGCTTTATCATAGAGATAAGGACTAACCAAAACAATTCCTGAAATATCAAGTGGTACAACATCTAATTCAACTGCATCAATGAAGTTTGATGTGATTTCAAACTGAAAAATACACTTTCTTGTAACCTGTAAATTTGTGTTCTTGCATATCCAACCCAATGGATATGGTTTTGGATGTGTAATGAATTCAAGATTAAGTTTCTTAACTAAGTATTTAGATATCAAGTTGGCTTGAGATCCAGTATCAAATATTGTGTCAATTTTTTTATGTTTTTCAATAACCCTCACATTAAATAATTCAATCCTCGTTTCTTCGTTTGGAGTACTAGTGTGAAAATTTGATGAAATATTGAAAGCAATGGATTTTTTTTCTTTCATACCCCTGGATGTAATTTTAGTTTCATCGCCAAAATGGGATCCCAAATACCCTTGAGTGGTTGCAACTATTTTTTGTTTCCCCTTCTAGTTGAATTTCTTGGGTTCATCTCTAGATGAAGCTTCCAACAATGGTCCTCATCGTGAACCTCTTTGGAAAAATGTTTGCAAGTTATTTTCTCTCCTTCCTTTTTAACAGATACATTTTTCTTTCCTTTTCCTTTGAAACCCTTTCCTTTCTCTCCACCCTTAAATGGCTTCTTAATTATTAAATTTATAGAATTTAATAATTGTGCTTAAATTCCAGAATGTAGTGAATATTAAAATAATAGATAGTAACAAAGGAATAGGTAATTATTACCTTACCGACTGTCATAGAATCGAAAAATAAATATGTATGTAAAAGAGGTTTTAAGACGAGTCAAATTGAGAATGAGAGCAAAACAAGAGCCAAAGAAATTATTAATTAGAATCAAGAAAATTATTACCTAAACTTTCCTCGACAACATACTAAGTCAACTTTGAGGAACTGTGGAAATATGAAGTTCTTGTACAAATTAGGGAATATTAATATTAGACCCTTTTTAGTACAAATTTATTTAAATTTAATTAAAAGTTAGAATTATTACAGGCTATGAATTCTAATCCCAGTATGGGGAAATATTAGTACAAATAAAAAAATTGACATTTAAGCTCATACACTTAATGAACAAGTGAACAAGTAGAAATTAAATAGATTCTCAATTTTCTTCGAATTTGAACGATGAGGTGGAAAAATTCAGGAAAACGAGAATTTTGAAGAGATAATAGCATTAAGATGAGTATGATCTTAAATCCAACTCAATGTGGAAGCACAGTGTGATCTTCTAGCAGATGTAACCGATATCAATTAACTCGGAGGAATTGAAATTGCATATCTTGGAACACAAATTAATTAATAACCAAAATTTTAATATCAACGTAGAGATTTTCGATTAGAAATGGAGTAATGTAAAACATATTGATAAAAAAATTTACTACATAACCCTGTGTTTGGTCAACAGGGGTACGTATGGAAAGGGTCATGGTGGGTTCTTTGAATATAGAAGAGCCAGGAATAAAAACGACGAACATCATTTAATAAAAGAACAGAACTGCATTTACAAACCAAGGGTGAAAATATGCCAAGGGCAGAGTAAGATGCATAATGCAACAAATTTTCATATATAAAATATGTTGGAGGAAGACTATAGTTGTGTACATTATAATGTAGGAATTAAATAAGTGTAATAAATCTTATTATGCTAGAAACTGTATAAGAAACCTTGAACATTTTTTATGACATAAAGTGGTAATAAATGACGCTAATATTAAATTATAATAAAGTTGATCGATGAAAATTTTTGAACTTGAATTCAGCAAAAATTAGACAAGAGTACAACAGACATTAAAGCTACTAGATGGTTTCATCAAAATGCGACGAAATACATTAATGCAGTTTTATGTATTTATGATTTAACTTATAAATAGCAAAAAAAAATTATGGAAGCAGAGTTGTTACATCCATCCTTCTTTGGCACCAACATAATAGATGACATGATGGTGAAGTAAAAGGAAGAGGACAATCTTGTTGCAACTATATTTCATGATGTATTCCCCTGTTGGGAGGTAATCCCTTTGGTTCCAAAAGCATCTCCTTGTCTTTATTAGCCACTTCAATCAAATAATGTTTCAAATTTGGATCAAAACCTTGAAATGATTCATAATCAACATCATTCTTTGGATTAATCATAAGAAGCACAAAATTCTTGCTTGAATTCACCAATATATCAATTTTTCCTGCATTAAATAATCAAATATTTAGTTTCTTGCAATGAGCTCTCACAATATACTCCATATCAACTTTGAAAAAGTGGTATTTTTTTCATGGTGATAAAATATGGCTTTATCATAGAGGTAAGGACTAACCAAAACAATTCCTGAAATATCAAGTGGTACAACATATAATTCAACTGCATCAATGAAGTTTGATGTGATTTCAAACTGAAAAATACACTTTCTTGTAACCTGTAAATTTGTGTTCTTGCATATCCAACCCAATGGATATGGTTTTGGATGTGGAATGATTTCAAGATTAAGTTTATTAACTAAGTATTTAGATATCAAGTTGGCTTGAGATCCAGTATCAAATATTGTGTCAATTTTTGTATTTTTTTCAATAACTCTCACATTAAATAATTCAATCCTCGTTTCTTCATTTGGAGTAATAGTGTGACAATTTGATGAAATATTGAAAGCAATGGATTTTTTTCCTTTCATACCCTTGGATGTAATTTTAGTTTCATCGCCAAAATGGGATCCCAAATACCCTTGAGTGGTTGCAACTATTTTTTGTTTCCCCTTCTGGTTGAATTTATTGGGTTCATCTGTAGATGAAGCTTCCAACAATGGTCCTCATCGTGAACCTCTTTGGAACAATGTTTGCAAGTTATTTTCTCTTCTTCCTTTTTAACAGATACATTTTTCTTTCCTTTTCCTTTGAAACCCTTTCCTTTCTCTCCACCCTTGAATGTTTAACCATGTTTTTTTATGTCTTTTATGTAAATTTCATGAGCAAATTAACATGAAAAAAACACTAAACAGTAGCATATAATAGACATGAATCATCTCCATAAACAATAAAAAAACAACACATGATGAAGGAGTTCACCCCACTTGGGCTACATCTCCTTAGTCCAACTTCCAATGGCTTGGCTCTCTTCTATTATTCTCAAAAGTGTGATTATATACATTTTCAATTCTCCATCAGCTCTGAAACCTACTCCAATGGCTCTATAATTCCAAAAAATTCATGTCTATCCCCCTTCTACTCCCAATTTGGTCAAAAAATGACTAATTTATAGCTTCCCCAAGTTTTGGCACTAACCACACCCAAAATTCAACCAAATCTTACACCATAATACAATTTCACCTCCAAGTTCCCTAACTGAGTGCCAAATTGCCCAATTTCCAAGAGAATTTATCGGGAGGCTAATTTTTCCACTAACGCCTTAAATCCAAAAACCATTTTATATGGTTAATTGACAGTCGGTGGTTGGTTCGTTGTGGTCACATTGGATGGCTTGGTAGAGTAGTTACAATAGTGTCTTACAATCCCAGTGGCTTTAGCGAGCGACTTCCAATGCATTCACATGCCACAGTGATGGTGGCAACCATGGCAACGGTTCTGTTGTGCCCTCGGTTCCAGGGAAAAGGTCTTATGTAATGCATATAACATGGGAGATAGCCCTCAGGGTTGGCCCCCTCCACCCCCAATTATGCCAACATTAAATTTTAATAAAACTCTTAATCATTATATATTAAGAAACAAAGTGATGACATAGTGGTATGTCAGTTGGTTGGTTTGTCGGAGGTCACGAGTTTTATCCCTTGTGCCTCTATGAAAACCTCCATATAAAATTTTGGTGGTGCTCAGGATGCCCTGTGGTAGCCCTTGGTTGTGCCACATCTCAGCCTATGATTGGCCACCCAAAACTCAATCAAATCCTTATTTTATAAAGAAAATCTTGTTAACCAATCAACCTACCAACTGGGCATGCATAGTCACTAGTACAGACTATTGACTGGGTTGTACTACATTTGTTTTTTAAATTTTCCTGTTTGACAAAGTGGAGAGAATGCATTTTTGGGAGCATACGTTGTCGGTTTTCCATGAAAAAAGTTGTGAGGAATTCATAACGACAATATCTATGTGGTCGCTCAGGTTCCACACCATTCCAAAAACTCTCATTTTTTAGCATAATTTTGAGCACATGATCATTAGAAGAATGGGTGGAGTCATGGATTTCAACCTCTACATGAGGAAGATCTTGACTTAATTGTTGCAAAGAAGAAGTGGCTACAATATTGATGAAAGGAAAGGCATTGAAGGTTATTAATGAATGGAATAAATAAATGTATATTAATTCATCTAGTGATAATAAATTCTCCCAATCCCTGGAGAAAGGCATGGATATTTAGCTATTTCATATTAACGAGTTCTAGAGTGAGGAATTTTATAGGACAATGTAAATAAGTACCATATTGGATAGAAGAGGATGAAATATTTTCATGGTAGGATAGGATAGATAGATTGGAAACTTCTCGAGATAATTAAGAAAATATGTATAAGCACCCTCAATTGGTAGAGCATCGACATTTTGAAACCCAAGAAGTGGAACTTTTAAAAGGTCAATTTTCCTTCTATCAAGTGGTAACAAAGTTGGTTGAAAATATTTGGAATGGATTTGTTTGTTTGGTAATTTTCTTTTCAAGGCTGTAAGTAGTCTAGGTTTAAAATTTTATGGGTAAAATTTATTACACTTTAATTTGACTTGAAAAAAATTGATAATTACATGAATTGAGCTCTTGGACAAAGAGAAAGTACATTGATGTTCTTTCAAGAAAAAGAGGGAATATCTACTTTGGGTAGAAGGTATACGTGTCTTATTTGGGTGAGGAAGAACAATGAAGGACTCCAATAGTAGAGATAGCAGAATAATTGGAGAAAATTGCCACAATGGTTGTAGAAGGAAGGATGTAACTAAGAATAGAGAAAGTTGTTGAATAATTGTGGAAAACAAACTTTTTCAAGTTCCAACTAAAGTTGGAGAGGGGAGGAAAAGTGTACTTCCATATTGGAAGCGAAGATATATCAAATACTAACAGTAGCATAGAACCTCAACTGGTTATAGATAAGAGAACCAAGCATAATAAATGGATGGACTCAAAGATTTCTTGGTGAGGTATCATAACATGATAAGGAGTAACCTGGTATTGCAAAGGCTTGGATGCAGTCTACAAGGGGATAAGGTAATGTTCATACAGAAAAAAGGAATATGAATATTGATAGTCATGTCATGGGCTTAGGTAGGAGACATAACAAAAGAAAAGAATATTCCTAATGAAACTATATAAACAGAAGGATGAGTTAAGAATAATTTTACCAGGAAATGGATGAGATGAAAGAATAACTTAGCATAATGAAGATCCTTCTATAGACGAGTGCAAAAGAAAAGAGATGTGTTTGGAATGTGAAGAGGAAGGTTAAGTGGCCTATAATTAAATTGTTTGCAAGGATTTTGAGGAGACACTTGAACAATGTGAAGAGAAGCTTGAATTCTTGGATGAAAAGAGGGGAAATTAGAGGAGTTGAGTTTAAACAGAGGCCACTAAAGAAATAATAATTCACTTGTGTGAACTAGAGCAAGGAGATATCCTTGGAAAGGAGGATGAATAGAATTAAAGACTTACTACAAGTCCCATGAACTATTCCGGTAGTTCAAATCAACATGACAATTCCATTCTCGAAGCATAGAAAAAGGAAATTGAGCCTTATGATTTTAAACCTAATAAATTTTGCATGGATGTAGGCTTTGGTGTAGATGTAAAATCATCTACAACTGTTATAGAGATAGAGGAAATTTAGATTCTAAATTTTGTTACAAGTGAAGAAAAATAATGTGTATCTTTACAAAGCATGAAATAAATACATTAGCAAAAACCTTTGACGAAGGAAGAGGAGGAAGCATGGTATAATTAATGTATAATTGAAATAAATACATAGTTTTATACTGAAATCATTAAAATACATTTGTACTAATCTATTACTATAGTGAACATGAGACAATTGATCAGGAAGAAAACCAAAATGAGGGAAATAATGAAGAATAGCATATGATTGTAATGCTTGTAAGGGATGATGAAGGTATTAAGCTATAGGAAAGAGATGTAGACTTCAAGAAAGAATAAAATATCTTAGAGTAATGATTGGAAGAAGATAAAAATGTGGAATATGACATGGAGGACACAAATTTAGTTCAAGGTAATTGTATTGATTTGTTTGAAGAAATATATTTCATAGAGGAGAAATTAGAAAATCAGAATGTGTGTATTCAATTTGTAAAATTGAAACTAGAATAAGAGAAACTTTATTTCGAAGACAATAACGAGGAGGAATATGTAAGGCATGAGAAAAAAATAGTGAACAAGGTGTATAAACTCAAATTTCGTAAGTGTAATGAAACTCTTATGCACAAGGAACATATATAGAAACAAGTAAGACCTAAATGTAAGTTTCAGTAGTCAAGGGAAAAGATGTATGAGGAAATTGGTAGGTTATGGATTTTTATGAGGATGATGCCTAAGAGAAGGTAAACTAATGTGAAAAGGGAATTTAGAAGCAGAAATAAAGTGACTATGAAGAAGTTCATCAACATGACAATTGGGAAACTCCACATAAAACTTGGAGTCCTAGAGAATTGCACACAAATAAAGGAGAAGCAATTGAGAAACAAAATAATAAAATGGATGATCAACTAAACTATAAATTTTCGCATCTAGTAAGATTATTAAATCAAAGGCTTATTATGACCATGAGGTCAAATAATTTTCTACTTTGGGAGTCTAATGCATGAGAATCACAAAATCCAAGTCATTTTCAAAAGAGTGAGTTTTTAGAAGGAAAATATTTGAGTATGTGGTTTTGACATTTGAGAAGGAATTGTGCTTTCTTATTTTAAATAATTTAGTTTATATATTCATTATAACAAGTATGAGTCATAGTTATTTTAGAACTATGGATAGAGATAAATTTTGAGCAAGGATATTTTCTTTCTAGGGCTTCATAGATTTAGGGAATAAATCATTGACTAATTTACGGGTCTAAGAAAATATAATTTGTTTATTAAAGTTGAATTTAATAATTCTAAGACTAAGGGAAAATATAATGGCCAAAGGAATATGAAATCAGGCCATAGTTAGAAATAGAAAAATTTAATTTCTGAATTATATTGTTTGTATAGAGTTTTGATGAATGAAAGTAAATGGAATCATTCTTATACTTAAAATTGTCTTTTGTATCTATGTGATCAAGAATAATTATAGTCTACGTGAAACCTATAATTTAAAAACTTTCACTATGTGTGTGAGGCTAAAATTAATGACAGATTGAGTTAAATCATATCATGAAAAAACCCCAAGGGATGACTCAGCTGTTCGAGTTCTCGTTGCTAAGTAACTTTCCAATTGCTAAGTTACAGGGTCAGATATACTCGACGCCCTTGGGGTTAGGCTCGACAACTTAAGTCGATGGGTAGATACCTTTGGGTGGATCTTCCCGAATTATTACTTGTGGATGTAGAATTCACTCAATGACCGAGAACCATCGTTGAAAAAAGAAAAAAATTATTTCATGAATGAATGAAGGAGGTCATTGTTGAGAACTCCAAATAAGGAGATTGGTTTTTTGATGAAATTTGTGATAGTGACCTATTCTTGGATGAGGGATCATGGTGGTTGATGATCAAAATACTGTGGAGATTCTCTGGAGATGAAGATTCATGTGAAGATATGAAGAAGTAACCAGAGATCTAAAACTATTTGGTGGATTCACCAAGATTTATGAGTTCACCAACTAATGGAATTTTTCATCAATGATTTCATTAGAAATAACACCTAGAATGTATTGGCAATAATGTATAGCACTTTTAGTAGCATGAAACCTAGCATAACATCTAGAGTTCATGTAAACTATTAGATGAATCACTTATTTAATTCTATTGGTTGAATAACTATCAATATTTAGCTTAATTACTGATCTAGGTGGATATTGGTGGCCACCCACCTACTCCACTTGGGGCCCCACCATTGCCTCTTTTAGTTTTTCAGTTTGGGCACAACTTACTATTTTTAGCAGTTTTTCGGGTCCTGAACTTTTGGAGCCGTTTTGAGGCCCTAAACGGTGTTTTTTGGGCATCGCGCCTCCAGCAAATATCATTCCATTTCGGAATGGATATTCATGGTGAAAGTTTTATTCCTCGGACAGATCTTTCTAATGATGTATCATGTGTGTCAAACAGATATAGTATGCCAAAGTTACATCCCTGGGAAGTTGAAACGCCAATTTACCCAAATGGGGCCCATAGTTTTGGCGCTTCATTTCCTAGGGTTAGGTTTTTGGATGTTTAGAGTCCTCCATTGTTTCTCAATAATAAATAGGCCCTTGAGCCTCATTGTAACTCAGTTGAGAGGCCTATAGCTGCCACATCTCTTCTCAGAGATAGCTACCAACCCCCTAGCTAGTTTTATTTCCATTTTGTTTGTAAGCAAATTTCAGTTCTTTGATATTAACGAAATGAAGTATTATTTCCGCTGCATCTCTATATTTATGGTTATGTGTTTATTCTGTTGCATTCCTACATAAATCCGGATCAGTGGTATCAGAGCGGTCTGTTTTTTCTTGATCCTTGTTTGCATGTCCCCAACGAGGTCAAGGTATAAGGAGTTAGGGCTCGATCTCATGGAACCTTTGCAAGATCAGCCTCACAAACCCTGACGAACGCCCATGGGGGACGAAAAGAAAGATGAGGGAGCAGGAGATCCTATCAAAATATTTCTCGAGGAGGCCCTCGAAAAACAAAGGAATGTGATGATGGATAACTTTGCCCAAATCCTTCAACGGCTGCCCACCGGTGGCGCATATACATCCAGAAACTACTCTGGGGGTGCGACTCCTTTTAAGGTACAAGTAAATTTTGACATTCCCATATTTGAGGGTCAAATAGATGTAGATGCCATAGATAGATGGTTGAATCTATTAGAAGGATATTTCTTGGTTCATTACTTTTCCGACAGGGAGAATATTATATTTTCACTCCTCAAAGCTGCCCCCCATGTCAAGGACTGGTGGGAAACCCACTGTGAGAAAAAGGATGAGACAGAACCCTCTCTGTTCTCGGCCGTACCCACTTGGAATTATTTCTGAGACACCGTCAAGGAACAATACTATCCCGTGGGGAGCTATGAGGAAAAGTACATACAATGGACCACGCTGCGGCAAGAAAGGGATCAAGATGTGCATGAGATGACGAATATGTTCCATACCCTATGACTAAGTTGGGTATCAAAGATTCAGAGAAACATCTAGTGCTAAAGTATCGCAGTTGTCTACACAGATACATTCAGGAGGAAATGGAGTTCCTTGACATCTCCTCGCTTGGTATGGCATACCGGTATGCCGCCAAGATTGAGCAAATATTCAAACAGAAGAAGCGAGACTTTGGATCTACAAATCAAAAGCAAGGGAAAGGTGCTCCCAAACCGCAAAACAAAGGACAGAGCCAAGGCATGGCGACTCAAGACAACCTGTCGAAGCCACAAGCAAAGAACAACACCGCAACACCAAAGAAGGACATAGGAAAGTGGTGTGAGTTCCATAAGAGCTCCACTCACAACACAAGTGAGTGTCGGGCCAAGCAGTCGCTGGTGGCTGAGATGCGGGCTTTTGAGTCAGATGCATGCTCTGACTCTGAATCATAACCTGACAAGGGGAATGACAAAGGGAAACATATTATTGATGCAGAGCACAATGCCACTGTTGCCACTACTAAGATCCAGAAGGAGGAACCAAAAGATTCAGAGGAGGAGGAACGTCTCTTCCACTCCTAGATGTGGGTAAAGGGATCCCAGGTACAGTTCATTGTCGACAATGGGAGCCAAAAGAACCTCATTTCGGCACACGTCGTGAAGAGGTTGTGCTTGCCGACCACATCTCACCCACATCCATACACCATCGGGTGGCTTCACCAAGGACGAGATCTCCGCATCAGCCAGCAGTGTCACCTTCCCTATAGCATCAAGCCCTTCATGGATGAGGTATTATGTGACGTTGCTCCTATTGATGTTTCTGATGTACTATTAGGACAACCATACTTTTGGAAGCGTCATGCTGTGTATGAGTCTCGACCTCGTGCTGGTATTGTTACTTTGGGAAATAAGTTGTACAGGATACCAGAGGTACCACCTCCTGTCGTTATCTCTTTGGTTACTACAAAACAATGCAGTAAGCTCATTTCCCAAACCAGAAAATTCGTTTTCCTAATGATCTGCCCCCAGGGCAAGAAGAATATTGTGGCCATGACCTCCAGACAAGTCTCCTCTGCACGACAACAACAAATGGATAAGGTTGTGGAGGAGTACGGGGACATATTCACCTCACCCACAGGGGTTCCTCTGCATTGTCAGGTCAAGCACCTGATTGATCTGACCCTAGGTGTGCCGCTACCCAATGGACCCATTTATCAGTGCTCTGTTCTGGAGAACGATGAAATCAAGAGGCAGATTCAGGAGCTGCTGCATAAAGGTCACATCTGACCAAGTTCATCATCCTGTGGGAGCCCGATCATGTTTCTCAAATCTACCTTGGGCTGAAATAAGGTAAAACTCAAGGCTACATCAAACCACGCTCAGCCTCGTAGCTAGCCCTACGAGGACAGGAGAGGGCTCTCTCCGGGTCTATCTCGGCAAAGGATCTTCAAAGGGGCTGAGATGACTTATAATGAACAATGAATACTCATTTTAGGCTAGTAAAGAGATAGGAATGTTTGATTTTGATTTTTTGGGTTTTTGTTGGATAAATGGGAAAAAACAATTTTGGGTCCGGGGATAAGGCCAGATCTTTGCAGAATTCGAGTTGGGGCGAGGTAGGCAGTAGTCTTGATGCTTTTGATCGAGTATATGGATATATCAGAATGACAAGGAGCTGAAGAGGGAAAAGAAGAACTTGGATCCTCTCCAAACAGGCGAAAACATGTAAAACTAAACGAATTCAAAGGCAGAGCACTGTAAACAATGGATTCAACCTCATCTACTCATTCATTTAGTTTTAGAAGCATAAGAAGAGATGGCATACATTAAACATGAAATAACTTACAATAAACTGAGAGAAAACACCATCAAGAATTGAAAGCCACAAGAATCCCAACAGGTGCTACAAAACGTCTGATCTTTCCTTAGCCAAAATATGAAAAATATGTACAATAGCGTGCCAAAAGTTTCCCAAAAGTCCAACCTCTCCAACCTCTGAAAAGGATTGAGAAATTACATTATATAGAGCATCCTAACCCCTTCCCATGCCTCTAGGGGTCGAATTCCTTCTTCAGGGATCAGTTTCAACCAAATTCTAATCAAGGAGCTAAAATCTAGGCAGCTAACAACTTGCCTCTAAAAGAGTGGAAACTGATTCATTTACATGATTTTCACTTTTTTGAGAGTGAATCTTCTAGAATAGGTAAAATTAAGCCAAAGTTACATTCCAACCATCAATTTACATTATGAAAACCAAAAAATTTCATCCAAAAGCAAAACTAGTCCCAACTGGCCGAAATTCTGAGCTGGAAGTTGAAAATTCAACCAAAAATCTATATGGGTAGCGTGCCTGAGCTATATGGGTAGCGCGCCTTTCAGCCTGAGTTTGAGGCACTTCCCGGCATCCAAATTGATCTCATGATAGCTCGTTGGAAAGCCCTAGATGTTGGATATCCAACCTAAGTGGAATTTTCCAATTTGGAGCTCATTTGCCCCTCCAAAACTGCATTCTCCCAGAAGTACTTCCTGCTGGTGCAAAAGGTGGCAGCAAGGTGGTTTTCATGGTGTTTTTGGGCCTTTTGACCATCCAGAATCTGATGAAATGCTTCGGCAATGCCTGAGCATGCATAAATTACTATGAAAAACCCAAAAACCCAAATATTTCCTTCAGCAAGTGTCCGAAAAAAAAGTGAGCACATCGACGCGCTACCCGTATAGCGGAAAAATCTGTTTTTGGACCAAAATATTTCAAAATGACAAAAATTTCCCCGAATTTTCTCAAATTTAGAGCGAAGACCCTCCATCATGTATCATGCCCAGCCAACGAAGCCTCGGCCAAAATCCGGAGTGGATCAGGCCTTTTCCGTCGTTTTAGTGCTTCACTCAACCTCCTCTTCAAAATCTTCATTCTTGCTTTGCAGACGTGCATGCGGGCCCAATAATGACCTTTCATGTGGCGAAGCATGTCTTTCTCTCTATTGGCCTTTGCCAACAACTTCTCCAGATGAATTTTAACATGTGTGAGTACAGAATCTTGATCGATTGGTGTCATGTCTCCGGGTCTCTTCCGGGCCAATTGTCGATCCTCACGGATTCGTCGCAGCTCATAAAGTGTGTGCTCATCTTCTAGCTGTTTTTTGCGCTGCTCCAGGTATTTTATCACCCACTGAGCCTTCTGCAATTTATCTTTCAGCATGTCATTCTCAGCCCTTTGCTCCTGGATGATCTCCTTCAGTTTCGAGCTAGGAGAGCTCGCATCAACATCAATGATTGTGAAATCCGTGTCCCGGCCTCCTGATGGGCCCTCATCATGCATGGCCTTCTTGCCCCTGTCGTGGATCTATACCTGTGCTGAAGAAGAAGGCGAGACCCTTTCCAGATCATGTGGAGATAATACTCGCTCTGCTGATGGAGTTGACGAGACCCCTTCCACCCCGGGTGCAGATAATGCTCGTCGTGTAGCTGCAAATAAGGCCCTGTGGCCTCGCTGGTATGTCACATACAATGGAGCACTGATATGCTCAATCTCAGGAATTTCAGGCTGGTGTGAAGGCTCTCCCGCATCATGAACTACCTCAGGAGGCGGCTGTGGCGCTGTGAAGAAGTCACGGGAGATGAAATCCTCCCAAGTAATGCCCTGCTGTGGAATCACTGTCATACTCCTGCTCATAAACTGAATCTGTCTCTGACATGGCTCTGAAAACAAGATGTCTGCAATATGTATGTTGATATAGGTGTAGTGAAGTCAAAGTTTCAATGTATGTTCAAAACCCAATAAATGTCACACATGTACCCAAGTATCACAGGAAAAAAAAATCATAATGAGGATGGCTCTGTTTTAATGGCATAAAAACTATCACTGTTTCGATCACAAGTAAGTTTGACAAATGAGTACCAAATGCAAATGTATGGTACAACTTTATAATGATGGCCAAAATTTGTCAAAGGAGCAAACAAGTATGGGACTGTGTTTTATCAAATGGAGAATATGAACAAGATGACAATGACCACAATGAAACAAATGGCCATGACAGTGGTAATAGAATGATGATGACAGCAGTGGTAATATTATGGTGATGGAGGATATGGACAAGTCAACATAAGACTATGTAAAAACATGGAAAGACATGACAGCAGTGGTAAGATGATAAATTAAGGGCGGGAGGATTATGTACATAATGTGCTAGGGCGCCACTAGCAATACAGGCATGAGCATATATACCAATCATAAAAGTTCACAAACCCTTCACAAGACTGTCCATATATATTCTAAACCCTTAAGGAATAAATCTACATATAAATGTATGGTTTATACATTTCTCTTCAACCAAGGCTTGTTTCCCAACATTAATAACACCACAATCATGCTAAAATTTACTGAGCAACCTTTAGAAACCTACTTGCATGTCGATGGAGGCGTTTGAGCTCAAAATCGGATGCAAAAACAAAATTTTTTGGCTTTGTCGCTGTATCGGTAGCGCCCCTGCCCAATGGGTAGCGCCCGGCAAGTGGGTAGCGCCTGTGTTAATTAACACTGGCTGTTGGTGTTATGTGGGTAGCGCACCTTAAGTGGGTAGCGCACCTCCTGTATGGGTAGCGCACCTCCTGTATGGGTAGCGCGCCTCTTGTGAGTAGTGCGCTACATAGTGCATTTTGCAGGTAGCTTTTGGAGGCCTTCCTGGTGTCCAAATTGAGCGTGTGATAGCTCGTTGGAAATCTCTTGGAGTCTAATTTCCAACCCAAGTGGAATTTTGCAATTTAGAGTTCATTTTCCTTGTCAGAAATCAAATCTCCCAAAACTTGTCAAAATGAGCAGAATGAGGCTGCCTCAAGGCAGAGCGCTGTTGCAGTCAACTTTTGAAGGTCTTCCTCAACTCCAAATTGAGCTCATGATAGCTCATTGGAAAGATAATTGTGTCTAGTTATCCTTCATCAAGCAAGTCATTTAGCCAACCATGCTAAAAGAAATCTTGATTTTCCCAAGGTCACTTTAGAGGTGCATTCAATTCTCTTGAGGCAACGGTATTTTTGACATTTCTCTAAAACCATGATACCTGTGTAAAAATTGAAAGAAATTTTTCTTCCCCGGGATGTTTTGGACAAAAACCTCTCTCAGTTTTCCAAAATTCATCTTTTATTGCTCTAAAACATCTTTTGAGTGAAACTTATCCCGATGTGTGAAACAAGGGATTTTGTCGAAATGAAGCGAAATGAAGGGGATAAGGGGCTTCTAAATTCTTGGGGAAATTTTGGGAAGTAGGGAGGGATGTTAGGAAGCAAGGGAAAGTGGAATATTAGAGATTGAGTGAGGGGAAGGGGTCCAAAAGGGAAAAACACAGGTCTAGCCTAGGAAATTGCCAGGTTGTGGCAAGAAACTAGGGTTTGTGCAAAAATGAGGAATTTGGGGGATCTCAGTGATGGGAAGTGTTTAATAAGGTACATTATTTATAGGGGAAGGTGTATGAACATCAGGATACAAGTTTTTCTAATGAATTGATCATCCAAGAGAAATTACCTCCAAAACCCTAGGAGAGGGAAATGGACCTTACCTAGGCACAACTGAAGCATGAACCAGCTGTAAAATGACCCAATGGAACTTGACATGATGATAAAAACCCTCTGAATGATGGTACACTGAGCTGAATGGTGCCATGGACCGACATTTGGACAACTTTGACAGGAGTAAAAGCAACCCCTAGACCTAATGCCTAGTGACCAAATTTTGCTTGAAGACTCATTGAAATGACAAAATTTGACCTTGACACCTTAAAATCACTTTGTAAGAGCATGTTTGATCACTGAAGGAAAGCCGCAAAGGCTGACTCTAACAGGTACAGAAGAAGGATGGGACGTGGAGACTCTGTATTGACTATCGGGTGCTGAACAAGATCACTGTCCAGAATAGGTACCCGATCCCACGGATTGATGACCTTCTGGACCAACTCAAAGGTGAAAAATATTTTAGCAAGATTGACTTGAAGTCGGGGTATCACCAGGTACCAATTGAACCCTTCGATGTGTGGAAGACTACCTTCAAAGCCAAGGAAGGCCTTTTCGAATGGCTGGTCATGCCTTTCGGGTTTACGAATTCTCCCGCAACGTTCATGAGGATGATGGATGACATCTTGCGGCCATTCACCAACTCATTTGTAGTGGTGTACTTGGATGACTTTCTGATCTTCAGCGAGACTTAGGAAGAGCACCTTCACCACATCTGACAAGTCCTCCAAATACTGCGGCAACACAAGTTGTGTGCCAATCTGGAGAAGTGCACTTTTGGCATGACCCAGTTTCAATATCTGGGATACATTATTGATGAAACATGGGTGCATGTGGATCCAGCCAAGATCCAAGTCATTCGGGATTGGCCAGCCCCATCTACTATAACAGAGCTTTGCAGCTTTCTGGGTCTTGCTAATTTCTACCACAGGTTCGTGTTGGGATTCTCTCATATCACTTGGCCCTTGAGTCAAGTCACCAAGGGAGGAGCAAGAGAAAAATTATTTTGGTCGGAACCTCAATAGAAGGTGTTCACATAATTGAAAAATTGCCTCTGTTCTGCCCCAGTGCTCACTTTACCAAACTTGCAACAGCCATTTGAGATCGAGACAGATGCCTCTGACTATGCTATTGAGGCAGTTCTTACTCAACAGGGACATCCAGTGGCATATCATAGTGAGACATTGTCTGACATAGTTTGCAAGTATCCCACTTATGACAAAGAAATGTATTCCATTGTGCAATCTTGTCAACAATGGAAGCATTACATTTTGGGGAAGGAAACAATCATCCACACAGACCACCGGCCCCTGTAGTTCATACATACACAAGGGAAGTTGCAGAATGATCGCCATCAGAAGTGGTCCACATATCTACAACAGTTTCATTTAAACATCAAGTACAAGAAGGGTAGCACCAATAATGTTGCAGATTACCTCAGTCGACCACTGATCGTGGTGCTCACCACCATGCTCAACTCTTGTGGGCATGAGACTTCTGATTGGCCGCTTCTCTATGAGAGTGACCCAAAATTCGGCTACACTTACAAGGCACTCTTGGGGGGTACGCAAGTTCCAAATTTTCACCTCCAAGATGCACTTTTCTATCACCTGGGACAACTTTGTGTTCCTTCAAGCGAGCGTGCCAAGATGATATGGGAAGCACACTACAGTCGAGTCGTTGGGAATTTCGGCGTCGAGAAAATAGTAGAAATCCTGCAGAATTATTTCTATTGGTTGAACCTTCGAAAGAATGTTGAGAAGCACATCAGGTCCTGCACTGCTTGTGCCATTGCTAAACCGACCATCAAGAAGCAAGGCCTATATACTCCGCTACCTACCCCTAGTGAACCTTGGGAATCCATCTCCACGGATTACATGTCGGGCCTGCCTTCTACTAAGCAGGGAATTAACTGTGTTTTCGTGGTCGTTGATAGATTCTCGAAGATGGCCATCATGACGGCCTGCAAGAAGAATATCACAACAGAAGCCACTGCTAAACTCTTCTTTCAATGAGTGTGGGTGCACTTTGGGATCCCACAGTTTATCATATCAGATCGGGATAGCAGGTTCCTCAACACATTTTGGTCCAACCTCTGGTCAATGTTGGATACCAAGCTCACCAATTTTAGAGCTTTCCATCCCAAAACAGATGGCCAGACAGAGGTCGTCAACAAAATGCTTGTACACATTCTGCGCATGTACAATTCAAAGAATCCAGGCACATGGGACGAGAGCCTCCCATATGTACAACATAGTTATAATCGGGCTCTCCTCAGTTCAATCGACCATAGCCCCTTTCAGGTGGGCTTGGGATTCCAGCCACTATGTCCTATTGATGTGGCCATACCATTTGCAGCAGCTCAGGTCAATTCAGCTCATGTCCAGTCTGAAGTTGACAAAGCAAGTAGCTTCATCGAGCGCATTCAACACATCCTCCAACAAGTTCATGATATATTGGACAGATCCAATGCCAAGTACAAGCAATGCCATGATCAACACTGGGTGCCACACAACTTCCAGGTGGGCGACAAAGTATGGCTACATTTGCAGAAGGAGCACCTCACTCGACCGCATCGCAAGCTTCGCCCGCTCCGATACGGGCCATCCGCTATCACCAAGGTTGTAGGGAAAAAAACCTTCGAGCTCAGTATTCCACCATTCCTTGGTCTGCACCTAGTCTTCAATGTGGATCACCTTTATCCTTACTTCCCACCTCTAGTGGACACCTTAGACATTGCAGAACAACTCAAACCAACAAATTTAAACCCAGACTGCATGGAACATACCACCACAGATTGTATCAGGGACATAAAAATAAAGAGCACTCACGAACAGAACATCCAACTGTATCGGGTTGTCAGAGTTGGCCAACTCCTGCACCAAGGCAAGTGGTTCACCAGGGACCAAGTTCAGCGGAAGTTTCCTCATCTCATGGAAGAACTCAACACAATGGGGACCATTTCTTCCTAAGGGGGGAGGAATGATCCAGGTGGATATTGGTGGCCACCTGCCTATTCCACTTTGGGCCCCACCATTTCCTCTTTCAGTTTTTCAGTTTCGGCACAACTTACTATTTTTAGCAGTTTTTCGGGTCCTGAACTTCTAGAGCTGTTTTGAGGCCCTAAATGATGTTTTTTGGGCATCGCACCTCTAAAGAATATCATTCCATTTCAAAATGTATATTCGTGGCGAAATTTGTAGTCCTCGGATAGATATTTCTAATGATGTATCATGTGTGTCAAACGGAGATAGTATGGCAAATTTACATCCCTGGGAAGTTGAAACACCAATTTACCCCAACGGGGCCCATAGTTTTGGTGCTTCATCTCCTAGGGTTAGGTTTTTGGATGTTTAGAGTCATCCATTGTTTCTAAATAATAAATAGGCCCTTGAGCCTCATTGTAACTTAGTTATGAGGCCTGTAGCCGCCACATCTCTTCTCAGAGATAGCTACCAGTGCCCTAGCTTGTTTTATTTCCATTTTGTCTGTAAGCAAATTTCAGTTCTTTGATATTAATGAAATGAAGTATTATTTCTGCTGCATCTCTGTATTTATGGTTATGTGTTTATTCTGTTGCGTTCCTGCATAAATCAAGATTAGTGGTATCAGAGCGGTCTGCTTTTTCTCGATCTTTCTTTGCATGTCCCCAACGAGGTCTGGGTATAAGGAGTTAGGGCTCGATCTAGTGGAACCTTTGCAAGATCAGCCTCGCAAACTCTGACGGACGCCCATGGGGGATGAAAAGAAAGATGAGGGAGCAGGAGATCCTATCAAAATATTCCTCGAGGAGGCCCTCGAAAAACAAAGGAACGCAATGATGGATAACTTTGCCCAGATCCTTCAATGACTGCCCACCAGTGGCACATCTGCATCTAGCAGCCACTCTGGGGGTGCGACTCCTTTTAAGGTACAAATAAATTTTGAAATTCCCATATTTGAGGTTCAAATAGATGCAGATGTTGTAGATAGATGGTTGAATCTATTAGAAGGAATTTCTCGGTTCATTACTTTTCCGACAAGGAGAAGATTATCTTTGCACTCCTCAAAGCTGCCCCCTATGTCAAGGACTGGTGGGAAACCCACTGTGAGAAAAAGGACCAGACAAAACCCTCTCTGTTTTCGGTTGTACCCACTTGGAATTCTTTCCGAGACGCCGTCAAGGAGCATTACTATCCCTTGGGGAGCTATGAGGACAAGTACATACAATGGACCACGCTACAGCAACAAAGGGATCAAGATGTGCATGAGCTGACGAATCTATTCCATACCCTGTGCACTAAGTTGGGTATCAAAGATTCAGAGAAACATCTAGTGCTAAAGTATCGCAGTTATCTGCACAGATACATTCAAGAGGAAATGGAGTTCCTCGACATCTCCTCGCTAGGTACGACATACCGGTATGCTGCCAAGATTGAGCAGAAATTCAAACAGAAGCGAGACTTTGGATCTGCAAATCAAAAGCAAGGGCAAGGTGCTCCCAAACTGAAGAACAAAGGACAGAGCCAAGGAATGGTGACTCAAGACAACCTGTCGAAGCCAAAAGCAAAGAACAACACCGTAAAGCCAAAGAAGGACACGGGAAAGTGGTGTGAGTTCCATAAGAGCTCCACTCACAACACAAGTGAGTGTCGGGCCAAGCAGTCGCTGGTGGCCTAGATGCGGGCTTCTGAGTCAGATGCATGCTCTGAATCTGAATCAGAACCTCACAAGGGGAATGAAAAAGGGAAACAGAATATTGATGCAGAGCCCAATGCCACTGTTGCCACTACTAAGATCCATAAGGAGGAACCGGAATATCCAGAGGAGGAGGAATGTCTCTTCCACTCCCATATGTGGGTAAAGGGCTCCCCGGTATAGTTCATTGTCGACAATGGGAGCCAAATGAACCTCATTTTGGAAGACTTCATGAAATGGTTGTGCTTGCCGACCATAGCTCACCCACATCCATACACCATCGGGTGGCTTCACCAAGGACGAGATCTCCGCGTCAGCCAACAGTGCTACCTTCCCTATAGCATCAAGCCCTTCACAGATGAGGTATTATGTGACATTGCTCCTATTGATGTTTCTGATGTATTATTACAAAAACCATACTTGTGGAAGCGTCATGTTGTGTATGAGTCTCAGCCTCGCGCTGTTATTGTTACTTTGGGAAATAAGTTGTACAGGATACCAGAGGTACCACCTCATGCCATTATCTCTTTGGTTACTGCAAAACAATGCAGTAAGCTCATTTCCCAAACCAGGAAATTTGTTTTGCTGATGATTCGCCCCCAAGGCAAGAAGAAGATTGTGGCCACGACCTCCAAACAAGGCTCCTCTACACAACAACAACAAATGGATAAGGTTGTGGAGGAGCACGGGGACATCTTCACCTCACCCACAGGGGTTCCTCTACATTTTCAGGTCAAGCACCCGATTGATCTGACCCTAGGTGCGCCGCTACCCAATGGACCGATCTATCGGCGCTCTGTTCTGGAGAACGATGAAATCAAGAGGTAGATTCAGGAGTTGTTGCATAAAGGTCACATTCGACCAAGTTCATCACCCTGTGGGAGCCCGATCGTGTTGGTACAGAAGAAGGATGGGACGTGGAGACTTTGTATTGACTATCGGGTGTTGAACAAGATCACTGTCCGGAATAGGTACCCGATCCCATGGATTGATGACCTTCTGGACCAACTCAAAGGTGCAAAATATTTCAGCAAGATTGACATGAAGTCGGGGTATCACCAGGTACCAATTGAACCCTTCGATGTGTGGAAGACTGCCTTCAAAGCCAAGGAAGGCCTTTTCGAATGGCTGGTCATGCCTTTCGGGTTGACGAATGCTCTCGCAACCTTCATGAGGATGATGGACGACATCTTGCGGCCATATACCAACTCATTTGTAGTGGTGTACCTAGATGACATTATGATCTTCAGCTAGACTTGGGAAGAGCACCTTCATCACATCTGACAAGTCCTCTAAACACTGCGGCAACACAAGTTGTGTGCCAATCTGGAGAAGTGCAGTTTTGGCATGACCCGGGTTCAATATCTAGGATACATTATTGACGAAAGGGGGGTGCATGTGGATCCATCCAAGATCCAAGTCATTCAGGATTGGCCAGCACCAACTACTATAACATTCTATTCCATTGTGCAAGCTTGTCGACAATGGAAGCATTACATTTTGGGGAAGGAAAAAATCATCCACACAGACCACCGGCCCTTGCAGTTCATACAGACACAAGGGAAGTTGCAGAATTATCGCCATCAGAAGTGGTCCACATATTTGCAACAGTTTCATTTAAACATCAAGTACAGGAAGGGTAGCACTAATAATGTTGCAGATTTCCTCAGCCGACCACCGATCGTGGCACTCACCACCGTGCTCAAATATTGTGGGCATGAGACTTCTGATTGGCTACTTCTCTATGAGAGTGACCCAGAATTCGGCTACACTTACAATGCACTCTTGGGGGGTACGCAAGTTCCAAATTTTCACCTCCAAGATGCACTTTTATGTCACCTGGGACACCTTTGTGTTCCTTCAAGCGAGCGTGCCAAGATGATATGGGAAGCACACTACAGTCGATTCGCTGGGAATTTCAGGGTCAGGAAAACAATAGCAATCCTACAGAACTATTTCTATTCGCTGAAACTTCGAAAGGATGTCGAGAAGCACATCAGGTCCTACACTGCTTGTGCCATTGCCAAACCGACCATCAAGAAGCAAGGCCTATATACTCCTCTACCTACCCATAGTCGACCTTGGGAATCCATCTCCATGGATTACATGTCGGGTCTACCTTATACTAAGCAGGGCAATGACTGTGTTTTTGTGGTCATTGATAGATTCTCGAAGATGGCCATCATGGCGGCCTGCAAGAAGAATATCACAGCAGAAGCCACTGCTAAACTCTTCTTTCAATGAGTGTGGGTGCACTTTGGGATCCCACAGTCTATCATATCATATTCGGATAGCAGGTTCCTCAGCACATTTTGGTCCAGCCTCTGGTCAATGTTGGATACCAAGCTCACCAAGTCCACAGCTTTCCATCCCCAAACAGATGTCCAGACAGAGGTCGTCAACAAAATGCTTGTACACGTTCTGCGCATGTACAATTAAAAGAATCCACGCACATGGGACGAGAGCCTCCCATATGTACAACATAGTTCTAATCTGGCTCTCCACAGTTCAATCGACCATAGCCCCTTTCAGGTGGGCTTCCGGCCACTATGTCCTATTGACGTGGCCATACCATTTCTAGCTGCTCAGGCCGATTCAGCTCATGTCCAGTCTAAAGTTGACAAAGAAAGTAGCTTCATCGAGCGCATTCAACCCATCTGCCAATAGCGTCATGATATATTGGACAGAGCCGATGCCAAGTACAAGCAACGCCATGATCAACACCGAGTGGCACACAAATTCCAGGTGGGAGACAAAGTAGGGCTACATTTGCAGAAGGAGCGCCTCACTGGACCGCACCGCAACCTTTGCCTGCTCCGATACGGGCCGTCCACCATCACCAAGGTTGTAGGGAATAATTCATTTGAGCTCATTAATCCACCATTCCTTGGTCTGTACCCAGTCTTCAGTGTGGATCTCCTTCGTCCTTACTTCCCACCTCTACTGGACACCTCAGACATTGGAGAACAACTCACACCAACAGAGTTAAACCCAGACTGCATAGAACATGCCACCACAGATTATATCAGGGACATGAAAATAAAGAGCACTCGCCAATAGAACATCCAAATGTATCAGGTTGTCAGAGCTGGCCAACTCCTACACTAAGGCAAGTGGTTCACCAGGGACCAAGTTCAACAGAAGTTTCCTCATCTCATGGAAGAACTCAACGCAATGGGGACCATTTCTTCCTAAGGGGGGAGGAATGATCCAGGTGGATATTGGTGGCCACCTGCCTATTCCACTTGGGGCCCCACGATTGCCTCTTTCAGTTTTTTAGTTTTGGCACAACTTACTATTTTTAGCAGTTTTTCGAGTCCTAAACTTCCAGAGCTGTTTTGAGGCCCTAAACGATTTTTTTTGGGCATCACACCTTTAGTGAATATCATTCCATTTTAGAATGAATATTCATGGCGAAATTTGTAGTCCTCAGATAGATCTTTCTAATTATGTATCATGTGCGTCAAACGAAGATAGTATGCCAAAGTTATGTCCCTGGGAAGTTGAAAACCCAATTTACCCAAACGGAGCCCATAGTTTTGGCACTTCATCTCCTAGGGTTAGGTTTTTGGATGTTTAGAGTCCTCCATTATTTCTCAATAATAAATAGGCCCTCGAGCCTCATTCTAACTCAATTTAGAGGCCTGTAGCCGCCACATCTCTTCTCAGAGATAGCTACTAGCGCCCTAGCTAGTTTTATTTCCATTATGTCTGTAAGCAAATTTCAGTTCTTTGATATTAATGAAATGAAGTATTATTTCTGCTGCATCTCTGTATTTATGGTTATGTGTTTAATACATTTGTGTTCACATAAATACGGATCGGTGGTATCAGACGGTCTGTTTTTTCTCGATCCTTCTTTGCATGTCTAGCAGAGGTAGGGGTATAGGTTAGAATGAGAAGGGTGGAACCTTTGCAAGATACGACCTACATAAAACTGACGGATGCTGACAGGGGACGAGAAGAAATATGAGGGAGTAGGAGATCCTATCAAAAAATATTGCTCGAGGAGGCCCTCGAAAAACAAAAGACGCAATGATGGATAAATTTTCCCCGAGATCCTTCCAACGGTACCCATTGGTGGCGCATTTGCATCCGACGACCACTGCGGGGTGCGACTCCTTTTAAGGTACGAGTAAATTTTTACATTCCCATATTTGAGGGTAAAATAGATGTAGATGCCGTAGATAGATGGTTTAATCTATTAGAAGGATATTTCTCAGTTCATGACTTTTCCGACAGGGAGAAGATTATTTTTGCACTCCTCAAAGCTGCCCCCCATGTCAAGGATTGGTGGGAAACCCACTGTGAGAAAAAGGACAAGGCAGAACCCTCTCTGTTCTCGACTATACCCACTTGGAATTCATTCTGAGACACCATCAAGGAACAATACTATCCCGTGGGGAGCTATGAGGACAAGTACATGCAATGGACCACACTGCGACAACAAAGGGATCAAGATTTGCATGAGCTGACGAATCTATTCCATACCCTGCGCACTAAGTTGGGTATCAAAGATTCAGAGAAACATTTGGTGCTAAAGTATCATAGTTGTCTACACAGATACATTCAGGAGGAAATGGAGTTCCTCGGCTTGTCTCCTCGCTTGGTACGACATATCGGTATGCTGCCAAGATTGAGCATAAATTCGAATAGAAGAAGCGAGACTTTGGATCTGTGAATCAAAAGCAAGGGAAAGGTGCTCCCAAACTGCAGAACAAAGGATAGAGCCAAGGCATGGCGACTCAAGACAACCTATCGAAGCCACAAGCAAAGAACAACACCGCAAAGCCAAAGAAGGACACGAGAAAGTGGTGTGAGTTCCATAAGAGCTCCACTCACAACACAAGTGAGTGTCGGGCCAAGCAGTCGCTGGTGGCCAAGATGCGGGCTTATGAGTCAGATGCATGCTCCGACTCTGAATCAAAACCTGACAAGGGGAATGACAAAGGGAAACATATTATTGATGCAGAGCCCAATGCCACTGTTGCCACTACTAAGATCCAGAATGAGGAACCGGAAGATCCAGAGGAGGAGGAACATCTCTTCCACTCCCAGATGTGGGTAAAGGGCTCCCCGGTACAGTTCATTGTCGACAATGGGAGCCAAAAGAAGCTCATTTCGGTAGACGTCGTGAAGCGGTTGTGCTTTCCGACCACAGCTCACCCACATCCATACACCATCAGGTGGCTTCACCAAGGACGAGATCTCCGCGTCAGCTAGCAGTGCCGCCTTCCCTATAGCATCAATCCCTTCACAGATGAGGTATTATGTGACGTTGCTCCTATTGATGTTTCTAATGTATTATTAGGACAACCATACTTGTGGAAGCATCATGTTGTGTATGAGTCTCAGCCTCGTGTTGTTATTGTTACTTTGGGAAATAAGTTGTACAAGATACCAGAGGTAACACCTCCTGCCGTTTTCTCTTTCATTACTGCAAAACAATGCAGTAAGCTCATTTCCCAAACCAGGAAATTATTTTTCCTGATGATCCGCCCCCAGGGCAAGAAGAAGATTGTGGCCACGACCTCCAGACAAGGCTCCTCTGCACGACAAAAACAAAAGGATAAGGTTGTGGAGGAGTACGGGGACATCTTCACCTCACCCACAGGGGTTCCTCTGCACTGTCAGGTCAAGCACCCTATTGATCTGACCCCAAGTGTGCCGCTACCCAAATGACCGATCTATCAGCGCTCTTTTCTGGAGAACGATGAAATCAAGAGGTAGATTCAGGAGCTGCTGCATAAAGGTCACATCCGACCAAGTTAATCGCCCTGTGGGATCTCGATCGTGTTGGTACAGAAGAAGGATGGGATGTGGAGACTCTGTATTGACTATCGGGCGCTAAACAAGATCACTGTCCAGAATAGGTACCCGATCCCACGGATTGATGACCTTCTGGACCAACTCAAAGGTGAAAAATATTTTAGCAAGATTGACTTGAATTCACGGTATCACCAGGTACCAATTGAACCCTCCGATGTGTGGAAGACTACCTTCAAAGTCAAGGAAGGCCTTTTCGAATGGCTGGTCATGCCTTTCGGGTTGACGAATGCTCCCGCAACCTTCATGAGGATGATGGACGACATCTTACGGCCATTCAACAACTCATTTGTAGTGGTGTACTTGGATGACATTCTGATCTTCAGCCAGACTTGGGAAGAGCACCTTTACCACATCCGACGAGTCCTACAAACACTGTGGCAACACAAGTTGTGTACCAATCTGGAGAAGTGCACTTTTGGCATGACCCAGGTTCAATATCTGGGATACATTATTGATGAAAGGGGGGTGCATGTGGATCCAGCCAAGATCCAAGTCATTCGGGATTGGCCAGCCCCAACTACTATAACAGAGCTTCGCAGCTTTCTGGGTCTTGCTAATTTCTACCGTAGATTCGTGCTGGGATTCTCTCATATCACTTGGCCCTTGAGTCAAGTCACCAAAGGAGGAGCGAGAGCAAAATTATTTTGGTCGGAACCTCAAGAGAAGGCGTTCAAAGAATTGAAAAATCGCCTCTGTTCTGCCCCAGTGCTCACCTTACCAGACTTGCAGCAGCCATTTGAGATCGAGACAGATGCCTCTGACTATGCTATTGGGGCAGTTCTTACTCAACAAGGACATCTAGTGGCATATCACAGTGAGACATTGTCTGAGACAGTTCGCAAGTATCCCACCTATGACAAAGAAATGTATTCCATTGTGCAAGCCTGTCGACAATGGAAGCATTACATTTTAGGGAAGGGAACAATCATCCACACAGACCACCGGCCCCTGCAGTTCATACAGACACAAGGGAAGTTGCAGAATGATCGCCATCAGAAGTGGTCCACATATCTGCAACAGTTTCATTTGAACATCAAGTACAAGAAGGGTAGCACCAATCATGTTGCAGACTGCCTTAGCCGACCATCGATCGTGGCGCTCACCACTGTGCTCAACTCTTGTGGGCACGAGACTTCTGATTGGCCGCTTCTCTATGAGAGTGACCCAGAATTCGGCCACACTTACAAGGCACTCTTGGGGGGTACGCAAGTTCCAAATTTTCACCTCCAAGATGCACTTTTATGTCACGTGGGACACCTTTGTGTTCCTTCAAGCGAGCGTGCCAAGATGATATGGGAAGCACACTACAGTCGAGTCGCTGGGAATTTCGGGGTCGAGAAAATAGTAGCAATCCTGTAGAAGTATTTCTATTGGCCGAACCTTCGAAAGGATGTCGAGAAGCACATCAGATCCTGCACTGCTTGTGCCATTGCCAAACCGACCATCAAGAAGCAAGGCCTATATACTCCTCTACCTACCCCTAGTCGACCTTGGGAATCCATCTCCATCGATTACATGTCGGGCCTGCCTTCTACTAAGCAGGGAAATGACTGTGTTTTTGTGGTCGTCGACAGATTCTCGAAGATGGCCATTATGGCGGCCTGCAAGAAGAATATCACAGCAGAAGCCACTGCTAAACTCTTCTTTGAACGAGTGTGGTTGCACTTTGGGATCCCACAGTCTATCATATCAGATCGGGATAGCAGGTTCCTCAGCACATTTTGGTCCAGCCTCTGGTCGATGTTGGATACCAAGCTCACCAAGTCCACAGCTTTCCATCCCCAAACAGATGGCCAGACAGAGGTCGTCAACAGAATGATTGTACACATTCTGCGCATGTATAATTCAAAGCATCCACGCACATGGGACGAGAGCCTCCCCTATGTACAACATAGTTATAACAGGGCTCTCCAAAGTTCAATTGGCCATAGCCCCTTTCAGGTGGGCTTGGGATTCCAGCCACTATGTCCCATTGACGTAGCCATGCCATTTGCAGCTGCTCAAGCCGATTCAGCTCATGTCCAGTCTGAAGTTGACAAAGCAAGTATCTTCATCGAGCGCATTCAACACATCCGCCAACAGGTTCATGATATATTGGATAGAGCCAATGCGAAGTACAAGCAGCGCCATGACTGCACACCAGCACACCCTAGGTGGGATGTTAGGTCCCTAGTATCACTATATATCCCTTATTGTTGTTACTGATTGGCCGTTTCTCTATGAGAGTGACCCAGAATTCGGCCACACTTACAAGGCACTCTTGGGGGGCACGCAAGTTCCAAATTTTCACCTCCAAGATGCACTTTTATGTCACCGGGGACACCTTTGTGTTCCTTCAAGCGAGCGTGCCAAGATGATATGGGAAGCACACTACAGTCGAGTCGCTGGGCATTTCGGGGTCGAGAAAACAGTAGCAATACTACAGAAGTATTTCTATTGGCCGAACCTTCGAAAGGATGTCGAGAAGCACATCAGATCCTGCACTGCTTGTGCCATTGCCAAACCGACCATCAAGAAGCAAGGCCTACATACTCCACTACCTACCCCTAGTCGACCGTGGGAATCCATCTCCATGGATTACATGTCGGGCCTGCCTTCTACTAAGAATGGAAATGACTGTGTTTTCGTGGTCGTTGACAGATTCTCGAAGATGGCCATCATGCGGTTTTAAGAAGAATATTGTCAGTAGGGTAGTTTATACAACTTCTTTCTTAGATATGCAGGCACTTTGGATCCTCTCCACGATCTTTCTATCATCAAGATAGTGTGGTTCTCGCACATTTTGGTCCAAATCTTCCTGTCAATTTTGGAACAAAGCTCCAGCTCACCAAGTCCACAGCTTTCCATCCCCAAACAGATGGCCAGACAGAGGTCGTCAACAGAATGATTGTACACATTCTGCGCATGTACAATTCAAAGCATCCACTCACATGGGACGAGAGCCTCCCTTATGTACAACATAGTTATAACCGGGCTCTCCACAGTTCAATTGGCCATAGCCCCTTTCAGGTGGGCTTGGGATTCCAGCCACTATGTCCCATTGACGTAGCCATGCCATTTGCAGCTGCTCAGGCCGACTCAGCGCACGTCCAGTCTGAAGTTGACAAAGCAAGTAGCTTCATCGAGCGCATTCAACACATCCGCCAACAGGTTCATGATATATTGGACAGAGCTAATGCGAAGTACAAGCAACGCCATGATCAACACCGGGTGCCACACAACTTCCAGGTGGGCGATAAAGTATGGCTGCATTTGCAGAAGGAGCGCCTCACTGGACCTCACCGCAAGCTTCGCCCGCTCCGATACGGGCCGTACACCATCACCAAGGCTGTAGGTAACAATGCCTTCGAGCTTATTATTCCACCATTCCTTGGTCTGCACCCAGTCTTCAATGTGGATCGCCTTCGTCCTTACTTTCCACCTCTACTGGACACCTCGGACATTGCAGAACAACTCACACCAACAGAGTTAAACCCAGACTGCATGGAACAGGCCACCACAGATTGTATCATGGACATGCAAATCAAGAACACTCGTCAACAGCAGATCCAACTGTATCGGGTTGTCAAAGCCGGCCAACTCCTGCACCAAGGAAAGTGGTTCACCAGGGACCAAGTTCAGCAGAAATTTCCTCATCTCATGGAGGAACTTAACGCAATGGGGACCATTGCTTCCTAAGGGGGGAGGAATGATCCAGGTGGATATTGGTGGCCACCCGCCTATTCCACTTGGGCCCCCACCATTGTCTCTTTCAGTTTTTCAGTTTCAGCATAACTTACTATTTTTAGCAGTTTTTCGGGTCCTGAACTTCCGGAGCCGTTTTGAGGCCCTAAACGACGTTTTTTGGGTATGAAAGCGCCAACGAATTTTCTGATAAAATTCGTCCCGACAGCTGTAGTCCTCGGATAGAGCTTTCTAATGATGTATCATGTGCGTCAAACGGAGATATTATGCCAAAGTTACGTCCCTGGGAAGTTGAAACACCAATTTACCCAAACGGGGCCCATAGTTTTGGTGCTTCATCTCCTAGGGTTAGGTTTTTGGATGTTTAGGGTTCTACATTTTTTCTCAATAATAAATAGGCCCTTGAGCCTCATTGTAACTCAGTTCAGAGGCCTGTAGCTGTCATATCTCTTCTCAGAGATAGCTACCATCGCCCTAGCTAGTTTTATTTCCATTCCGTCTGTAAGCAAAATTCAGTTCTTTGATATTAATGAAATGAAGTGTTATTTATGCCGCATCTCTATATTTATGGTTATATGTTTATTCTGTTGCGTTCCTGCATAAATCCGGATCAAGTGTGGCATACTTGGTATTTGGAGCAAGAAGGAAAATGTAAAGTAGGAGAGCGCAAGAGGACATCGGGATGAATGACTACAGCTAGATTGCTTTCCAGGTATGGAGTTACACGTATGGTGTCCTTGCTAGTTTTGGCATGCATGGAACATGCATACGGTTTCTTGGCTATGATTTGTCTTTGGCACGGAAGATTTCTTGGATTGATAGTGGTTTTTCTTATCCTTGCCATTTCCTAGATAGCCATGGTGTTGTGGGTATATTTTCTCTTGTTTTCTGGTTGTTTCTCATTTTCCTTTTCTTTGGGTTGAGTTATTAGTTCCTGGAGCCTTGGTTGGGAAAAATTTCTAGAGCCTTGCATAGTGATAGGTTATGATTTACATCAAATTGAAGTTGACATCAGGCTCGAGAACACAAGCACTACAATACAATGTAGTGTTACAACGCAACAATGGGAACCCCATCTAGAAAGGCCAAAAAAAAAGATTAAGAGAAATTTATGAGGTTTCATTAAAGGGTCATTTCAAGGGTAAATAGGGCTCCAAATCCTATGAAAATATTACAACATTGATTCTAAATGGATATCAAGGTACTAATTAGTCCCATAGAAGGTACGATTACAACACTTTTAAAAGAAGGAAAGAAGGTGTGTGTCTGAAATTAGTGGGGTATATTCTATGGTAGCAATGATATTGAATTTATTAATACAAAATGAACTATGGGAGACTATTCCTTGTATTCCAATTTTTGAATAAATTACCTACCACATAATATCTAAAATGGACAAAAGTGATGGAAAAAATCGCAGAAAATCAACTTAGTCTACATCATATCATCTAAAAAACTAAAAAACCACTTAGAAAGCACTTGCTTATAATTAATAAAATTAATAAAAACATAATAAAGTTTTTTAAACTTTCATATGATAAGTTTTACCACTTCATTTTCACTTTTACTCCAAATTTGTACATTTTGGTCAAAATATTCTCAAACTTTGAAAAAGGATTTTCAGAGCTATAACCATTGGGTTTTTCTTTCATTAGGACCAAGTGAATCTAAATTTTGTTGTCTTCCATTTTAATGTCCATTTAAATTTTTATTTCTATCATAAAATTGAGTTAAAAGTTATTTATAGAACTTAGGGTGCACATATGAACTCTCCCAGGGCATTTCAACATTATGAACCCCACAATCCTAGCTGACCTTAATGTTAAGTCCCTATATTAATAGTGTAGTCCCTTATTATGTTAGTGTAGCCCCCCCTTATTGTTATTGTTGTACCCTTGTAACCCCCATATTGTTATTATTGTGCCCTTACATTATTATTGTTAGGTCGGCTAGGATTACATTGTGGCCCCACTAGGATTATATCGTGGCCCCATGGACTCCTATATATAGAAGGAGGTTTTGTTCATTTGTATCATCCAAGAATTGTTCATTTATGTAATGTATTGGAGGTTGCCCCCTCGAAGTGGCTCATTTCTAAGGCGTTTATATCTCTTTTCTTCTCTTTTTGAGTTGGTTACACAACATTTGGTATCGGAGCTTTGGGATTCTAGGGTTTCGCTGCTCCAAACAGGTCATCGTGGCATTTTCGCTATAACTTTTTTTCTATGAAGCTTCAGAAGCTGAAATTTCTAGGGTGCGAAGCTGAAATCTTGAGGAAGGTTGTCTAAAAATTTCAGATCTTGGTTCGCAATATTTGAGGAGATATCATCTGTGGAAGTTAGGTATATTTTCAGGCTCATAAACAGGTCATCGTGGCATTTGCGCTATAAAGTTTTTTGTACGAAGGTTCAGAGTCTGAAATTCATATGGTGCGAAGCTGAAATCCTGAGGAAATTCGTCAAAAAATTTCAGAGCTTGGTTCGCAATATTTTTGGAGATATGATCTGTGGAAGGTAGTGCTTTTTCAGGCTCCTGAATTGCATCTCAAAGAGGTGATCGTGGGAAAACTTCAATAACTTTGTCTCTGGGCATTGGATTGAAGTGCCGTAAAAAGTGGTTGCAAGTAAACAGACTGAAGTTTTTTGGCTATCAATTTCAGAGACAAAGGACAAAACAGTGACACGTGTCAAGTCGTACAAGTTCGCTCTACTAAAACCAGTCCGTAATTAGGTCATTGTGGGAGATTGGACACAACTTTGTCTTGGAGAATCCAAATCAAATCGACCTATGGCATTTGGAAAGAAGCTTCTCGTGAGATCTACTATTAGTAGCAGAATTTCAGATATCGAAGATTTTCAACTATAGAGATAATTCAATTTCAATATCGAGCTCCTAAAAGCTAGTAAAAGGTGTGTATTTTTTTTTCCGAATTCAATACAAGTCTTGTTTGAAGAATCAAGTTGAATTGATTCAAGGAATCTTTGTAGAATAGATATCAATATTGATTCTTAAAATGGCTCCCAAAAAGAATTCAACACCCATCAAGCCTCTTTAAGGCTCTACCATGACTCATATGAAGATGAAGAATTGCAACATGATCTATCAAAATTACAAGAACAAGTGCAACAAATTTTTCACTCTCGCAAAGAGCGCAAAAAATGAAATGGAAGTTTTGAAGAAAGGTGTGGAAGTGAATATGTGTTGACTAGTCCAATGCTTTCCATTCCTATGGGAGGTGGCCGATGTTGTACTAGGAGTACAATGGTTACAATCTTTGGGGACGGTAGCTTTTAATTTTCAAGAACTTTTCTTGAAATTCTTTCGAAGGAAAGGAAGTCGAACTAATGGGTATTGAAGGGAAGCCGTGAAGGATAATAAGCTCTAATGGCATGACAAATCTTCTAAAGAAAGAACAACGAGGCGTAATTGCACAATTATGCTCACTAGAAGTTCCAACATCAAAATCATCTATTTCTCACAGACTTCCAACAAGTCTTGGACAATCATTCCAAGGTGTTTGAAACTCCCAAAGGACTCCCACTCATTCGTGATCATGATCATGCTATTCATTTGATTCCAAGAAGTGTTCCTCCAAACATCCGGCCTTATAGATATCCTTACTTCCAAAAAGAGCGAAATTGAACGCATGATTGCGTAAATGTTAGAGGCGGTATAATTCAACCTAGTCAAACTTCTTTCTCTCGCTCCCGTAGTATTGGTACACAAGAAGGATGGATCATGGCGAATGTGTCCGGATTATGTGGGAGCTCAATAAGCTCACCATTAAGATAAATTTCCTATTCCCGTGATTGATGAATTATTGGATGAATTACATGGAGCAATTTATTTTACCAAGTTGGATCTTCGTTCGTGATATCATCAAATTAGAATGAAGACCGAAGATATTCCAAAACAACATTTCGAACTCATGAGGGTCATTATGAATTTTTGGTCATGCCTTGGCCTTACCAATGCACTCCTTTCTACATTTCAAGGGTTGATGAATTCCATTTTCAAACCCTTCCTTAGAAAATTTGTGCTAGTATTTTTTGATGATATACTAATCTATAGCAAGTCTTGGAAGGATCATGTTGAACATGTTGATGGTGCTCAATCTGATGTCACAGGAGAAACAATTATATGCAAAAGCATCCAAATGTTTCTTTGGAGTACAAGAGGTGGGAATATCCGGGTCATATTATATCCCACGAGGGTGTTAAAGTAGACTCCTAACAAAATTAAAGCCATTAAGGAATGGAAAGTCCCTAAGACAATAAAGAAATATGCAGGATTTCTGCAAGTTAACAGCTATTATCGTAAGTTTGTTAAGAATTATGGAAGAATAGCAACACCTCTAACAACATTATTGAAGAAAGATGCATTTTCATGGACTCCCGAAGCAACTAAGGCCTTTGAACATCTTAAAGAGGCAATGTGCCTAGCACCGGTCTTAGCTACGCCGTACTTCACAAAAACCTTTATCATGGAATGTGATGCCTCGAGAAATGGAATTGGTGCGCTTTTAATGCAAAGAAGGAAGACCCATTTCTTTTGAAAGTCGTCCAATCAAAGAAAGTATTTACAGGAAACCTATTTATGAGAAGGAAATGTTAGCAATATTGCATGCACTAAAGAATGTAGAGAACTTACCTAATGGGAAGACACTTCAAGGTAAAATTGATCATGATAGTCCTAAAACACTTTTTGGAACAAAGACTATCTTCTGCAGAGCAAAAATGGGTCACAAAGATGTTGGGTTATGACTTTAGAAATAATCTACAAAAAAGGAAAGCTTAATGTTGTTGCGTATGCACCAAGAAAGAATGAAGAGGTGGAAGCATTGCTTTGTGCCATTTCTATTATCCAACCGCATTGGATAACCGAAGCAAGAGATGAATGGAAGGAAGTGACAGATGTATGGACACTCATTCAAAAGTTGCAGCAAGATCCTAAAATATCCGGAGCACATTTAGTTGGAAAAATGATTCCTTATGGTACAAAGATCGCTACATATCTTTGTAAGAATTCCCAACTAAAAACAAAATATTCTTCCTGAATTGCACACTTCTCCTTTAGGAGGACATCAGATTTTTAAAACTTACCACAGGGTGAAGAAAGAATTTTTTTGGGATGGCCTTAAATCGATATTCAAAAAGTTTGTGGCGGAATGTTTGGTTTTCCACAGAATAAAGTGGAGACAATTAAGACCCCGGACTTCTACAACCTTTATCCATTCCAAGTCGGGCCGTTGGGAGGAGATTTCCAATGATTTTATCATGTGTTTACCTAAGTCCGAAGGAAAGAATGTCATCATGGTGGTAGTTGATAGACTTACCAAGTATGCACACTTGTGCACATCTCATCCATTTAAAGCAAGTACGCTTGCTACTACATTTGTGGACATTTAATTCAAAAAGCTACATGGAAGCCCAACGGTTATCAGAGCGACAGAGATCCTATTTACGGGAAATTTTTGGACAAAATAGTTATTTTCTTGTTTGGGTACTAAATTAGCTCATACCATCTTATCATCCTCAATCCGATGGTCAAACTCCCGAGATAGTAACAATGTTTGGAAGATAGTTCTGTTTGTTTTGTATCCGATAAACAAACACAATGGGTCAAGTGGTTACCTCGCCTCGAATGGTGGTATAACACTTCCTTCCATACCTACACAAAAAATGACCCCATTTATGGTACTTTATGGATATCATCCACCATCGATCACATCATCTTTAAGGAAAATTTGAAGGTTCAAGAAGAAGATCACGTCGAGCATCGCAAGAAGTTCTCCAACCTTAAAGGATAACCCGAATTTGGCACAAAATCGAATGAAACAACAGTGACTAACATCGCAATGGGAGAAGTTTTGACATAGGAGATTGGGTATTTTTACTTGGCCACAACCATATAAACAAATGTCCCTCAAACAAGCTAAGAAGGATAATAAATTATCGCTAAAGTACCATGGTCTCCAGCAAGGTGTTGCAAAGATTGGTACTATGGCATACAAATTGGAGCGCTCCTCGCTTCTTCGAGTATCCGGGTTTTCCATGTTTCATGCTTAAAGAAGGTTATAGGAGAAAATCTTCAGCTTCAAACACAAGCGTAACCGATGAGGAAGGAAAAATCATATTGGAACCAGGGTTGCCCATGGAAACAAGAACTCGACAACTACGGAATCGATCAATTTCGCAGTATCTCATCAAGTGGAAGAACTTACCCAATTAAGATTCTACATGGGAGGATGATAATTTTATACGTAAGCACCTGCATACTCAAGCGTTGAGGACAACACTTGTTTGAAGGAGAGGGGCATGTTAAGCCCCTATATTAATAGTGTAGCCCCTTATTATGTTAGTGTAGCCCCCCTTATCGTTATTATCGTACCCCGTAACCCCCATATTGTTATTATTGTGCCCTTACATTATTATTGTTAGGCCTGGCCAGATTACATCAGGGCCCCACTAGGATTATATTGTGCTCCCATGGACTCCTATATATAGTTAGAGGGTTTGTTCATTTGTATCATCCAAGAATTGCATTTATGTAATTTATTGGAGGTTTCCCCTCGAAGTGGCTTATTTCTAAGCGTTTATATCTCTTTTCTTCTATTTTTGAAGTCAAGTTACACAACACCTAACAATAATAATTTAAGGGCATTGCATCATGAGAGCACAAGCCTCCGAGACTCGTGATTGGGTCAAGCTTCCCGCATCCCTCGATTCGACTCATCCGCCTCGCTGCACGAACCTATCTGGGCCGCAAGCGATCTCTCGCCGGCACTCCACCTCGAATCGCCTCATGAACACCTCGCAGGGGGTGGGGGGGGGGGGGGGGGGTGTTCGACCCCCGCTTCTCGGGCCCTTTATTTTTTGGCAAAAAGATTCCCTCTCGAGACCTCCAACATCCCATCTACCCCGGTATCCGGGGGGAAATGGGTGCTAATGCATTAGCGCCATAGGGATTCGCGTCCGCGGGGCATATTCCAAGTCAACACAAAGAGCGCAAGATCCGTCCCCATGCAAGCCCATCTCTGGAGAAAATACCTAGATTAATCATTGAAGATCCATGGATCAATGAATACAAATACCAAATGAGAAAGCATGCCCCCGATCCGTAGATTCATGGGGTTCGACTTAATGAAAAGGCTCTCTCGCCGGTGGATAAACCAGAAATGGAAACCCAAAGGGGACTACGATCTTCAATCCGGGATCAAGAAGCTTTTTCACCATCATCTTTGCTCACAGGGATGATATGGTAGATCGCATCTTCAAAGGCGGCCCATACTTTTACAACTCGCAGACTTTACATAGCAACGTACCGGGAGGCCAAACTTCGGCCTGCACGTAAAGACTTCAAAAAGTTCTAGGCATGGACTCCGCCTTCACCGCCCGTTGATTACCGGGAACAAGCGCACTTTGGAAGCCATAGAAACCACCGAGCCTTCATCAAAGCCTCGCATCTCACATCTCAAGGTAAGTACACAACCTATGCTAGAATCGTGTTTACCCGGATATTTCGTGACCCCTCCCAGGCCATATGGAGCTGATCCATAAAGGAGTGCAATGGAAGCAAACCATTGATTACGAAAATATCCATTCGCATGCCGAACATGCCGACAACATGGAAATATCACTTCATGGTTGCCCCGTTTAATCAACCACATCCTTAGCCCCAACAAGAACAAGGGGCTACTCCAACACCCGGTTTCACCTCCGTCTCAAGAAAGAACAAAGGGAAGAAAGGCAAAAATCCCTCCGAAACCCTCCAATTAGTGACAACCCCCACCAATACTTCCTCCACCCGAAGAAACAAATTTGAAGCTCGAGCAATATTGACTCATTGGAGCACCCTATAGTCTCCCAAGCTCCCACCGATCAAGATCCGTCATTATTAAGTCAATCTTTGATTACAACCAATGCCCCAAGCACAACCTTGGATTCAATCCACGCTCGGCACCGCAACACAAACCAATCCTCTCCCATTCAGATTAATACTAGCCACACCTCACCGCAAACCCTTCAATACACAGAAATGAAAATAGACCAGCCCATCCTCAACCACTTCAAACAATCCTTAGAGGAGATCCCAGGCGATCTGTATCTCCAAAAGGTCAATGAGAAATGGTCCAAACCGGGAGTCGATGCCATTCCCCAAGAACACTTGGAGAAGATAGAACACATACCCGCACTGAATACATCAACCAAAATGCAGCCCAAAAGGCAATGGGGAAATAGTAGCCAAACCGGCATTCAAGCCAACCTAGATTTGGATCAATACAATCCACAAGGACCAAAAGAAGAAAAGAGGGCACAAATCCACAAGACAACAAATACAAGAACTAGGCGTACGCCTAATCAATGAAGGAAAAATAAGTGGCCTTAGTCCTATCGCTCCAAAGGTAGCTCACAATGAAAATCACAACCTCGGAACATTAGGGGGCTCAACGACACCACCAAAAGAACCTTGATCCCGAAAACCGCTATTCTTGCTACACCTAGACATCATACTTCCTTCAAGAATTCAAATGCTCTCCCAAAGGCACAGAGACGTCAAAAAACTCATTTCCAAAAGTCATCACTGCATAAGCATAGATGCAATCGGAAAGCAGAGGGTTACTCACGTTCGGGAACAAAAAGAAAATTTTTTCTACAAGAATGCTCGTCCACCAAGCACTCATTATTTGGCCATTTTCAACATGCCGTACTCAAAGGCAATCGATCGGCATCACCAACGTGTATGGACCCAATGAATCCAGTAGGTGTCGAAGATGTTGCTAGACCTCACCTAAGTCGTACAACACCATGGGGCAAACCATTGGATTTTAGGCGGGAGACTACAACATGATCACCAATCTAGCGGAAAATGGAGGCTTACGAAGATCGATAAGACTCTGGGCGCATTCAAAAACTTTATCACAATCCAAACTCATTGACATCCCTACGCTCAATGGTCTCGTACACATGGAATAATAAGCAAGGAGGAAATGGTGCGTATAGCATCAAGGCTTGATAAAGTTCCTCATGTCGGAATCCATTCTCGCTACAAAATATCGACATGGAGACCAAAAGATCAGCTTCATCGGGAGGATCTGATCAACGTCGCGTGCATTCACTTCACCACCTGGATAAGCCCCACAACATACATTTTAGATTCAAGCCTTCAGGACAGAAAGCACCCATCATTCATGCAAACATACAACGTTGGTGGACTCAAGCCACCATAAGGAGCGATAATATCATGTACATATTCTAGCAAAAGCTCAAAAATACCAAAATCAACTCAAACGCCGGAACAAACACCATGACATATTTCAAGCCAAAAAAAAGAACTTGAGGAAAAATGGCGAACCTCCAGCAATCTTTGATCAAAGAAGGGCCCAATGATGATAGCTCAAGAATCAAATCAGTAAAGGCAATGGGAAGAATGGTTAAAACAAGAGCCGCCGTGGAGGAAGAAATCGAGGGTGCAATGGTTAAAATAGGGAGAACGCAACACTAGTTTCTTCCATAAGTCAACCATCCAAAGACAGAGCACATAATCGCATCCTCTCCCTCAAAAAAGCCGATGGTGATCAAGTTTATACAAGGGAGCATATATCATCCGAACTCAACTCTTTTTTCACTTCTCTTCTCGCCGATCCCATTCAAGATAGAACCCAAGCCATCAATGAAATTATCGTTGCCATTCCAAACTTAGTTACGCAGGATAAAAACTCCTCCTTCTAAGAGAATTAATCGACAGAGATTGAAGAAACAATCTTCAACATGGCCTCGAACAAGGCTCCCGTACCGTACGTATTTACAATCGAATTCCTTAAAGCTTGTTGGCCCATTATTAAGGCCGACCTTCTCAACCTAGTAAGGAACTTTCACAAACCAAGAAAGTGTTGTCCGCCATCAATGCCACATTCCTCACCTTAATTCCCAAATCGTACCTCGTCGACTCCCCGACAAGTTTCGTCCTACAAAATCCTTTCCAACCGATGGCTAGCAAGATTTTCAACTGCCCTCCCTCAATCATTTCTCGTGAACAACCGGCTACGTTGAAGGTAGGAAGATCATTACGCATAATCCTCACCAGGAAGCAAGTTCATTCTCTAAAAGAAAAAGGACTCTGTGCATGCTTATCCACCTTGACCTTTCAAAGGCCTTTGATAAAATTAGTCAGTACTATATGAGAGCAATCCTCCAAGCTTTGGATTTAACAAGAATGAACAAATTGAATAATGGAACTAGTCTCGTGTTCTTTTCTTTTTCAATGCTACTAAATGGAGGACCCCTTCAACCCTTCATTCCGTCTGCAGGTATAAGGCAAGGAGATCCCCCGTTCGTTTCTTGTCATTATGGCAAGAGTGGGTTGAAGATCTCTAGCCAAGGAAAATAACAAAATCAAACTCAAAGGCATCAAACCAGTACACCAAGGACCCACATTAATGCATCAGCAATTCGTAGATGATACAATGCTCATGGGCGCCTCCACAGTGCAGGAAGCTCGAACCATCAACAAAGTGCTAAAGACTTTCTCGGAGGCCTCAGGTATGGAAATCAGTCTCACAAAATCCAAACTATTTTTCTTCAACACATCCATTCCCATGCAGAGAAATCTCAGCAGAATTCTAAATATTCAAAAGAACTCCCTTCCAACCAAATACCTTGGTATACCACTCTCGGAATATGCCTACAAATCGGCCAACTGGGAAGCCCTCCTCAAAAAAATGAGAGCCAGGTTAAGCAGCTGGACCCACCGGGCCTTAAACATGGCCAGCGGACTGATATTGGTCAAGTTCGTCCTTCAAACCATGCCAGCATATATGTTTTCAGCACTTGCAGCCCCTAAGGCGTTTTATAAATCCATCCGAAGCATCCAACGATCCTTTCTCTAGAATGAAGCCTCTAAGGAATCCAAATGGGCCCTCCTCAAGTGGACAAACATCTACAAACCAAAAATGGAGGGAGGTTTGGGCCTAAGAGACCCCAAGATATTAAGCAAGGTCGTAGTAGCAAAAATCTGGTGGAGATGGGTAGAAAATCCTAACTCCCTCTGGGGCACCTTGTGGAAATCGAAGTATACAAATAAAATCAGGGACAAAGACCTCATCAGGCTTATAGGCACCACTCAAGGATCCCCCATCTGGAATAAAGCATGGGAAAATTGACATATTGTTCAGCAGCATAGCTTCTGGGAAGTGCACCAAGGCAGCACTGCCCTATTCTGGGAAGATGCCTGGCAACAGCTCCCACCCTTGGCACACCCAGACTGGAACACTCTTAAAAGAGCTATGCAGGAGGAAGGCAAGGTTACAGTAGCAGACTACTGGCAACCTGTGAGCGAGGCAACCACATGGCAAAAATGGTTATCTAGAGAACAATGGCATACCCAAGCAGGCCCAATGAATGTAGACCATATTCTACAAGACTTGGACAAAAGAAGAATCCTAAAGTCTAATAAAGAGGACATCCTGAGATGGGGAAGAAATCCCAAAGGAACGTTCAACCTCAAAGAAGCATATCAGATCTTGGCTACCTCCTCGGATCCGCAACCAGAGCACAAATGGCAAGCCCTTTGGAACAGAGGAACATGGCCAAAAATCACACTATTCTCCTAGTTGGTCATGCATAACAAGGCACTCACATGGGACAATCTGCAGAAACGAGGCTTCATAGGCCCTTCACGATGTATGCTCTGCGAAAATGGTCCAGAAACTCTCAATCACATCCTCAACACCTATCCCACGGCTTGCTCTCTGTGGGATGACATGGCCCTGGTCTTCAGACAATCCGATAGAGACAGAAACTCCATCCAACTCTCACTCAGCAAGTGGAGATTTCTATTTTGAATGTCATTTTTAATATAAAGTGAGTATTTCAACTTGTCTCTTAAACATTAACCATGTTGTTTGGTATTGGGTTGTAATTTAAGCATATTGTGTCCAAATATCATCAAATGTTTTCATAGTAAATTCATTTTAAGAACATTAAAAGAGATTTAAAACCGATCAAAACATTACATTAAAAATAAAAAATAAAAAATAAATCTTAAATCCTAAATTGGTATATATTTATTATATATATATATATATAATTTATTTATTTATTTAAGTTTTAACAATGAATTATTAAAAAAATCTATTGATAATAATCACAGTAATAAAGACTCTCGGATGAGAGTTCAAAAACTCTCGGACGAGAGTTTTTAAACTCTCGTCCGAGAGTTTTTCTAACTCTCATCCGAAAAGTTTTCCCGAGAGTTTTGTGACCACAACTCTCGGACGAGAAAATGCATAACTCTCGTCCGATGGAATTTTAACTCATGTTAAACCCGACCAAACTCTCGTCCGAAATATTTAAAATCTCTCGGACGAGAATTTTGAAAACTCTCGGCCGAGAAATCTAGTTGACTTTTTTCTCGGCCGAGAAATTAAAAATTTCTCCCGAATTCTAACCATCCGCCAAAAACTGTTTCCCAACTTCGCGGATTTCACCCTATGGTTGTAGCCATAAAAGTACCCAGTCTTCCACATCAAAAATTCTCTCACTGTGATGTTGATCTGCCTGTTGTTTCATTCGATTTTGTGCCAAATTTAGGTTATCCTTTAAGAGTTGGAGAAATTCCTGTTGATGCTCGATGTGATCCTCCACTACTTGAACCCTAGAATTTCCCCTTAAATAAGATGTGATGAATGGTGGATGATATCCATAAAGTGCCATAAATGGGATCATTTTTTCTGCAATATGGAAGGAAGTGTTATACCACCATTCAGCGAGAGGTAACCACTTGACCCTTTGTGCTTGCTTATCAGATACAAAACAATGAAGATATCCTTCAAAACATTTATTCACTATCTCTATTTGACCATGGAATTGAGGATGATAAGATTAGCTATGAGCTAGTTGAGTACCCAAACAAGAAAACAATTCCGTCCAAAAAATTCCTATAAAAATGGGATCTCTGTCACTTACAATAATCTTCGGGTTTCCATGTAGCTTTTTAATTGTTTCCATAATTGCAGTAACAACTGTAGTTGATTTAAATGGATGAGATAATGCATAGAAGTGTGCATACTTGGTAAGTCTATTAACCACCACCATGATTACACTCCTTCCTTCGGACTTAGGTAAACCTGTGATAAAATACATTGAAATCTCCTCCCAACGTTGACTTGGAATAGATAAATGTTGTAGAATACCCGAGGTCTTAATTTTCTCAACTTTATTTTGCTGGAAAACCAAAAATTCCACCAGAAAATTTTGAATATCAGATTTAAGGTCATCCCAAAAAAATTATTTCTTCACCCTGTGGTAAGTTTTTAAAAATCCTGAGTGTCCTCCTAAAGGAGAAGTGTGCAATTCCAGAAGAATCTTTTGTTTTAGTTGGGAATTCTTACAAAGATATAAGCGATCTTTGTACCATAAGGAATCATTTTTCCAACTAAATGTATCACATGTACTAGGATCTTGCTGCAACTTTTGAATGAGTGTCCATACATCTTTGTCCTTCTTCCATTCATCTCTTGCTTCGGTTATCCAATCTGGTTGGATAATAGAAATGGCACAAAGCAATGCTTCCACCTCTTCATTCTTTCTTGAGAGTGCATCTACAACAAAATCTAGCTTCCCTTTTTTGTAGATTATTTCAAATTCATAACCCAACATCTTTGTGACCCATTTTTGCTGCTCTTCTGAAGATAGTCTTTGTTTCAAAAAGTGTTTAAGACTATCATGATCAGTTTTTACCTTGAAGTGTCTTCCCATTAGGTAAGTTCGCCATTTGTTTAGTGCATGCAATATTGCTAACATTTCCTTCTCATAAATAGGTTTCTGTAAATACTTTCCTTTGATTGGACGACTTTCAAAAGCAATGGGTCTTCCTTCATGCATTAAAACAGCACCAATTCCATTTCCTGAGGCATCACATTCCACAATAAAGGTTTTTGTGAAGTCTGGCGTAGCTAAGACCGGTGCTAGGCACATTGCCTGTTTAAGATGTTCAAAGGCCTTAGTTGCTTCAGGAGTCCATGAAAATGCATCTTTCTTCAATAATGTTGTTAGAGGTGCTGCTATTCTCCCATAATTCTTAAAAACTTGCGATAATACCCTGTTAACCCGAGAAATCCTCGCAACTACTTTATGGTTGTTGGGACTTTCCATTCCTTAATGGCTTTAATTTTGTTAGGGTCTACCTTAACACCCTCGTGAGATACAATATGACCTAGATATTCCACCTCTTGTACTCCAAAGAAACATTTGGATGTTTTTGCATATAATTGTTTTTCCTGCAATAGTTTGAGCACCCTGTCAACATGTTCAACATGATCCTTCCAAGACCTGCTGTAGATTAGTATATCATCAAAAAATACTAGCACAAATTTTCTAAGGAAGGGTTTGAAAATGGAATTCATCAACCCTTGAAATGTAGAAGGTGCATTGGTAAGGCCAAAAGTCATGAACAAAAATTCATAATGACCCTCATGAGTTCGAAATGCTGTTTTTGGAATATCTTCAGTCTTCATTCTAATTTGATGATATCCTGAACGAAGATCCAACTTCGTAAAATAAATTGCTCCATGTAATTCATCCAATAATTCATCAATCACAGGAATGGGAAATTTGTCTTTAATGGTGAGCTTATTGAGCTCCCTATAATCTGGACACATTCGCCATGATCCATCCTTCTTGTGTACCAATACTACAGGAGCAGAGAAAGAACTTTGACTAGGTTGAATTATACCCGCCTCTAACATTTTTGCAATCATATGTTCAATTTCGCTCTTTTGGAAGTAAGGATATCTATAAGGCCTGATGTTTGGAGGAACACTTCCTGGAATCAAATGAATAGCATGATCATGAACACGAATAGGTGGGAGTCCTTTGGGAGTTTCAAACACCTTGGAATGATTGTCCAAGACTTGTTGGAGATCTGCAGAAATAGATGATTTTGATGTTGTAACTTCTAGTGAGCATAATTGTGCAATTACGCCTCGTTGTTCTTTCTTTAGAAGCTTTGTCATGACATTAGAGCTTATTATCCTTCCTGGCTTCCCTGCAATACCTCGTAATTCAACTTCCTTTCCTTCTGAAAAAAATTTCAAGAAAAGTTCTTGAAAATTAAAAGCCACCATCCCCAAAGATTGTAACCATTGTACTCCTAGTACAATATCAGCACCTCCCATAGGAATGGAAAGCATTGGACTAGTCAATACATATTCCCCCATGGTTAGCTTGATATTATGGCATTTTCCAGAGCAATTTATAGTTCCTCCATTTGGAACCATCACTTGACATTCTGGTGCTGGGTATAGGAAACAATTTAATTCCTTGGCTACCTTACAATGAATAAAATTATGGGTGCTACCTAAATCAATCAACACTATTACCTTTTTCTTCTTGACATGTCCTTCTATCTTGAGAGTTTGAGGAGTGGTAATTCCTGCCAGTGCATTACACGATATGGTCGGATTCATTTCTTCCTCTTCTAGGGCTGGTTCCCGGTGTATATCCTCTTCTTGTTCATTTTCTTCTTCCTCTTCACAATCTATGTAAAATAATTTCTTCTCAGCACACTTATGACCTTTAGTGTATTTTCTATCACAACCGTAGCAAAGCCCTTTTGCTCTTTTTTCTTCCAATTGTTGTGGTGTCAACCTTGTAGGTTGTGGAAATCTAGGAGTAGCAACACTTCCCTCTTTATAGAAGTGAGTGGTAGGCTTCCTTGTCGCCATAATTTTACATTCAATTTTTCTTTCCAACCTAAATGCCTTCTCCAATGAATTAGGTTCCAAAACGCGAACTTCATGTTGGATGTTATCCTTTAAAGTACCTATGAAGAGATCAATCCTGTGTTCCTCTAGAATATCAGTTACCCTTATATTCAATTTTTGGAAGTGCTCAATGTGCTCCCCCACTAAACCCTTTTGTTTGAGATTTATCAATTGGTTAAAGAAGGTGTTTCTCTTTGTATCCTCATAATGTGCTATCATTTCCTCCGTAAAAATTGACCAAGTGACAATTTTTTTACGGGAGCAAAGCCATCGATACCATACAAATGTATTTTGTTCTAAATGTAAAGTTGCAATGCGTACCTTTTGTGTGTTTTGCACATTATGGAGATCATAATATTGCTCCATCTGTAGTATCCATGTTACAGGATCCTTTCCATCAAACTTCCTCATATCCATTTTTGGAATATGGTGGTTCTTCCCGCCAACATTAGAGTTTATGAAGTCACGATTAAAATTTATTTTGTTCTCATCATGAGTTTTCTCTACTATATTTTCACCATTAGGAAACATTTCTTGTATCAACCTTGTCAAACCTTCCTTCAAACCTTCCATGTCTTCCTTCAAACCTTTCATTTTTTCTTCCATATCATCCATTTTTTCTTCCATACCATTCTTCAAACCATCCATCGTAGCTTCCATGCCTTTCTTCAAACCATCCATCTTAGCTTTCACAATTTTCTTCAAAACATCCATTTCATTTTTTGTTTCTCTTTGCGAGAGGCAAATTTGGTGCACTTGCTCTTGTAATTTTGATACGTCATGTTGCACTTCTTCATCTTCATGAGTCATAGTAGAGTATTCTGAGGGCTTAATGGGTGTTGAATTATTTTTAGGGGGATTTTTAGAACCCAATATTGTTATCTATGCTTCAATATTCCCTTGGAATAACTTAAAACTGATTTTTCAAACAAGACTTATGCAATTTGAAAAACAAAATACACACATTTTTTTTTATCTTTATTACAGTATTCCCAATCCGGGAAATCTCGTCACATTCCTTTATTCTATGCTGGCACATTTAAATAAACAAGTCTGAGTATTTTTTATGTCTCAATTCAGAGAATTGAGATGTTCATTCAACATTCCGCCATGGCTATAACCCGACCGTCCATCGCATATAAAATCATATCATATACCCTTGATCCTTTAACTACGTGCCTGGATCATATTCAAACTTTATTATACGTAATATTTTAATATATATTCCATCGGACCTTATAATGCGTCAACTAGCATTAATAAACCAATTCTTTACATATATTTCCGCCCCGGGCCCACCTATGTAGCCAATCAAACGTATGCACCGTACCTGGCTGATTCCACGCGCCATCCAACGGTTGTCATTGCATTGCCCGATACAACGGTTATTGCATGGGATACATGCGCAAAGGATAACGCGCGATGGCGTGTCATACTCGGGTTATCCTCCGCACATCTTGGTTAGACTCCGAGCAAGTTCTGCGAACGATCGCCGTCGGATAGCCCTCTTCCAGATCAACGGCTCGTGACAATTTCGCTCGGCATCTCTGGTATGATGAATAACGTGCGATGGCGCAGTTTCACAAGCGGTTTTGTAATGGGTCCATAAGCCACATGTCGATTCCTGTATGGAATCGCTCGCAACTCCTCGAATACCACCTTCCATATAAGAGTGGTGCGATGAATACCACCATCCAGCGCCAAACCGCCGTCACTGTTCATATGGGTCACGGTTCTGCTTCATTCCACGCAAGGTTCCATCGTATAGTTAAATACACCGTTTTAACGCTAATTTCTTCGCATTAATACTAACTCCGGGCAACATCAAACATGCGCTGGTTCCATCTTATTTACACAAGGTTCCGTTCGAATCTCCATTGTATTATCACTCCGTTACATAGTTCATACATACATAGGATATGATTCTCCGTTACATAGTTCATACACACACAGGATATGATTCTCAGACTTTATTTATATATATATAAATAATGCCCATCTTGGAATTTTATAACCGGCTTCCGCCCGTCGTCTCTATCGCTCCGCTCTCGCTCGCTTCGCTCGCTTTCCGCGCGCGTCGCTCTCCGCCGTTTTTTGTCTTATGCTCTCTCTCTCTTTATTTCATGTTTGTTACTTTGCCTCATCGCCTTATTGCCATATGCCTTATTGCTATCGCTATTAATGACAATATTTCCAACAATTTCCTCGGTTTGGGAAATGAGCTTACTACATTATTTTGCAGTAACCAAAGAGATAGTCGTAGGAGGTGGTACCCCTGGTATCCTGTACAACTTATTTCCCAAAGTAATAATAACAGCACGAGGTCGAGACTCATACACAGCATGACGCTTCCACAAGTATGGTTGTCCTAATAATACATCAGAAACATCAATAGGAGCAACGTCACATAATACCTCATCCGTGAAGGGCTCGATGCTATAGGGAAGGCGGCACTGCTGGCTGACGCGGAGATCTCGTCCTTGGTGAAGCCACCCGATGGTGTATGGATGTGGGTGAGCTGTGGTCGGCAAGCCCAATCGCTTCACGGCGTCTACTGAAATGAGGTTCTTTTGGCTCCCATTGTCGACAATGAACTGTACAGGGGAGCCCTTTACCCACATCTGGGAGTGGAAGAGACGTTCCTCCTCCTCTGGATCTTCCGGTTCCTCCTTCTGGACCTTTGTAGTGGCAACAGTGGCGTTGGGCTCCGCAACAATAATCTGTTTCCCTTTTTCATTCCCCTTTTCAGGTTCTGATTCGGAGTCGGAGCATGCATCTGACTCAGAAGCCCTCATCTCGGCCACTAGCGACTGCTTGGCCCGACACTCACTTGTGTTGTGAGTGGAGCTTTTATGGAACTCACACCACTTTCCCGTGTCCTTCTTTGGCTTTACGGTGTTGTTCTTTTCTTGTGGCTTTGACGGGTTGTCTTTAGCCGCCATGCCTTGGCTCTGTCCTTTGTTTTGTGGTTTGGAAGCACCTTTTCCTTGCTTTTGATTCGCAGATCCAAAGTCTCGCTTCTTCTGTTTGAATTTCTGCTCAATCTTGGCAGCATACCGGTATGCCGTACCAAGCGAGGAGATGTCGAGGAACTCCATTTCCTCCTGAATGTATCTGTGCAGACAGCTGCAATACTTTAGCACCAAATGTTTCTCTGAATCTTTGATACCCAACTTTGTGCGCAGGGTATGGAACAGATTCGTCAGCTCATACACATCTTGATCCCTTTGTTGTCGCAGCGTGGTCCATTGTATGTACTTGTCCTCATAGCTCCCCACGGGATAGTATTGTTCCTTGACGGCGTCTCGGAAAGAATTCCAAGTTGGTACGGCCAAGAACAGAGAGGGTTCTATCTGGTCCTTGTTCTCACAGTAGGTTTCCCACCAGTCCTTAACATGGGGGGTAGCTTTGAGGAGTGCAAAAATAATCTTCTCCCGGTCTGAAAAGTCATGAACAGAGAAATATCATTCTAATAGATTCAACCATCTATCTATGGCATATGCATCTATTTGACCCTCAAATATGGGAATGTCACAATTTACTTGTACCTTAAAGGGAGTCGCAACTCCAGAGTGGCTACTGGATGCAGATGCGCCACCGGTGGGAAGCCGTTGAAGGATCTGAGCAAAGTTATCCATCATCGCGTTCCTTTGTTTTTCGAGGGCCTCCTCGAGCAATATTTTGATAGGATCTCCTGCTCCCTCATATTTCTTTTCATCCCCTGCAGGCTAACGTGCTCATGCAGTGCGCACTGCAAATATTCCACCGCATGAGCCTAACTCCCTTATACCTCGACCTCGTTGGGGACATGCAAAGAAGGATTGAGAAAAAAGAAGACCGCTCTGATACCACTAATTCGTATTTATGTAGGAACACACGAAAATATGGAACACACGAATACACATATAACCATAAATACAACGATGCATCAGAAATAACACTTCATTTCATTAATATCAAAGAACTAAAATTTGCTTACAGACAAAATGGAAATAAAGTAGCTAGGGTGCTAGTAGCTTATCTCTAATAAGAGATGTGGTGGCTACAGACCTCTGAACCGTGTTACAATGAGGCTTGAGGGCCTATTTATTATTTAGAAACAATGAAAAACCCTAAACATCCAAAACCCTAACCCTAGGAGATGAAGCGCCAAAACTATGGGCCTTGTTTGGGTAAATTCATGTTTCAACTTCCTGGGGACATAAATTTGGCATACGATCTTTGTTTGATGTGCACCATACCTCGTTAGAAATATTTATCCGAGGACTAATGTTGCTTCCAGTTTTCCCAAAAAACGTCGTTTAGGGCCTCAAAACGGCTCCAAAAGTTCAAGACCCGAAAAAATGCTAAAAATAGCAAGTCGTGCAAAAACTAAAAAACTAAAAGAGACAATGGTGGGGCCCCAAGTGGAAAAGGTGGTGCCCACCAATATCCACCTGGACCACTGCACAGTAATAATCACATGAAGGGTTTACACACAATTTAATCAATTAATCATATCTATATATTTTAACCATAATTAATTATCTTTGCACAGTTATACCCAAAACAATATTCATGCAACCATATCGAGAGGAGACAAAACCAAAATTTAACCTCTACAAGTGAAGAAAAGACACTTATCTCGAAATATCACAAGATTTTTCTTGGTCCACCCAACCTTGAGAATGGAAATGGTGTCCACTTCTCCCCCTGAGGTCCTCTCTAGAGAAACAGTAATTTAATATTAAATGGAGTTAGCCATCAAGACTATCGTCCAACATGAACCTTTATCATCTGATTTAGAGTTTGATTGGCTCGTGTCCAGCTCTAGATAACTCTTAAGCAATGTCTTGCCATTTCCAGACTTTTCCTTTTTTCTTTCTTGGAAGAGAACCCCTTCTCCTCACTGAGAATTCCTTTTATCTTTAGAGTAGTAGGTAACTATTTATAACTACTCTAGAGTTTTGGAATTCATTTTTCCAAGTCAGTGTTTTCCATTTCTGAAATTATTATTCAATTCAAAACAAGGAAAAATCAACACAAATTTTTACTACATTTTACCAGTCGTCAACACAACTAACTGAATGTAAAGTAAATGTTTGTGATTTAATTTCATCCCTCTGTGTACATATATAATAAAAGGTTGTCATTAAGGTTGTAATAAGACACTGAATTTAGACAATGTCATGGGTAATGAAGATACTAATCTCCATCACATATTTTTTATTTTTTATTTTTTTAATGTAAAATGCTAAGACCTTTTATATCCTCTTTTTCTCAAAACATAATTTCATATCTAACTTAAGTGACAGAGACTAAATTATCTTACAATGCATTTTTATAATATTTTTTCGATTATTAAGTTGATAGGCCTTCTCTTTTGAATCAATACACTTGGTTTTACGTCTACCTTTCTTCTCTCCAAATGACAAGTGTACACACATTTTTTAGACTTTTATTAAATTTAAATTTTAAGATTTTACTGAATAACTATTATCGAAATTTAGAAATCGAATTCACTAAATAGTAATTACTATTTAGTAGTTTAGTAGGAAAGAAAAAAAAACAGTAGCAGGAAATTTTTTTAAATTGTAAGATTTTACTGAATAAATATTACTGAAATTTAGAAATGAATTCACTAAATAGTAATTACTATTTAGTAGTTTAGTAGGAAATAGTAAATTTAGTAGGAAAGAAAAACAGTAGCATGAAATTTTCTTTTACGGAAGCGAAATTTGCTGCTAATTAATAGTAAATTTCCTTTTCATCTACCTTTCTTCTCTCCAATGCTACTAAATAGTAAATTTATTTTTCATCTACCTTTCTTCTCTCCAAGTGACACGTGTACACACATTTTTTAGGCCTTGATTGATTTCTCTGGGCATTCGGATTTCTCTCTGTTTTTTCTAATCTATGTGGGCAAATGGGCAACGACCTAATGAATTAATTAATGGCATTTATAGAAAGAGTGATGGTTCTCAAGCAATTGGGCGAATCTCTCGTTCAACAACAACAACAGCAAATGGGGGATGCTCCAGCAAAGAAACTTGTTAGGTAGCTCGATTTTACATCATTCTATGGAGGTGGCTGCACCCCGGCCCCATCTCCGGCTTCTTCAGAGCCCCCATTATGACCTTCATAGTCTGTTGTTCTGTACGAATTTGACCATTCGTTTTAATTTTCTTTTATTGTTTGATTAATCAAAAAATAGATTTAAAGGGGCAAGTTATTTTCAAATAAATGCTAATTATTTATTCAAAATAAAATATGAGTTTTGCAACATGAATGTAATTGTGCTTTTGAATGCAGTAATTTGAATGAGTGTTGGTGTCAAAAATGAGTCGCGGTGGCGGTTAAGTCAGATTAAAGGATTCTCTGATTTACCCTCAACAAACTAAATTGAATTCGAAGTTGTAATCTCTTTTATTTGGCTTTGCAGATGTATCTACTTTGACTATAATCGTTGTGACTCATGAAGTTTAGTACCATTGAAAATAACTGCATTTGTAATATTTATCAAGATCTTGTCAAGTTATTTTGCAGCCTTTGAAAAAAAAAACTCTGTAAATTTGCAAGGTTATGAGGTGATATTTAAAATGTCAAAAATTTAAATTTTCTTACAGGAAATAAAATATATTTTAAACGACCAATGTGGTGGAGGTGGCCACCTACCAAGATTCATTTCCCGAGAGGCACCTATTAGTGGCTGGGGCTAGGAGCAATTCCTGGGTGATTTTACAGAAGCTTACCCTCTGTTCTGGCATCTTAAATAAACAAAAGTGATTATGATAAATGATCCATAGGCCATTCCACCTGCAAAATGGGGTTCCTTGTGGTGCCTTATGTATTCATGGCAATTGTGTTGCTTATGGTTTGTGAAGGAAGCACTTTCCAAAAACAAAATTCAAAAAATGGAAGATGGAAATAGACAAGCCTAAGTAATTATCAATTTCAGTTTGGGAGATGTTTCCTGCACAGGCCTTAACAAATACTCTAAATGCAATCCAAGCTAAGGCCTTTGCAATATAATGGACTTTCTGTAAGTTGGGATTGGCATTTTTTTTCTATTATATTGTAATTGAATTTCCATGAATCTTTCTGCAAGTTGGGTTTTTTCCCATTACACTCTAATTAAATTTCAGTTAGTCTTTCTGCAAGTTCGGATCATTATATTAGTTGAATCCCACATCTTGTTGCTATATTGTTATGATAAAGCTTATTTTTTATTGCAATGTATGATCTGGATCTATGAAAGAAGCTATACTTAAATATGAATTCAATGTCTTTGCCTAGTGATTTGATTTCTAGATGTCTATTTTCTACCTTTTTGAATTTGAACTTTTAACCTTTTACAAGAAGGCATACATTCTTAACTATTAACTATTAGAACTACTCAATATGCATAAATGGATCCTTAACACACTCAATTTTTGTAAATTAAAATATCATCTCATCTATTAGTTAGATTAATTTAAAATATAATGTAATCAATTTAGTAGGTTCAAATGATATTGGAGAACGTTTTTGTTAAACAACTCTAATATAATTACATATTATAAACTTAAAAAAAAAAATACAAGAAAAAAAAACTTAAGTTTAACGTATCAATTGCTATTTTCTTGTACAACTTTTTCGATTTAAAAATCTTATCGACCTCTCTTTGCACCTTTTTGAAACAACTACTAGTATATATAAATTCAATACTAAAAAAAAAAATTTAAAAACACTTTAATTATATACAATTCAAAATTCAAAGCTGTAGTTCCAACCAATCCAATCTGTACTGAACTTTTTCTTTAATTAAAAAAAAAAAAAAAAAAAACAAAACTTTAAAGCAAATGGATAAAAAAATTTACAAAAGATATATAAAATATATAAAAATATATATAAATAAGATGTGGAAAACCAAGCAACACGAACTTCCTCTTCACGCTCACGATAGCCACGTTATACCCATGGCACATTCACAATGACAGGAATTACCGCAAAGTTAACATTAAAAAACCGGAAATGCGAGACATTGGGACATTGAGAATCACGGAAACCACCACTAACTTTACATTAAAATAAAAACTGCAAACCAAAAAGGCCGCCGCTCATTTTGCACAGCAATTAGAATATCAGTTGATGAATAAATGGTATTATAAACAAATAAATTGAAATGTTTTCAGAAAAGAAAAAAGAAAAAAAAAAACATATATAATCTTCAAATCATGTGCGAATACAAATTAAGCAATTGCTCCACAAAGGTGTAAAGAGAAATCGATAAAATTATTAAATTGTAGTAATTTTTCAAGAGTGAATAGAACATCAATTAATTAAAAAACAATTAAATTGCTCAAATTACTTTCATCGATATATGACAACTGCAACATTAGTTAAGAGGGAAGACAACACCAATTAATAAAAAAAATAATTAAGCTGCTCAAATTATTTCCACTGGGTATATGAAAACTTCAATTTCAGTGTATTAATTGATTAACTTTACAATAAAATTTTACTAATCAATATAAAAATAACACAATCAAATTGAGAATATAGCTTGACTTCTTCAAATAAATAAAAAACTCAACTTGTATACTTAATTAGATTAATGGATAACAATATAAAAATGAATAAATAGAAATCTTAACTAATCTGTTTCATTTTAAAATATATTTAATCAAAATTATTGAAATTATAAATATCATTTAATTAAAAATTATATAAGATAAAAATTTTAAATATTTAAATTTAACAGTTTTACATAGTGTTTGTCAAAAAAAATATTAAACATGATTCAATAAGTGTATAGTTAGTTAGTTTTCTTTTATATTATTCTTTATATATTATAATATTCACATTGTGACCAATAAGAAGAAAAACAACAAAGGAATCATTGAATTCAATATTTACCATATTTTTCTAGTTTAGTATTTCTGCATGACTTCTTATCTTTCAAACGTTGCATTGGGTAGTCTAATAAGCCTAACTACGCTCTTAGTGGATACAATAACCTCAACAGTTTACTGAATCAATCGAATCAAATACAATTTCCACTGAAAGGGTCGTTCTGCCTATCTGTATATAATATAAGTTTTTCTAGATTCAATAAAGTGACTATCTGGCATATAGTGATGCATGGACCACTCAATGCACCGTTGTAATAGGAAACACAACTCCACTCTTATATAGTAAATAGAAATCCATAAAAGTGTTTTAAGCAATCAAATCTTGTGTGAAATTCCTCAATTTAGGTAATATAGACTAGTGGATAGAAAAAGGTAGACGAAAATGCTAGGCTAACCGATTCAAAAGAAAAGGCCTATCGGCCTAATAACAAAAGTAACCCCATGTCGCTCGCTGTGACTCAATGACTTGCAAGTTTCTACCCATGACCAAAGACCAAGTTCCTTTCCTGAAGTGGCCGGCACAATTTTAGCATGCGGGTTGTATTGTATGGATAACCACCCTCCACAACCAAACCACTCCACAGATTACACCCTCGACCATGGAGTGTATGCCCAAAAATTGAAACGTTAGACAATAAAAGAGTGTTTCCCTAAGGATTTCTTTCCTTATAGCAACCCACGCTCTCGGCTCCTTATCAACAAGTTCAACCATGGATACTCAATGCAATTCAATATACAAGACAAAAGATTTTGTACGGAAACAAAAAAAAACATGCAAAACCCAACCTTAACTCAATATATATGAAGCTTATCAGAAGACAAGAGCTCAGACTGTACCCCAATTTATCTTCCCTTCCTTCCAGCTCTTTCCACGAGAAATCCAGATAGGCCACAAAAACACCATGAATAGATTGAGGAAGTCACCTCGAGCCTGAATCCAACACTCACTTACATTGGACCTCCTCGCTAACTTTTACAACAACATTGGTGCCACCTTGAACTCCCTCGCAACTCATATTGGCTTTAAGTGAAGGGGATGACACAATGAGAATGTCACCCTACAAGTTCGAGCACTCAAGAAATTCCACCACCTCCAGTCCCATAATCTCATGTAGCCAACAATGCAACAACAAGAATGCTATCACTAATATAACCTGCATCGCCTCCAAAAATTTTAGGGTGCCTTTGTTAATAAAAGCGACACACTCCATTAAGACTCGTGCCACTTGGGCTAGGATGATGAGGCCCCACCAAGCCGGCACTAGTGCCAATTTTCACTCCCATTGCAAAGTTTTCCATAACCTATATTATAATGTTTTTTTTTTAATTTATTTTATTATTGTACATCCTATTTTTTAAATTTTGAATAACTTATTTTTTAAATATATTAATGTTAATTTTTATGAAAGTTTTTTTTTAACTTTACTTTTATTGAAAGTTGAAATGGATTGAATTATATATATATATATATATATATATATATATATATATATATTTATTAAAATTTATTATTTTCCATTTATGATTAATTTAAAGTTATTAATCAAATTATATTTAATAACATATTATTAAAAATATTATTATATTTAAATTTAAAAAAAAAATATGGTTTAATAAATTGTTAAAATATAAGAAAAGACTTAAACATTAAAAAATATAGTCAATTCTAATTTAAAATATTAAAAATATTTTTTTTAATCATTATTAACATGGAAAAAAATCAATACCTCTAAAATACAAAATAACTCTCACACATTTATATAGAAAAACTTAGCATTCTACAATTCCCAAAATATCATCAACTCCAAAAATATATCATCTTTATAACATTGAGAAAGTTAAAAGCTAAAAATACTTTCTTCTGAGTGTTCTAAATACATATGATAATTTTAAATGTTTTTCTTATACATTTAAAATTAAAATATAGCAATATATTTTTTCAAATTCCAAATAACTTTTACCTTTCTAAAAATTCAATAAATCATTAATAAACCTGAAATGTGAACATATAAAATATTCTATTTATCATTGATATAATATCTTTACAATATTAATATTTTTATATAATTTAGGTATCAATTTACGTATTCAAGCAATTGCCTATAGATTATAATAATTTTCTGACTTTTAAACACCCGATTTCTCAATTGAAAAAGATAAGATTAATTAACGTTTATGTTTAGTTATTATTTTTATTTTAAGAATTATATTTGTTATTTGAGGAAGCAGGATGTGCTGGCATGATTTTAGCTAGGATAGTCATCATCCTTCTTCTCTATGCTAATGATATTGTTCTTCTTGCAAGGTGCTCATTTGATCTTGATAAGCAACTTAGACTTCTTAAGGATTTCTGCTCTACAATGGGTATGTCTGTTAACACTGACCAAAAAAAAAGTTATGATTATCAAATCCAAGAAGGACACTTACGCTAATTTTATGTATCACAATAGTAACTTGGAGGAAGTGTCTTCTTACAAGTACCTAGGAATTGATATTCATCAAAAGCTGGAACTATAGCATTTAGAAAAGGATTAATGAGGGGTGGACAACTTATTTTGGTCTTGAAAATAATTGTAAAACGACAAACCTCGTAATGTGGGATAGAAAGAAGTTCCTCTTTGAAACTTTAGTCACACTGTTATCTTATATGGATGTGAGGTTTGGGGTTGCAGCATCTCTAGAGAATCCTGGAGAAAGATTGAGCAAATCCAGAAGCTTTTTATAACATATAACCTTAAAATTAAAAGAAATACAACCTATCCTATTCTCCTTATAGAAGTGGTTCTTTCCCCTATCGAGATCCTAGCTATGACTAGGCTTCTGTTGTACAAGCACAAGCTCAATAGCATAGGAGACCATAGACTTGCTAAGCTAGCTTTAAATTCCAAACAAAACCACCTAAGGCTTAAAAGAGGTTGGTATTAAGACACCAGGGCCTGGTTAAACTATTGGGAGATCGATGAAAATGTTGCATTGCAAAACATTAATAACATTAAAAAAATTGTTACTTCTAAGTTCAAAGAAAAAATGTGGTGTGAGAAATATCTAGCAGCTAAAAGTAAATTAAGATACGATAAGGAGGTCATCAACCCCACCCTAGAAGATCAAAAGAATCTCTCTATTTTAACTAGCTCAAAGAAGAAAATTAATATAGCCAAGATTAGAACGAACTCTCATGAGTTCCATAGTGAAACAGGTCGTTGGATAGTTCCTAAAACACCATGGATGGAAAGGATCTTCCATCTCTATGAGAATATGAACATCAAGGATGAAAATCACTTCCTCTTAGAGTGCCCTGTGTACAACCACATTAGAGCTCAATTTCATAATCTTTGTTGCAATACTAACCTTCCTAGCCTTTTAAGATGTCAAAATTATAGTGAGCTCGGGAGGCTTCTCTCCAAGCTTTTCGAACATAAGAATAAAATCTTAAATCAAACTAAATAACTTAAATTTCTTTTGGCCCCATAAACCAAAGATTGGTCTAAGTGGACATTAACCATAAGCTTTTCGAACATAAGAATAAAATCTTAAATCAAACTAAATAACTTAAATTTATTTTGGCCTGATAAACCAAAGATTGGTCTCAGTGGACATTAACCATCGTCATCATCATCATCATCATACTAATCTAATAAAAAATGATTAAATTAATTTTAAATATAAAATAATAAATATATTATTGCAACACTTTTCGATAGTGTAAGTATTTTGTTATTTATTTTTACTATACACGCGTGGTGAATAATGGGTTTAGTGGAGAATTTTAGTGAAACTAGAATTAAAAAAAAAAGTTATTTTAATTTATTTTTTATTAAAAGAAAAATATTTCATCGGAGAAGCTTTTAAATGAAAATTTCACCAGAGAAGCCTCTAAACGAAAATCTCATGTAGGTGAGAGTTAGAAACCATTATTCACTTTCTATAAAGATAAAATATTTTAGCGGGAAAAGGGATGTCAAGAAAAAGCTAAGAGAGGAGGTTGGAGGCATCTCCAAAAGAAATAAGTGAAAACAAAATTTAGCCATTAAGATACTTTTGAGCTCAATTTTGAGTCAATAGAAATCTTAAATTAAATTTGTGAGTTCTTGGCCAGGCTGGAGTTTTGATGCGAGAGAACAAACTTTAGGAGTCATTGTCTATCTGTTGTTGTGGAGATTGAAAGGCTCAGAGAGAGAATTGGATGTAATTGTCATTCTCGTGGATGGGAGGAGAGACATTTCTCTCAGTTGAATTATTTGGTGTGTCAATTGGCTCAAATAAGTATATTGATTTTTTTTGTGTTATTCAAAAATTATTTTTTCAGAAACTAAGGTCTTTTGAAAATAAAGGTAGATGAAATTATATTCTTTCCAATGATAATGGTTGGAAATGATGTTATAGCTTACCCTTTCATAATGAAAAATAAAAAGTTTTTTTTTTCTTTTTAGAGAAATAATGGATTTTTAATGTGCAAGTGTATATAGTTCTTTCATTACTATTAAAAATAAAAAAATAAAATTGCGAACCCTATAAGCAAAGATCGATTAGAAATATTAAGAAGACTAACATAGACTTGTTCTAGTCGATACTCTCACTCTACAGGCATGATGAGAGTGATGTTAAACAAGATCACACACTTATCCATATGAAGATGACTCCAATACTGGTGTGGAGATGTTTATTCTAAATTAAATTGGTTAAGAAAAGGGGTAAATATTACACACATAATTAGTTGGCCAACTTCAGAAAAATAAAGTCACCAGTTGGTAATGTTCAGGATGAGATAATAACATACAACACTTTGTGTACAAATCTGTGAAAATATAAACTGGAAAACTGATTTTTAACAATATGAATCAGTGAAGAAATCCATTAACGTTTTTTTCTTACTATCTTGGTGAACGCCATGTTAGAATGTGTAATTCCTACTTGTCCAGTTGTGACTCTCTATGAATAGAGTCTGTTCCTATTTCCTAGGTTAGCTAAAACTAGTTTCCTTATTTGGTGTGAGGTTGAGATATTCCCTCAACCAACTTATTGTACGTCCAAGATAGATTTCCTATCTTGAGACTAATTCATGTATAAATGTGTGTAATCTATTTAATTAATAACATAGTTTGCATATTAAAGTTTTATTTTGGTATCGGAGCTGTAAAAGCCTGGACCTCAGCCCCTCCTGGACTGAGGGAAATAAAAAAAGAGAGTTCCTGTGATGTTCATGAATATATTTGCTTGCTGGAGTGCTTTTGTCATCGCTGAAGATTAGCAGTGTTGTTTGAGTGCGAGCAACAAATTTGTTGTCTTCTCCCTGATTGTTGCAAAGAGCCAACATAATTTTTTTTTTATAAAGAGACTGACGATGTTGAGAAGAGCAGTGTGCTATGGAGAGGTATAACGGATCTGCTGTGAAGTTTGTGTTCATGCTGTGGATCTGGTGCGCAGGTGCAAATTCGATCTGCCACGATCCCATTTTCCAAAATCTTGACCTCACTGTTGCGTATTGAACTGAGGAACGGAGAAGAAAAGGCATATGCAAGGAGCTGGAAGAATGAAAAATAATGAAGAAAAGCGTAGAAGTGTGGCGAATACTTCAAACACAAACATGGTGCTTCTGCTTGAAAACTCACCAAAACCCTTATCGAATGGAAATACACCCGACTTTGACTGCATGCGGTGTTAATGCCAATTTTCTTTTGACTGGAGTCCAAATTTGGAAGGTGCATGAATGCTGAAATCTTGCCATGATTTATGTCTGTGAAATTTCAACGAAATCCATGAAAATGTTTATGCGGAGAATTTAGCGGAATTTGCATGTTTTCTTCTAAAAAACCAAAAATAATTGGTACAGTGTAGCTTCTTTGTCTAATTTTTGGCGGAGAGAAAGCTTCCGCGGACAATTTATTGGACTCGCGCTTAATGGAGGGAATTTCTGTGGCGAATTTGTGAGGTTTTCATTCAAGTTTTCGTTTATAGTGTCTTCGATCTAATTCCAGAGCTCAGACTCGCAGTTCATGTCCTTCTAAAGAATACTAAATTAAACTCCATAAGTTGTACATTAGCCCCCTTTGCAGGGAGAAATAGGCCTAAGCTAGTAACCAAGGACCTCCAAAAGGGTGTTCAAAGGCTCAAAGCCATTGCTATTGATCACGCTGCCAAGCACGTTGAACTTCCTTCTACTCTTCCGGACGACGTTGACCTTAAAAGCACTGTTGTTCTCTATAATCGCTCTCCAACAGATCTATATGAATATCTTTGTTGATTGAAGATATTTGTTAGTGCATGTTTGGGTAATTGGGATTTTTTTAGTGCTGGAAGTATTTTGGAACTGAAATTAATATACATATTGAGATTAGTCACCTCAATATGAAGTTATTTTTGTTAGAATTGACTACTATAACAAATGACAGGTTAAGGATGGAGTTCCAAGTTCTAATTGACAAAGAAAAAGATGCCCAAGATGTGAACATTTCAAAATATGATGTAATGGAGCAGCGACAACATTTAAAGGAGGATGGACAACGAAAGTGAAAGTTTGTTTTGTGTGGTTTTTTTTGAATAGGCTCAATATCATGTTGTATAATGAGTCACAGAGTTGAATGGTAAGCAGGTCTAGGATGGTTTTAGAGTGGTCATTATATGTACCTGATAACTCCAAGAGTTGGAGTATGTAAGCCTTGTAAAGACATGTGTATCCCCGTAAAAGTTCGTGGTAATCTCAAAACCACTTTGTCACTACAGGTTCATGGTCAGCCAGAAACCATTTTGCAGTGTCAATTTGTGGTCAGCTAGAAACCACGTATAATAGTGAAACAGACTGGAAACAGGTCTGTGTCAGTGTTTGCCATTGAAGGAAGAGCATGGTTACGGGTCATCCGATAAAACCCCGATGAAAGAAGAGCATGGTTACGGGTTATCCGATAAAACCGACATTGGAGGGGGATCTGTAGATATAGGTATATGTATACAGTGATAATGGTTGACAGAACCATGTATACGAAGAACATCCTACAAGACCAGTGGTTGTAGTGGTTGGTACCCATGCATTCTGGTGGATGGTTGCTCCTTTATATGGACGTCGACATATTCTGGTGGATGGTTGGTAAATTATTTTTTTCAGAAACTAAGGTCTTTTGAAAATAAAGGTAGATGAAATTATATTCTTTCCAATGATAATGGTTGGAAATGATGTTATAGCTTACCCTTTCATAATGAAAAATAATTTTTTTTTTTTTTTTTTGAGAAATAATGGATTTTTAATGTGCAAGTGTACATAGTTCTTTCATTACTGTTAAAAATAAAAATAAAAAAATAAAATTGCGAACCCTATAAGCAAAGATCGATTAGAAATATTAAGAAGACTAACATAGACTTGTTCTAGTCGATACTCTCACTCTACAGGCATGATGAGAGTGATGCTAAACAAGATCACACACTTATCCATATGAAGATGACTCCAATACTGGTGTGGAGATGTTTATTCTAAATTAAATTGGTTAAAAAAAGGGGTAAATATTACACACATAATTAGCTGGCCAACTTCAGAAAAATAAAGTCACCAGTTGGTAATGTTCAGGATGAGATAATAACATACAACACTTTGTGTACAAATCTGGGAAAATATAAACTGGAAAACTGATTTTTAACAATATGAGTCAGTGAAGAAATCCATTAACGTTTTTTTCTTACTATCTTGGTGAACGCCAACTGTTAGTTATATATAAATAGATATAACTTAAGACCAAAACTGGGTCCAGGAAGGGACCAAGTCGGACTAAGCCAACATCCTAGAATCTATTCTAGACCTAACAATAAAATAAAATATATATTTTATTGAGGGTTATTGTTATAAGAGAAAAGGGTATTGCATATCGTGTGATATTTTCTTCCTAAAACCATATTATCCAAGCTAAGAACTTCAGCAATAACAATTGAACATGGTAAACTGAATTAAAGTACTCTACATATTTTATTTACAAAACATTTCTATAAGAACATTTCAAAAGTAATTCAAATTTTCATTATAGCATCAAGTGGCAGGTAAATCGACAGACTGATACATTAAATAACCACCGAGGGGATAAGCCTGAGAAGCGAACTCTTCTTCAAAAAATAAAAAATACACAATAATTACCGAAACTGAGATCTTAAAAAAAATAGGGTTTTATTAGTGGATGTTGCATTGTTCAATGATAATGACTCAAATTATCTCTACAGCCCTTGCAAATCCTAATTTAACATTGGAAGTTCTTTGAAACATTTGATAAAACCCTCAACTTCTGGATACACTGTGGTCGAAATAATCAACCAACCAAAATTCCAAGGTAAACCCTCGAAGACATTAGAAGAAAGATTTGAAGAAAAATGTGGGAAGGAAGAATTGAACAGCCAGATAGTATGCCATACCAACAACAAATCCTCCCAACATCTTGAAAATCCAGGCACCGAAAAGGAAAATAGCTCTAACCTGTGCCAATTAATCTGCAATGGTCAAAGAGAAAGCTTACTTCCTGGAAATTAAATACTCTGTAAAACATGTTAAAAATCACAAAATACTGCACTTGATACATGTAGGAAAACCCACACCATGCTGGTGCCTTCGATCTAAAAATAAAAATATGAATTTAAGAAGAGAAATATTAAAAATCATTCCATTAATAACCCTTCCTCAAAACAAACACTCGATAGAGGCCAAGAGTTGTTGCAGGTGGAATTACGACCAGCCTTACCTGGGAACCAAAGACATTTTCTGTAATTCCATAACATGAGGAGATTATGCTCCCATTTCACAGCTGTGAACTTGCAAATTCATCAAGAGATGCTAGGAATCACGAGGTAATTCATTAAATTTAAATTGTAAATCTTAACCAGAGCAAGTTGAAGCTTACTAGAGAATAAAATTGGTAGAAACCGTCCCTATAACACGAACCTGGTGTATATTCCTCATAGAAAATGGTGGAAAATGAATGACCGGCGGAATGGAAGGGAAAACCAGGTATTTACCCTTAACCCATTGAAATACATATGAGTCATTGAATCCGAACCCTAATAGATAGATGGTTAGAATCTTAGTGAAAACATGTTCAAAGGCGCGCTACCTGCTTAACTTGGAAGCTCTCGGAACCTGGAGAAGCTTAATTGATATTCCAATGGATTTAGCGGATCAAATCCCTCTAGGATATGCAACAATGCGTATTTGATCTGTCTTTCCATCTTCGATAATCGATTAGAGGTGAACATCACTAACCTTCTAAAAACATGCATCTCACTTTAACGCATCCCATTACAGAATAACCTCTTCACGGGTTTCTTACCAAGTAATATCTCTTAAGTTTTTTGCAATGGATTACATTGACATTTCTTCAAACAAAATCCATGGAAGTATACCTTCTTCTTTGGGACATATGCAAAATCTTTCCAATCTCCTCCTTGCTAACAATAATCTGATGCAAAATCTCACCAATCTCCTCCTTGCTAACAATAATCTGGTATGTGCCATTCCTCCAGGAAAGCTCATTTTGAACCTCAACAATCTCACTAGAACGATTCCTACAGAAATAGGTAATTTAACTAATTTGCAAGTTTGACGGGAGGAATAACATGAAACTCGGTCACACTGAGAGTATGAAGTTCGAGTTGGCTTTGTCACACATGGTGATTGTAAGGCTATTGGACATATGTCAGCAGATATAAAAGGTAGATTCGTAACTAATTTGCAAGTTTGACGGGAGGAATAACATGAAACTTGCTCGCTCTAAAAGTATGAAGTTTTAGTTGGCTATGTCACACATGTAATATGTAGATGTAGAGCTATTGGACGAATGTCACTAGTGGATAGAAAAGGTAGACGAAAATGTTAGGGTAAATGATTCAAAAGAAAAGGCCTATCCGCCTAATTATAAACAACTGCCACGTTCATTACGGAAAGAAATTTTTTATTTTCATGTACTTTGATCACTGCTAACCTAACAGAGCAACACCAAAACTGCCGACATTCACTTTGCAGAGCAACTAGACCATTATTAGATGAACCAATGGTATTATAAAAAAATAAATTTAAATATTTCACAAAAATTATGTGCATAGTAATTTTTTTTTGAATCTCATGCAAACTAACTAATTATAATCAACTGCTAGTATTCTTTACAGGATTGAAACATTTTATTTTTAATTAATTTTAATATTAACTATCATTATAAAATTCTTTTGGCAATAATCACATGTAAATGAGCTTTGTCCACGCGTTTTGAATTAATAAGTGTGGTTTATCATCAAGATTAGGTGAGAGATCAGATGAGGATGTTGAGTATAAATAGATGTAGAGATGGTTAAGCTAGCCGTTACGAATGTCACTAGTGGATAGAAAAGGTAGACGAAAATGTTAGGGTAAATGATTCAAAAGAAAAGGCCTATCCGCCTAATTATAAACAACTGCCACGTTCATTACGGAAAGAAATTTTTTATTTTCATGTACTTTGATCACTGCTAACCTAACAGAGCAACACCAAAACTGCCGACATTCACTTTGCAGAGCAACTAGACCATTATTAGATGAACCAATGGTATTATAAAAAAATAAATTTAAATATTTCACAAAAATTATGTGCATAGTAATTTTTTTTTGAATCTCATGCAAACTAACTAATTATAATCAACTGCTAGTATTCTTTACAGGATTGAAACATTTTATTTTTAATTAATTTTAATATTAATTATCATTATAAAATTATTTTGGCAATAATCACATGTAAATGAGCTTTGTCCACGCGTTTTGAATTAATAAGTGTGGTTGATCATCAAGATCAGGTGAGAGATCAGATGAGGATGTTGAGTATAAATAGATGTAGAGATGGTTAAGCTAACCGTTAGGAATGTCACTAGTGGATAGAAAAGGTAGACGAAAATGTTAGGGTAAATGATTCAAAAGAAAAGGCCTATCCGCCTAATTATAAACAACTGCCACGTTCATTACGGAAAGAAATTTTTTATTTTCATGTACTTTGATCACTGCTAACCTAACAGAGCAACACCAAAACTGCCGACATTCACTTTGCAGAGCAACTAGACCATTATTAGATGAACCAATGGTATTATAAAAAAATAAATTTAAATATTTCACAAAAATTATGTGCATAGTAATTTTTTTTTGAATCTCATGCAAACTAACTAATTATAATCAACTGCTAGTATTCTTTACAGGATTGAAACATTTTATTTTTAATTAATTTTAATATTAACTATCATTATAAAATTCTTTTGGCAATAATCACATGTAAATGAGCTTTGTCCACGCATTTTGAATTAATAAGTGTGGTTTATCATCAAGATTAGGTGAGAGATCAGATGAGGATGTTGAGTATAAATAGATGTAGAGATGGTTAAGCTAGCTGTTAGGATAACGACTAGTTTGACTTTGAAAATTAAATTTGATTAATAACACCTAATTTTAATTAATTAATTAATTAATTAATGTATAGAGATTATATATATATATATATATATATATATATATATATATATATATATATATATATATATATATGTATGTATGTATCTATTTTATCTTATTTTATTTTATTATTATTATTATTATTATTATTATTAATGAGAACAAGGTTCAATGAAAAACGAAAGTGATAAATGATCCAGGTGGATATTGGTGGCCACCCGCCTATTCCACTTGGGGCCCCACCATTGTCTCTCTGAGTTTCTTTTTACAACTTACTATTTTTAGCAATTTTTCAGGTCCTGAACTTCCGAAGCCATTTTGAAGCCCCAAAACAAAGATAGCATGTCAAAGTTACGTCCCTAGGAAGTTGAACCACCAATTTACCCAAACGGGGCCCATAGTTTTGGCACTTCATCTCCTAGGGTTAGGTTTTCGAACGTTTAGAATTCTCCATTGTTTCTCCATAATAAATAGACCCTCGAGCCTCATTATAACACAGTTCAGAGGTCTGTAGTCGCCACATCTCTTCTCAGAGATTCGCTACCAGCACCCTAGCTATTTTATTTCCATAATGTTTGTAAGCATATTTCTGTGATTTGATGTTAATGAAATAAAGCCTTATTTTCACAGTATTTCTATGTTTATGGTTATTTCTGTATTTTGCTGCGTCCCTGCATAAATTTGTATCAGTGGTATGAGAGGGGTCTGCTTTTTCTCAATCCTTCTTTACATGTCCCCAACGAGGTCGGGGTATAAGGAGTTAGGGCTCGATCTGGTGGAACCTTTGCAAGATCAGCCTCACAAACCCCGACGGGCGCCCATGGGGGACGAAAAGAAAGATGAGGGAGCAGGAGATCCTATCAAAATATTTCTCGAGGAGGCCCTCGAAAAACAAAGGAATGCGATGATGGATAACTTTGCCTAGATCCTTCAACGACTGCCCACTAGCAACGCATCTGCATCCAGCAGCCACTCTGGAGGCGCGACTCCCTTTAAGGTACAAGTAAACTTTGACATTCCCATATTTGAGGGTCAAATAGATGCAGATGCCATAGATAGATGGTTGAATCTATTAGAAGGATATTTCTTAGTTCATGATTTTTCTGACCGGGAGAAGATTATTTTTGCACTCCTCAAAGCTACCCCCCATGTCAAGGACTGGTGGGAAACCTACTGTGAGAAAATGGATGAGACAGAACCCTTTCTGTTCGTAGTCGTACCCACTTGGAATTCTTTTCGAGATGCCATCAAGGAACAATACTATCCCGTGGGGAGCTATGAGGACAAGTACATATAATGGACCACGCTGAGGCAACAAAGGGATCAAGATGTGCATGAGCTAACAAATCTGTTCCATACTCTGCGCAAAAATTTGGGTATCAAAGATTTAGAGAAACATTTGGTGCTAAAGTATCGCGGTTGTCTGCACAGATACATTCAGGAGGAAATGGAGTTCCTCGACATCTCCTCGCTTGGTACGGCATACCGGTATGTTGCCAAGATTGAGCAGAAATTCAAACAGAAGAAGCGAGACTTTGGATCTGTGAATCAAAAGCAAGGGAAAGGTTCCCCCAAACCGCAGAACAAAGGACAAAGCCAAGGCATGGCGGCCCAAGACAACCTGCCAAAGACACAAGCAAAGAACAACACCATGAAGCCAAAGAAGGACACGGGAAAGTGGTGTGAGTTCCATAAGAGATCCACTCACAACATAAGTGAGTGTCATGCCAAGCAGTTGCTAGTGGCCAAGATGAGGGCTTCTGAATTAGATGCATGCTCCGACTCTGAATCAGAACCGGACAAGGTAAATGAAAAAGGGAAGCAAATTATTGATGCAGAGCCCAACGCCACTGTTGCCACAACGAAGATCAAGAAGGAGGAACCAGAAGATCCAAAGGAGGCAGAGCATCTCTTCCACTCCCATATGTGGGTAAAGGGTTCACCACTACGGTTCATTATTAACAATTGGAGCCAAAATAACCTCATTTCAGTAGATATCATGAAGCGGTTGGGCTTTTCAACCACAACGCACCCACAACCATACACCATCGGGTGGCTTCACCAAGGACGGGATCTCCGCGTCAGCCAGCAGTGCCGCCTTCCCTATAGCATCAAGCCCTTCACAGATGAGGTATTGTGTGACATTGCTCCTATTGATGTTTCTGATGTATTATTAGGCCAACCATACTTGAGGAAGCGACATGTTGTGTATGAGTCCCGACCTCGTGCTGTTATTGTTACTTTGGGAAATAAATTGTACAGGATACCAGAGGTACCACCGCCTCCCACTATCTCTTTGGTTACTGCGAAATGTAGTAAGCTCATTTCCCAAACTAGGAAATTTTTTTTCCTGATGATCCACCCCCAGGGCAAGAAGAAGATTGTGGCCACAACCTCCAGACATGGCTCCTCTACATGACAAAAACAAATGGACAAGGTTGTGGAGGAGTACGACGACATCTTCACCTCACCCACAGGGGTGCGTCTACACTGTGAGGTCAAGCACCCCATTGACCTGACCCCAGGTGCGCTGCTGCCCAATGGACCGATCTATAGGCGCTCTATTCTATAGAATGATGAAATCAAGAGGCAGATTCAAGAGCTGCTGCAGAAAGGTCACATTCGGCCAAGTTCATCGCCCTGTGGGAGCCCGATCATGTTGGTACAGAAGAAGGATCGGGCTTGGAGACTCTGTATTGATTATCGGGCGCTGAACAAGATCACTGTCAGGAGTAGGTACCCGATCCCATGGATTGATGACCTTTTGGACCAACTCAAAGGGGAAAAATATTTCAGCAAGATCGACTTGAAGTATGGGTATCACCAGGTACCAATCGAACCCTCTGATGTGTGGAAGACTACCTTCAAAGCCAAGGAGGGCCTTTTCGAATGGCTTGTCATGACTTTCAGATTGAAAAATGCTCCCTCAACCTTCATGAGGTTGATGGACGACATCTTGCGTCCATTCACTAACTCATTTATAGTGGTATACTTGGATGACATTCTTATCTTCAGCCAGACCTGGGAAGAGCACCTCCACCACATCCGAGAAATCCTGCAAACACTGCGGCAACACAAGTTGTGTGCCAATTTGGAGAAGTGCACTTTTGTCATGACCTAGGTTCAATATCTAGGATACATTATTGATGAAAGGCAGGTGCATGTGGATCCAGCCAAGATCCAAGTCATTCGGGATTAGCCAGCCCAAACCACCCTAACAAAGCTTCGCAACTTTCTGGGTCTTGCTAATTTCTACTGCAGGTTCGTGTTGGGATTCTCTCATATCACTTGGCCCTTAATTCAATTCACCAAGGGAGGAGTGAAAGAAAAATTCTGTTGGTCGGAATCTCAACAGAAGGCATGCGTAGAATTGAAACATCGCTTCTGTTCTTCTCTAGTGCTCACATTACCATACTTGCAACAACCGTTTGAGATCGAGACAGATGCCTCTAACTATGCTATTAGGGCAGTTCTTACTCAACAGGGGCATCCAGTGGCATATCACAGTGAGACATTGTCCAGCACAGTTCGAAAGTATCCCACTTATGACAAAGAAATGTATTCCATTATGCGGGCTTGTCGACAATGGAAGCATTACATTTTGGGGAAGGAGACAATCATCCACATAGACCACCGACCCTTGCAGTTCATACAGACACAAGGGAAGTTGTAGAATGATCGCCATCAGAAGTGGTCCACATATGTACAACAATTTCATTTGAACATCAAGAGTAAGAAGGTAGCACCAATAATGTTGCAGATTGCCTCAGCCGACCATCGATCATGGCCATAACCACCATTCTCAACTCTTGTGGGCATGAGACTTTTGATTGGATGCTTCTCTATAAGAGCAATCCAGAATTTAGCTACACATACAAGGCACTCTTGGGGGATATGCAAGTTCCAAATTTTCACCTCCAAGATGCACTATTATGTCACTTGGGACACCTTTGTGTTCCTTCAAGCGAGCATGCCAAGATGATATGGGAAGCGCACTACAATTGGGTCGTTGGGCATTTTGGGGTCGAGAAAACAGTGGCAGTACTGCAAAAGTATTTCTATTGGCCGAACCTTCGATAGGATGTTGAGAAGTACATCAGATCCTGCACTGCTTGTGCCATTGCCAAACCGACCATCAAGAAGCAAGGGCTCTATACTCCACTACCTACCCCTAGTCGACCTTGGGAATCCATCTCCATGGATTACATGTCAGGAATTACTTCTACTAAGCATGGAAATGACTGTGTTTTCATGGTCGTCGACAGATTCTCAAAGATGGCCATTATGGCAGCCTGCAAGAAGAATATCACAGCAGAAGCCACTGCTAAACTCTTATTTGAACGAGTGTGGGTGCACTTTGGGATCCCACAGTCTATCAATTAGATCACGACAACAGGTTCCTCAGCACATTTTGGTCCAGCCTCTGGTCAATGTTGGACACCAATCTCACCAAGTCCATAGATTTCCATCCCCAAACTGATGGCCAGATAGAGGTCATCAACAGGATGATTGTGCACATTCTACACATGTACAATTCAAAGCATCCATGCACATGAGATGAGAGCCTTCCCTATGTACAACACAGTTATAACTGGGCTCTCCATAGCTCAACCGGCCATAGCCCCTTTCAGGTGGGCTTGGGATTCCAACCATTATGTCCCATTGATGTAGCCATGCCATTTGCAACTACTCAGGCTGATTCGACTCATGTCCAGTCTGAAGCTAAAAAAGAAAACAACTTCATCGAGTGAATTCAGCACATCCGCCAACAGGTTCATGACATATTGGACAGAGCCAATGCTAAGTACAAGATCAACATCGGGCTCCACACAACTTCGAGGTGGGCGAAATGGTGTGGCTAAATTTGCAGAAGGAGCGCCTCACTGGACCCCACCGCAAGATTCGCCTGCTCCGATATGGTCTGTACACCATCACCAAGGCTGTATGGAACAATGCCTTCGAGCTTAGTATTCACCATTCCTTGGTCTGCACCTAGTATTCAATGTAAACCGCCTTCGCCCCTACTACCCACCTCTATTGGACACCTCTAACATTGCAGAAGAACTCACACCAAAAGAGTTAAACCTAGACTGCATGGAACAGGCCACCACAGACTATATCATGGACATGCAAATCAAGAACACTCACTGACAGAAGATCCAACTGTATCGGGTTGTCAAAGCTGGCAAAATCCTACACCAAGGCAAGTGGTTCACCAGGGACCAAGTTCAATAGAAGTTTCCTCATCTCATGGAGGAACTCAACGCAATGGGGACCATTACTTCCTAAGTTGGGGGGGTAATGATCCAGGTGGATATTAGTGGCCACCCGCCTATTCCACTTGGGGCCCCACCATTGTCTCTTTCAGTTTCTTTTTTCACAACTTACTATTTCTAGAAGTTTTTCGGGTCCTAAACTTCCAGAGCCATTTTGAAGCCCCAAACAGAGATAGTATGCCAAAGTTATGTCCCTGGGAAGTTGAACCACCAATTTACCCAAACGGGGCCGATAGTTTTGGTGCTTCATTTCCTAGGGTTAGGTTTTCAGACGTTTAGAACTCTCCATTGTTTCTCCATAATAAATAGGCCCTCGAGCCTCATTGTAATACAATTCAGAGGTCTGTAGTCACCACATCTCTTCTCAGAGATTCGCTACCAACACCCTAGATATTTTATTTTCATCATGTTTGTAAGCATATTCCTGTGATTTGATGTTAATGAAATGAAGCCTTATTTTCTCTGTATTTCTATGTTTATGGTTATTTCTGTATTCTGTTACATTCCTGCATAAATCCAAATCAAGGTAACAAAAAGGCGAGCCTAAAAAACAAACTGAGGGCAGAAACACAGGGCAATTAATAAAGGGCGGGGATCCAAGACCTGCTGATATTCCAACCGTCATTTTTGTTGAGCTTAATGAGTCTTTTTCGAATTTATAAGGCCTCTCTTAAATTACGATGAATTCTATAATACACAATGTATCACAGAAGCCAAAATTCTAAAAATATTAACTATCATTATTACTAGGGCGAAAAACATTGTATTTTTAATATTTTTTATTTTTTTATATAAAAAAACTACATAAAAATATTATATTTAAAATAAATATTAATTTTTTAAGAAAAAAATATATATTTTTCTTTAATTATATTATTTAATTGAAAACTTGGTGATAGACCTATTAAAGTTGTTTGAATAAAGTTTGGTCAAGTTATTGGTAGTTATGTGGTATTCATGGTTGATGTAGCTTATTTATAAGCAAACATGATTATTATCTTGGGGTCATGTGTTTAGACACTACCGTCTCTCTCAGTTCTCTATGATGCTAACATACAATATCAAATCCTGGTGAATATCAAAGGCAAAGTGGTAAAGCCTGTTGATATTTTGTGTAGTTGGGGTAGCATCGGGTGTGCTCTAGCCATGAAACTTTGTGGAGGGGCTAAGAAACACTTCCACTCCAAAACCCAGAAAGAGTTTGGAGAAATTTCATCTCATGTTCAAGTTATTCAAATAATTAATTATTTTAATGTATTTCCTAAGTCTAAGCTTAGGAAAATTAAATAATTAAAGTGAATTAATTAACACATGTTCTAAAATGATCTAAATGACGTGGATCAAGTAGTATTTTAATCTCAGCTGTTGATGAGTGTTTTAAACTCGTTCATTGAAGTGTTCAATGAAAAATTATAAGAGAAAGGCTTGAGGGTTAGTTGGAGACACACACACAGATGCAAAGCTAAGAGACTAATCTAGAATTCTAGGGCAGGGTTTGCTAAGAATTTTCGAAGGAGTTTTCTGTAGCGAGGGGTAGTATTGGCTGAGGGGATGATCTGATCCTGGAGCCAAAAGTCAACAAGAGGCAGAGGAGCAACTTTCAGGGATAGCAAAGAGGAGTAAGGGCAACAATAGCAGCTATGCAACGCAGAGGCTTCAGCCGCTACACAGGCCAAAGAAGGGGCAGTGCTGTAGCTTCAAAGGGCTTCAGAGTTATGCAGAGGTCTCTAGAGGCAGTGTAAGGACCACATCACCCACTCTGGGTTTACATAGTTCCCTTCTGAGTAGTGCAGAGGCACGCAGAGCCTACTGGGGCTGACGCTAGGGCTTCAGGGGCAGAGTTGGGGTTTCTAGGGCCAGATCTGGGCTGAGTCTTGTAAATCCTGTTTGAGGGTGTGGATCAATCAGAATTTTGGTCTCAGAACAACATGTTAGCTGCAGATCTACTTTTGCTTTGTTGAGTGAACCAGATTTGGTGCCCATATTTGTTGTCCTCAGAATATACTTAATAATAATAAACCCTCATATTTGATGCACCAGTTTTCCCGCATTGGGTTTTTCCGGGGACTTATGTCTAAAAATCAGTGTGTCACTCTGTTTGAATGAGTGTAATATTCAGTAAATGATCTGCATGTGTAGGTTTTTAGTTGTGTTTACTTTAGTATTTTTTGAATATTATTTCTGAATATGACTTGTATAATTTAATCAAGTAGGAGAAGTAAACCATGATACTACAATAGGATTTCTGCATAAATGTATTCAGGAATTTTCACGTGGTATCAGAGTGATAACAAATCAAGCTGAATATTTAGCAAATCAGCTGAAGAATATTTTTTCTACGGGATAGTAGTAGAAGTAGCAAAGATCCAGAAGGGGTAGCTTGGCAGCAGGAGGATGTAGACCTAGGAAGGGGCAGCGCTGCAGCTAGAGAAGGCCATCAGGCTTATGCAGAACCTTCCTAATCCAGCGTAAGGACTGTGTCACCGAGTCTGTGGTTACGCAGTCCACTTCTGAGCAGCACTGAGGCTACGCTGGGCCAGTAAGTGGTACATAGTCCATTCATTCTTCCTATTGTAGAGAAGTCTTGCCAAGATCTGGAAGCAGTGCTTCAGAACTTCAACAGTGCTAGTGTGGTGGATATTATTCCAGTGTAAAATTGTGCCTAGCTAAGTCAACAAAGAGTGGGAGGAAGACAATCACTTAACAGATTTGAGCCAAACAGATCTGATTTTTTATTATAGGGATCATAGAGTATTGTCTAATTGTGTTTGGGTGAATATTTGAAGGAGGAAAATCAGTTGTCGGAGGGAGAAGTTACTATAGAGGGTTTATGAATCACCAAGAAACCCAGATCCAACATTTTTGTTGAGTATTGCAAAAGAAAGAAGGAGAGGAGTATGTGTTCTGACAGATTTGAGAAAATGGCACAATATGGACTGAGAGATTAGGATAGATTGGACGACATTTCCAAATTTTTTATCTGAAGGGAAAAAATCCTGTAAGTTATGGATGAGTATGGCCACAAGGATCATGTAGAGAAAGTCCTAGTTGTACCAACCGATGCAGATCCTCTAAAGTAGTATGAAGAAAATAAAGCGTGAACTAAGCGTTTGATCAATGTCCATGGACGGAGTCAAAGACCATGTTGTGCCCCATATTTCCAGAAATAATATAGAAAATGATATGTGGGTAGCATTGGAAATTATGTATCAGGGTGGCTCTATCCAGAGAAGGATGCTTCTAAAAAATAAAATGCGGTTGTTCCAGATGATGAAGTGTGAGGAGATAAATCCATTCCTATTCAGACTTTAGACTATCTGAGATCAATTGATTGCCATGGGTGTAAATCTAGATGAGGGGCTCCTAGCGAGGACTTCCATAAATGCAGTCTCAGAATAATGGGAAATTTTTTTCCAAGTCATTTTGGGCAGGGTAGCATTACCATCATGGGCAGACATGTGGGCAATCCTCCGTCACGAGGAAATCGGCAGAATCACCAAGAGGCAAACCAATAGAAGCGAATCAGCTAGAGTGAAGAAAGAAGAGGAGGATCATGTAGCCCTTGCATTGAAGGAATGGAAGCAGTAAGGGAAGAAGAATCAGGACCTTTCCAAGTTCTAGTGCTTTAACTGTGGCGAAATTGGACACTTTTCCAAACACTTGTCCTAAGAAGAAGGAAAAAGTATATTTTGAATCCTAGGTTGCAGCAACAAAGGATGATGGCTCTTATGATGATGTAGCCATGAGTGCTCATTTGCCTCGAGATAAGAGGTGGGTGGACATGGATCTGTAGAGCAACTACAAATTAGAATGGCGGGATCCTTGAGTCAGCCCTACTCTTGGATCACATACAAGCTACGGGGGCCCTAAGAGGATAGTGGTATGAGTTGAGAGATGGTTGCAGAAGGTCACAGTGAAGCAGAGGGGAGAAATAAAGAGCTGAAGAGGGAGAAAAGTAATGCAAAGGTAGCAACAACATGAAGGCAATAGCGCAGAGGCTGATGGGACTTCAGAAGCATAGAGAGGTAGTTCTCACGCAGCGCAGAGTTGCAGTAGCGCAGTGGCTTCAGGAGGACAACATAAATAAACAGCCAAGGGAGCTTCAATGATTGGATGTAGCCTAACTTGTTTGTCAACGATTGGGCATGAGTCCTTCAATTTCTTACTTCTGGGTAACTGAGTTGTAGTGCAACATTTAGCATTGGCAGTGCTATAAGCAACATGATGCAGCAATTTGAGAGGGAGATGCAGTACAGATGTTGCAGTGCCAGTGGTAGTGACATGGGTAGTAGTATAGAGAGCAGCAGTGCAGTGGATGGAGGGCATCAAGCTAAGCATCAGCAATACAGAAACCAACATCAAGATCTTGCAATACATGGTGTGGATGTATTTCTAGAGCACACTCCGTGCTAAGAGGGAGTCTTGAGATTTTGTGTAGTTGGCATAGCATCGGGTGTGTTATAGCCTTGAAATGTTGTGGAGGGGCTAAGAAAGACATCCACTCGAAAACCCAGAAAGTGTTTGGAGAAATTTCATCTCGTGTTCAAGTTATTAAAATAATTAATTATTTTAATGTATTTCCTAAGTCTAAACTTAGGAAAATTAAATAATTAAAGTGAATTAATTAACACATGTGCTGAAATTATCTAAATGAGGTGGATCCAACAGTATTCTAATCTCAACCGTTGATGAATGTCCTCACAATATTCTAATCTCATAACTTAGGGAATAGAACCCTTTCATAAAGCAGAAGAGGATGACATGACCATAATGCATTTGTTGTGTATATAGCACTGTCACCTCAGAGTTTGTATGAACCCCAGGTTGATAAAGTAAAGTAGGGCATCCCCTGGGAGTTGCAGCACTCTTGGTGCAATACCAGGTTTCACCACTTTTTGGCATCATTTCTGGGGAGGTGTCTAGTAGATGTTTTTATTTTGTTTTTAGCATTATTTTCTTCTTTCCTTTCTTTTCATGTCATTTCAGAAATATTGAAAGAATACAAAAAGATCTGATTTTCATGCCTCATACGACTAGGAATACCTAAAGACAAGTCTTACCTAAAACCCCCACATCACCTCTTGGCCACACTTCACTCTTCTTCAATGGCAGTGAGATTGAACCCCCTCTAGGAGAGCCTTCTAAATATTTTCAGGATCCTATTGGGGAAGAATAAGAAGACCTTATTTCAACTAAGGGACCTACTACACCTATCTTAACCATGGCTGGGATCTGGAGAGACTTTCCCATAAGAGAGGAAGATGGGGAAACTAAGATGAAAAACATTAGCCCCTCAGCTCTTCCACACTTCCATGGGCTTACCTCTGAGGACCCTGACTCATTCATGTTTGAATTTTTTGTTGTTTGTAGGACTTATGACTACACCTCTGATGATCAGAAGTTGAAGCTATTCGCATCCACCCTTAAAGATGCAGCCTTGCACTGGTTCAAGGGTCTTCCTGTGGACAACATCACTACATGGGCAAAAATGGAAGAGACCTTCAGCATGAAGTACACAGACTACTGTAGGTCCAAGGAAACTAAGGATGAGATTTTTAGGATGACTCCAGAGCCTAATGAATCCCTAGAGGATTATGAAGAAAGGTTTCAATTGAATTATAAGAGAGCCAACTGTACTCTTGATCCCCACTCACTTAAACTTGCACTTCTTCGAGGGATCAATGAAGAGATGATAGAAACCTTGAACATGCTATCAAGAGGAGATATCTACCAACAACCCTATGAAGCAATCAAAAATTTCTTCCGGAACCATTCTAGGGCATTTACGAAGAAGGGTAAAGCTAGCCAGACTACATCCAATACCCCTTCCTCTTCCACCTTCATAAAGCATGAGATTGGAAATATGCTAGAGGACTTCAAGAGTGACATATTGCATAACTTTTCTTTGCAAAATGGACACAATGCAAGTCAAAAGGAAGCAAGAGGAAGAAGAGAGAGCCCTGGCCATATTTTGTCCTAGATGTACCAAAAAGCACCCAAGAAATGAATTTCCACTGAATGTCATAGAAGTTTTCGATTTCTGTGAAGAGAATCATGCCACAGACAAGTGTCCCTCCTTACCTGGACTTAAAGTTGTATATCAAGTTGGGGAAACAATGCCAAAGCAACTTTTTTTCATCAACCAGAGAAGGCCTTAAGGCACCCAGCCATATCAACAAGGTATGGAATGTGCACATTACTCTTACTATTACAACAATCAGAGTGCACCCATGCAACCTTGGTACACCCCCACTCCTCCATCTTGGTATACACCTCCTACTTGGCCTTCCAACCCTTCATACCATCCTCAACCAGTAAACCAACCATTTCAGCAGTATGTTCCACAACAACCTTAGTGGAACAATCCATCCCAAGCTTGGAGGCCTCAATAAAATCAACTACCTACTCTAATGCCTCCACCCCAACCTCAACCTCAGCTTACTAATGTTGCTCCACCTAGGTTACCTATACCTGCACAGCCCAATGCGAACCCGAACAACAGACAAACACAATAGGCTCCTAATGGAGAAACATCCCATCTAGCCTATATTGTGGAGATACAGCAGGTTAATCTCAGGTCGGGAAGAGTACTCCCAAACAACCATCCCCCATCTCCACCTGTAGAGGTTGAGGAGGAAAAGGAAGAAGATAACACTCAGATCCAATAACCTCCTTTTACCGAGCATTTGATCCACCCTAGTCAGCACACCCAGAGGATACTAAACTCAAGGGAGAATTGGAAAATTTGTGTATGAAGATACCACTTCTATAGGCAATTATGGATGTCCCTATCTACAATAGGCTCATCAAATAAAAGTGCTTCAAGAAGCCTAGGAGAAGGAAGAGAGATACCCCCACCATCAATGTGGTAGGAAAAATCTTTGACCTGATGCCGGTGAAGGTGATATTTCCAAAATATCTGGACCTTGGTAGTCTAGTTATTGATGTACATATAGTTGGTGTCATAGACCCCAACACTTTGATTGATTTACGAGCTTCCATCATTATCATGACCAAGGAAACTATGTTGAGACTTAATCTCCAAGGGACTTTGAGGAAAACCACAACATTTCTACAACTTGCAAATCAGTCCACAGTAACTCCGAAAGGAATTATTGAGGATGTTATGGTTACCATTGACTCTTGAGAGTATCCTAAATATTTCCTGGTACTGCAACAAAAAACCAAGTTTAATGTTTATCCTCTCATATTAGGGAGACCTTGGTTAGCCACTGCAGATGCTTATGTTTGTTGTCAGGCCGAAAACATGACTATCAAAATGGGCCTTTCTCTAAACAACTAGTGTTATATCCTCCAGCCCAGCCTTCCATTCGTCATGATCTCCCTATATGGTTGGAGGATGAAGAATATGAGTTATATAATACTGCCCCTATGTGCACCATAAATACCATACTTAGAGGGGGGCAGCTTAATGAAGATGAACTCATCGACCATGCCATTCAAAACCAATCCTCCACTAACACTCCTCTCGAAATATTAGTCAAAGGGTCTGAAATCCAAGTTTGGATGTAATTGCACTCAGTTGAGACAACCTCTGAAACCACGAAGGCTATTGATTTTGGCCCATCAAGGTCTCTGAAAATCAACCCAATCCTCTCGAATGAAGAAGAGAAGCAGCTATGCCAGCTTTTGAAAGAAAATCTTGAAGAATTTTCTTGGGATTACAAGGACATGAAAGGGGTGCATCCTTCAGTATTCAGGCATCACATTTGCATCAAAGAAGGATGCAAGCCTGTGAGACAACCCCAAAGAAGGATGAACCCGACTTTGAAGGACATAGTAAAAAAAGAGCTACAGAAACTATTGGATGCAGGGTTCATATATCCTATATTTGATAGTGAGTGGGTATCTCCTCTTGTCCTAGTCTCAAAGAAGAATGGGAAGTGGTGAATTTGTGTTGATTATTGAGAACCTCACAAAACCACCAAGAAAGACCATTTCCCTTTGCCCTTTATAGACCAAGTCTTGGATGGCCTTGCAGGGAAGAAATTATTTTCCTTCTTATATGGGTTTAGTGGGTACAATAAGATTCAAATAGGCCCTGAAGATTAGGGTAAGACCACTTTCACCTACCCTTGGGTTAACTTTGCTTATAGAGTCTTTCCCTTTGGGTTATGAAATGCCCCAACTACCTTCCAAAGAGCTGTCTTGAGCATCTTTTCTGAGTTAATCCATGACTGTCAAAATTTACATGGATGATATAACACCATGTGGGGATGACTTATGGGAAGCTCTCTCCAATTTGGGTAAATTAATAAGGGGATGCATTGAGATGCATCTCTCATTGAGCCCAGAAAAGTTTGAATTCCTAAAGAAAGAAGGGGTTGTGTTAGGACACTCCATATCCCAAGCAGGAATACAAATAGGCTGGAACAAAATCACTGCCATCAAAAGGTTACCTGCTCCTCAAAATTAGAAAGATGTTAGGAGTTTCTTAGGCTTAGTTGGTTACTATAGAAGGTTCATCAAATATTTCAACAAGATGGCTTCCCCATTATTTGGGTTATTGGCCAAATATTTCAAGTTTATTTGGTCTGGTCCTTGTCAAGAGGCTTTCGAGCTTATTAAGAAATAGTTGACTACTGTCCCAATCCTCAGAGGTCCAAATTGGACTCTACCTTTCCAGATCCACATTGATGCATCCAAAAAAGATGTAGGGGCAACATTAGGACAATTAGAGGACAAAATCCCTAATGCTATTTATTTCATCAACAAAAATTTGTCGAAAGCTGAGTGAAGCGACCAAGTTCCTTCTCAAGTTAGATACTCCAGAACACTTGGAATATGAAAATATCCATGAGGATACAAATATTATTATATAAAAGGTATGAAGAATGAATTGATTGAATGTTAAAAATGAGGCCTGTTTATATACCTAGATAGGTGCCTCTTCACGAAAGGTCATGTCTCATCGGACATGTCGTTTCAACCTAATTACTAATTAAATAATTAATCATTATTTATATTATTTCATTCATTACATTGCCTTCCTCTTCAAAAATATTTTTCCTCAAAGATTGTTGATGAAAGGCCTTGATTTATTTTCCTGCTACAAATTTCTTTTCATCTCAGGCAATCATCCTTATCGATACAAGTTGATATCATCCTCTAAGTGACAAACAAAACTATCGCACTGAGAATGGATCAGACCATCCTAAATCAATCTTCTGTGGAATCTTACGACAAATTGAAACTTATGATAATTTATCTCTTGAGAGGATTACACTGGCATTAGTATTCCTTGAAGCATCAGCTTGTTGTTTCTATTCCGATACATATCTTGGTCAATTTGTTTGCTCCCGTGATTTGGATGTCGATAGAGAACTTTTTCGGTTTGATTTTCCCTTATCTTGTTTATGTCATCTCCTTGATTTATTTGAAGTACATGATTTCCTTTATCTATGGATGTTGAAAGGTTAATTTCTGGATCTTCACTTGAACCTTTTGTTGTTGGAATTGCAACTTCTGAGTACATATTTACTTCATCTAGTTTGTCCTTTTCTTGAGTTGGGATATTGACTAGATCAGGGTTTGGATTTTTTTTCTTCAACATGGACTAAAGACTTTGATACATATTCTTGAGTAAGTTTTTCTAACTTGACATTAAGTAGCTTCTTGTCACTTTTGAGCTTCTTTGTTTTTGTAACAAGGTTTTGATCGTGATTCCTTAAATGTAAAAGCTCTTCATTTTCTGAATTGTTGACTTTATCCTTAGTATTCTTCTCTTCATCTCTTAAACTTTTTATTTGTTCTAATATTTCTTTATTAAGGTTTTTTAGACGTAAATTTTCCTCTTATTGTTCTGATAAGTGTTTCTTGAGTTTCTTCTTTGTGACCTTAGTCTTCTTGACTTGTCCAATTAATTTTTCAACATTGTCCTTGAGGCAAGAAATTTCTTCGTTCTTTTCCATTACTTGTTTGTATTGTATATCTGCAAGATCTTCTTATTCTTGTGGTAACACTTTCTTGTTTTGCCAAAATTCGACTATTATGTCTTTCTTTTGATCTTTCAACTGCAATTTCTTGATACATGGGGTTACATTGTTTTGTAGAGGTGATGAGGGGTGTTTATATTGTAATGTGGATTCTGTCTTATTCATTTCCTTATTAAAATCTATATGTTGTTTCCCAATTGTTGCCATTAATTCTTTCATATGTCTTGCTAATGTTTTTTTTTTTTTTGCCTGTATCACTTAGAAATTCAACTAACATAAAAGCTTTGTAACATTTTGTGCAAACAACATTTTGCTTTCTGAATGATTCTTGACAATTAGGATATCCTTTTGAACAAAAAGGACATATTGCAAAGAAACCACAGTTCTTTGTGGGAATCTTCTTCTTCTTCTTCTTCTTCTTCTTTTTAAATGTATCTCTCTTTTTCTTTTTCCTTTTTATATTTTAAATAATGGCTATAACCTTCAAACTTTTATTACTTGTTCAATCTTTGGTAATGAATCCTTTACTAATATTTTTTTTTTTAAAAGAGGCTCAAATTCTTTTATATATGTATATATTCATTTTTTAAATAAAATATTTATAATATAATTGTTTATCTCCTTTTGCACTTTTCCAATACTTAAACCTTTAATAACCTCTTTTTCCATTTATATACCTTTGAGCTTTAATAATGATTCCTTAATATTTTAAGAAATCTCTAATAATATTTTTCCTTTCGGTTTTTTGAAAATTACTTCATTGATTTCTTTTTATGAAATCTTCTTTAATTACTAAGATGTTTCACTTTCATAATAGTTTTTTTTTTTTTTGAAAGCTTAATTTTCCTTAATATTAATTTCCTTGATAGTTGCTTATAATACTCCCTTCGTATAACCTTAAATATAGTCTTACTTTAGTGATGAGTTCTTTGACTAAGTAAATTCTAGTTTTATTTATTTTTTTATTTTTTTATTTTTTTTAACAACGGACTTTTTTTGAACTTTTTTTTTTGAAAAGTTACAACCCTAGTGAAACATGGCTATTCACCTATATTCAGCTATAAAATATATGTCCACTTATTTCTATTTTACTCGGTTAATTTTCTCCATGTAAAAGTAAACTTACCATTCATGCAGAGATTTTTTATTCCTTTTGTTCTTATTTTACCTTGAAAATGTCATGGGAAATTACCATGGGCTTCTAAAACCATGAGCTTGTAAAACACTTAAAGAAGAATCAAAATAACCTTATCATATTTTCCTTCTCTTACGTATAGTTTTTTTTTCATGCACTTTTTATCAATAATGTAGAACCATTTTTTATTTTTTTTCTTTTGGAACTATTTTCTTTTAATTTATTTTTCCTTTTTTTTAACTTTCCTTCTCTTATATATATATATATCTTCCCTTTTTTTTAACTTTCCTTTTTTTTTTTCTAATAAATTTTTAGTTATGGCCAAAGGCCTACTGGTGAAAATGGAGAAACTCTAAGATTGGTAGCTGTTAGTGTCCTGTGATTTAGCAGATTGGTAGATCAAATGCAAAGGGTAACATCAGATCAGTCTTTGGAGTACTAGGACCTAGCCTTCCTGGACTTGGAGAGGGCTCTCTCTATTGTGCGAAGGATGTGAGCTTGTTCGCTTTAAGTGTTTTTATTTCAAGCTAGTTGTTAAGTGTAGGTTTATTGATTGTTTTGGTTGCGATAAGATGATAAAGTAGGATAGGCGGAGTGAGAGGTTATCAAATGAATTGGGCTATGGAGTCTCTGAAGTCATTGATATCTTAATAATGAATCGGGGTACATCACAGCGAAAATCTAGTGTAGTTAATGGATCTTTAAAGTTTATGTGTGAGGTGAAATGGAAATTAAGTTTGGGAACCAAGGTAGGGCAAAGGGCAATTAAGAATCCTTTGTCAAATACCTATGAATAGAGAGATCTTGAATAATGATAAGCAAAAGGTACTAGTCATGAGGTAGGGCACACCATTTACTCAATAACAATACTTTTAAACAAATACACATTCAGGATATACAATCCAGTGGAGCAAATGAAGTAAGACAATTTATCTAACTTCAATGATTCTACTTTCAAGATTTGAAAACATATGAGAGACAAATAGCATTAATAAATGAAGAGGGAACTCATAAACATCATTGATTCAACTATAAAGAAACTTTGAAGCAAACTGATAAGCATATACAAAGGGCAAGATTGAAACAATACCTCTTTGGCTTAACCTAATCAATCAATACATCAAAGGGAGACTTCAAGACAGAGTTTAGATAGCATCAAAAAGTCAAGGCTCACCTGAATTATGTTTGTAAACTAGCATATTAATCCAATAATGAAATATACAATCTTAGGTGGGCCTAAGGAGCAACTATGAATTCCTTAAACTAACCTAGCAGAAGAAAACATGAAGACAATAGCAAATAGGAGGACTGAGGTGCCTCTAACAACATTTCTCATCCTATACTCTTCTGAGCTATTGAAATATAGAAAGATGGACATATGAAAAAAAAGAAAAACATGAAAAAATAAGAGATACTTCACCATTAACTAAACTCAGAAATCCTGCAAGTAAGCCTTCATCATTATCAACAAGGCAAATCATCCACAAGCTCCATAACACTAGATTGTTCTTCAACTTCTTAAAACCATGTATCTCTCTTGAACATGTCAAAAACCAATGTTACAATGGATCCTCATGCCTTATATAACAAGCAAGGAAGAGGAAAGCCTAATATAGCATCTAGAAGTCTATTGGCTAATCAGAAGTATCTATATTTTCCTTGAGGCCTTGCAAGGCCCAAGGCACAAAAATATCTAAAATAAATATATTTCCGGACATTTTTAGCAATTAAATTGACCTTTAGGCTCTGAAAAGCCTAAAAAAACTTGCCAAACGCACATTCTAACATTTCAACCATAGGAGCACATCACTGTGTGTCAAATTTGAATTTGCATGCCAGGAGCGCAACACAGGAACAAAAAAATTGGGTCTTCTTACAGCCAGGATTTGAAGGCCTTCCCGATGTTGGAAAAGCCTCCGTGATGGCTAGTTGGAAAGCCCTTGAAGTCTAATTTCCAGATATACTTTTGGCTCTTGAATATGACCTATGAAACCTATCCAAAAAGTGAAAATTCCAAGACTAGTAGGAGTGCAGCACATGCTCTGAAAAGTGGGCAGAATGGTGAAGAAATGAATGTTTTTGACACTTTTGGGGGACCAAAACAAATACAATTGAGCTAAAAAATGGTGAGTATGCTGCTCTCATGATGAGGAATCCAAAAATGCAAGGATTTTCTCCTGAAGATGCCCTGAAAAAGAGCGTAGCACGGGGTGTTCTGCGCTCCTAGCCTCAACATTTTTGAAAAACCAAAAACTTGTTCAATTTCTCAAAAATTTAGTATATAGGTGCCTCATGGGTCTTGAGAGACCTGTAGAGAAGCTTGATCCAAAATACCAAGGGTAGCTTGGTCCTTTTCCTCCTTTAGTGCTTGGATCTTAATTTTGGCCTTTTTGAGTTCTTGCCTTGCAAATTGTTCTCTTTGAGCATAATGTTTAGCCATCCTTCTCTGTAGATCCAAGTCTCTATTGGCCTTCTCCAACTTGGACTCAAGGTGTGTGTTCGCCCTCTCAAGCCATGATTCCCTATCATGTTAAATTTCTAGTGCAAGGAGTTCTTGGAGAGAAATTTGTTCTACTTGGGCTGATTCTTCTTCTCTCTGATTTTCCAATTCTTTCCTAAGACCCATAGTTCTAGGTCTCCTTAAAGTTTGACCCTCCTCATCACTACTCTCCTCATAAGTGCCCATGAATTCTGCCAACTTCACCTATTCCCTTTGAGCCTCTTTCCGGTACCTGAGAGTTCTTGTTTCATGGATGGCTTGTTGGACACTCATTTGCTTTTTTTTCATTTGATAAAACTGAATGACATCCTTTTCTCTTTCCAATTCAGTCTCCAAGTTCTTGATTTGTGCATTTCTGTCTTGGAGGAGGGAGCTTGAAATTCTTGTTTCATTCTCATCACTGTCTATGTTAATGAGTTCAAACTCTCTTTCTTTTTGATGATCTTCCTCTTCTTCTTTCACTTTTTTCTTACCTTTGTCCAATGGTCGAGCTGAAGTAGATGGCAAGGTCCCTTGCCTCTTAGAGGTAGAAAACACTTTCCTTGATCCTCTTTGGTAAGTGAGATTACAAGTTTTAACATGTTTCACTTGAATACCATGATCATTGGTGACCTTAGGGTTGTTTGTATTCTCATTGAGGATTTTTGTATGTGTGTCTTCCACACTTTTCCCTTGACTGCCTTTTTGAGAGACATTTTCACTTTCTCTCATGCTAGCATCATTGCCAATATTTTCATGATTGTTATCTTCTTCCATGTCCTGAAATTTGTCATCTTCCATACTTACATCATTATCATTTTCATTTTCATTTTCTGTGTTGTCATGATTAGAGGTGTCCTCTTCATGGCTTGATGCATTCTCATCTTCATGACTGTCCTCCTCTTCATTATTTGACCCACTGTGTTCACTTTCAAGCTCTGTCTTTGTATCACTGCTTGCATTTGTACCTTCTTGACTATTTGAATGTTGCTTACTGTCATGCATACTGTCTTCTTCTTCTAAATCTGCCTTTTTTTCTTGGCTGCTATTTGTCACTGTCCATTTTATCATTTTCATTAGGCTCATTGTTTTCTCTTCATCTTGACTGTTTTGTTCCTCAAAATCTTTTTTTGTTTCTTGGCTGTCAACTATTTCTTCATCTTTACCTAGCTCACTACCTTGGTATTCTTTGTCTTATTCACTTCTTTCAACTACCACTTCATCATCATAATCATTTTCTTCATGACTGCCATGTTCATCTTGGTCACTATTTTCTTCCTCTTTGTCATCACTATCTTCTTTGTTTGATTCTTTTTCATCTTGGTCACTGTCTTCTTTATTGCTTTCATCTGCTTCTTCATCTCCATTTGGCTCATTGTTTTGGTATTCTTTTTCATCCTTTGGCTCACTATTTTCTTCCTTGTTATTTCCCTTATCATTACTACTTTCATCTCCCTCCTCTTCATCGTCTTTTGTATCTTCTCCATCATTTTCACTTTCTTCACTTTCACTTTCCTCCGCTTCATCACTTATTTCTTCTCCTTGACTGTCATTTTCTTTTTGACTGTCATGTTCCTCCTTGTCACTATTTTCTTAATCTTCTAAATTTTTAGGAGAAGGTGAAAGAGGGATGTTTGTTTGGGGAGAAGATTCATATGAAGAGGATGAATCATGTTCAGTGGAGGGTGATGGAGGTGAGTGAGGAGGAAGCTGAGATGATGATGGTAAACTTTGCAGAGGGAGAGGTTGTGTGCTTGTGAAAACACCATGGGCAATGAAAACTTCCCATGGGATGCCTTGTTGCTCCAATTGGTGTAAGACAATCATTTTGATGAGGGAATGGTGGAAAAGACTTGAAATTTGTTGGGAGGGAGGCCTATTTTGCACAATGGATGACATTTTCTCAATACTTTTTCAAATTTGGTAGGGAAAATGGAGCAGTTTGGCTTTAGTAAAATGCATGAGTAGTCTTATGTTGTAGGAGTAGACTCTAGAAAACCTACCCTCACAGGTGAAGTATTTCATAATGATCTTCATCAAAGTAGCATATCTGTCAAAAAAATGAGAAAAGGAGAAAATGGTTTTGCAATTAGCTTGACAACTTGATTTTAAGAAGGGATGATAATGGCTGAGGTCCAGATACACCTGTTTGAACCATTTCTCCCCCATGCAAGGTATTCCAGTGGAAATAGAGATTGCACTAGTGGTGAGCTCAAAATTCAATCCAGCTAAATGGATTTTGTGGTCATGGAGGTTAAGGACAAAAATCTTGGTCAACTGCGGGTGAATTTGGACCTTTTGCACTTTATCACAAAACTCATAGCATCCTACTTCTTCGAAATATGAAACTATAGTGGGAGAGGCTACAAATTCTTTAGTATTTATAGGCTCAAACTTATTTTCTTTCCCACCCTTCCTCTGCTACTCTTTAGGCCTTTGGTTCCTCTCGCCACTGTCAATACTGCCTTCTCTAGGAATTTTTTCCTTCACCCCTGCCTTAAGACCTTTTTAAAAAGAATGGACATTGTTTGTGGAATGATGTGAAGATGGTGAGTGAGATGGTGAGGTTGCAATGATGTCAAGGCTCAGCAGTGTGGAGACCAAGTATTTTTTTTAGGATTTTACTTCCTTTTCTAGATTAACCCTTCAATTTTATTTATAATCCTACCTTTATAAAAATAGGAAAAGGTGGAAAAATCTTAAATACCTCTCAAAATACTCTCACAGTTTAAAAAACAGGCTTAAAAAACATCATGGGCAAGTCGAGCGCGTTCTACACAAAGTAGTCGGCCGGCCTCTACACGTAGGGTCTGGTAGGTCCTGAACGCATAGGAGAGCAGCATGGGCACCTCCTACATGTCTGTCAGGTGCCTATGAATGAGTGTTGAATGCTCAAGAGTGCAGCATGAGCACCTCTTGCGCATCTGTCAGGTCTCCTAGCTATTATTGAATGCACAGGAGCACAGCGCAGCACCTCCTGCATGCTGCGTTGGGTCTTTCGGCAGCCCTGAACGGGTGGGTGCATAGCGCAGCAACACCTGCACGCTGCATCGGGTGTAGGCTGAATGGGTCGGGTGGTCGTGTATGCGACAGGCATGCAACGTGCCACTACAGGAGCATAGCATCACATAGAAAAATGCACTGGGATAGGAGACAGGAGCGTAGCGCAATTACATAGGAGCGCATCACAATCAATCCTTCGGCTGAAAACTCGGCCAGTAACCCTGTTTTCTGTGCTTGGAGTTTTTTCTCCCTTACTTTGCATATGAAAATGATTTTAAATGATAACCCTTTCTTTTATACCCTTTGAAAAATTAAAATAGAAAACCCACTTTACTAAGGCTTTTTTTTTGTTTTCCTTCTTTCTTTACCTTTTGCAGGTAGTGTCATAAAAACAGTGTTTTTTGATCCTCACATTTCCTTTGGAGTTTGGCACTTTTTGAAAAACCTCAACAGTAGCACTCAGGCTCCATTTGATTTCTTACTTGAATTTTAGCTTCCTGCTCTCTTTTGTGATCATTTTTCAGACCTGTGTTTGCGCTTGAGAAACTCATCTTTTGACTAATTTTCTCTAAAAATTGTCTTTTTGCTGTAGTGAAAACCATGCAGCCTTAACAAACTTATAATTTATTCACTGACATCATCTTTTAATCTCTGCTTGCAGTCACCAAGAAGGCTTTCTTATTTCTTTTTTATTGAATCTTTGACTTGTGCACAGTTGTGCTTATTACCATTGTCTTCATGATCCTGTGCATGGGCTCTTTTGCTGGTCAGCACCTTACAAATAATTTGTCATGAAACCACTGATACTCTTTTTAAACCCAAACATGTTGCATTTCTCCTGCTGTGGATACCCCTTGAGGATTTTTTTTCTTGTTACCCTGGAATCTTCAGTCCTGCATCTTTTATGCCTTGGATTGCTTGGTGGATGAGACGAAAGAGAAGAATTTTGACCTCCTTTCGACTAACATTCTTCCATGTTTTCACTTTGAAGCAGTGATAAATTATTGGTGTGAAAACCCTAGCAGTAGATATCAACAACTCCTTTAGTCTTTATATGTGCCATCATTATGAGATACATCAGGTTTGTTTGATCTTACCAATCTTTCTGTAGGTAGCCATCTTTGACAGTCCTATAGAAATGTCACTCATGGATAACTATCTTTTGCAGAATATACTTTTGATAAGGATACCCTTATAGGAGGCTTTTCTACTTTGTTTTTAGACCAATTACATGTTTGCTCCTTTGTCATGATTCTAGCTTTCTCTTTACTTAAAAACAATGATTTTTGAACACAAAGGCCAACCTTAGCACCTATGAACTCAAGTGACCTAATGGAAGGGGTCTTTAACTCTTCTATGGAGTAAATTTTGGACTTGGGGATTTTTAGGAAAGATGGAGGGAATTGAGTTCTCTTTTACAAGCTAGATAATTTGAAGATTGACAAACCACTGAAATTGATCTTCCTAAGGAGTTTTCAGAGGAAATTTTGGGTTTTTGAAGACTTTGAGGCATTAGGTCAGCATGGTGAAAAGTAGGTAGAGGCAAAAATGGAGTTTCCAAACCATAGGTGTAAAAAATGGGATGGGGATGAGTGACTTAGGCTTTATGAGGGATTCTTCAGGAGTGGTAGGCTAGCCAAGGCATGGTAGAGTAGTGGAAGAGTGAAAATTTTATCTTTAGGATAATGAAGGTAGTGAGATTTCTAGAACTCACAAGATCCATGAATTTTGTTTCTAGAAATCTAGGACAAGTTTTTAGTCATCTAAATAGGTAAAAAATTACTGATTACTAACAATCGCTCCACTTGTGAGGGGAAGCTCCTTTTTAGGAGGTGTCTAGAATTTCAGATCTCTGGGTTAATGGAGACTAGTGCCTTATCCATTGGGCATATTTTCTTCTTTTCTTTTTTTGTTGCTTCCCTGAAGTAGTGATTTTGATAATCTGAAAGCATGATTAGCTCAACTTCACCTCTACCTACCCAACCTACTTTCCTAAAAAAAAAATTTCTCTTCCTTGGGTGCACTTGAACTAGAAAACCCATTGACATCTTTTCTATTGAAAGAAAAAATAAACTATCTACTTCTATACTTATTTCTTCCGAGAGTTCAGATTATGCTAGTGAAATCTTCTTATTATCTACCTAGACTATTTGACTGTCAAGATTAAGTAGTACGATAGACTTCATTCTCTAAGCTATTGACAATAAATTTAAAGCATGAATTGAACCAAGATTAGGCAATCTGATTCATCATGAGTTGTGGAATTGAGACAAGCTGCACACAAACTTTATTTTCATAAGTAAACAAAACTAGAAGTTGTGAGGGCTATGTTTCATCATTTGCTAATCATCCCTATCCTTCTCTTTGGTTCAGATTTAATAATTTGGAACCAATATATTTCATTCCTAATCTATTTCCTTTTGACAAGTTAAGGTTAAATGATTTGACCAACATCCTTTCACTAACTTATCAACAATAAATTTAAAACATGTTCAGCCATGATTAGGCTAGATGACTGAACAAGACATTCTTTTTGCACTAATAGTGGAATTTAGGCTTGCACACTTTCAGTAATACTATTTTTTGGGTATGGGGTTGTACCTTTTCTTTAACTCTGCCCTCTTTTTCTATTTTTTCTATGTTTTGTGTTTTTCTCTTTATGGCCTTTTATCAAAAAATGGTATGTACAATGAGTGAAGGCTTAAAGCTAAGGATTTTTATAGTAATGGTGTTTGAGCATCCTGTCCTCAAAAGGATCTCCTAACATTCTTTGTCCATTCAGCTCTTGTAAATAGAAATTATAGTTACCTTCATTTGAAAACATGGTATAAGGATTTTTCCAAGAATTTTCAAACAATCCATGTTCTCCTTAGTGTTTATTCTTTGACTCTTGCTCCCCAAATTTGTTTCTGTCAATGATCTTCCTTAGGTAGAAGAATTCTTTATCATCTTTGAAACAAATGATGATGTCATCAATGTACACCATAGTGAAAAAATTGCAAATAGGAGCCATAGTTCTTTGGAAGGTGTCTCCAGCACTCTTTAGCCCAGGAAGCATTTGGTTAAATATGTAATTGTTCCCAACAAACTTGAAAAAGTATTTAAGCTTATTTATTTGAAGTGGTATCATCTGATGGTAACCTGAAACACTATGATAGTGTGTCATCTAGTTAGAAAACCCTACCCTTTGTAAAAAATGATCTATCTTGGGAAAAAAGGTATTTATCCTTTAGGAAGGGTTGATCTAGGTGTCTGAAATCTACACACATCCTATGTCCTTTTGTCTTCTTTCTAAGTGACATAATTTGCCCAAGGTTTTCATGGTTTTTATTGAAAGAAGACCCTCAAGAAATAATGTCTATGTTATGAGACTTTAAGCTTTTACTCCTATATACAAGAGCATCCTGAAACTTCTTACATAACCTTATGTATTTCAATTTTGTGTGTAATGACAAAGTTCTGGACAACTTAATAATTTTGGGCCTTCCTAGGTTGCCTACATTATATGTCTCTATATCAGTTTCAGCAGACATCCCTTTGGGATTCATAACAACATTTGTGAGAGTCAACAGCTTTTTTGGGGAGACAAAAATTTATGATAATGAGGTGTCCATATAAGGTAAAAACATCAGACTTTTTTGATTCAGATTCCCAAAGTTTTATATTATGTGAGGGTATTTGATTCTATTTGATTTTTGGTTTTTGAGAATTTCATTTTCAATTTGCGGAAAGTCGAAGTTTAGTTTTATCATCATGTGGTTGTTTAGGGTCGTGATAGTTACGATTGTGAACTCATCATAGAGGGATTAGTTTAGGCATTTAGCAGTATGCATAGATTTTGCCTTTTTTTATTCACTTGTTCATCAAGGTCATTTTCATTATACAAGATGAATGAGTCTAAGTTTGAATGAATGGAATAAATAGGGGTGTTATCCACAGTCTATCAGGCTAATTACGATATACTTCATGTCGATTCACGTACGATCTCCTTGTTTGTTTAAAAATCGGGATGGTAGCATAAGACATGTCAAGTTGGAGGAGTTCCCTAGTAACCAGCTCCCCAAGATCGGGACAAAAACATGCCATATTTGGGGGGAGATATTAGCCACTACTATGTCCATAGCCAAGCTTTTAGGAGGGATTTGTGTCATATTGACACATAAATCCTTGATTAGGCCCAAGCACTTAATTCTTCTTGAATAAAAGGAATACATATCTTTATAGGGCCTGGTTATTTCTAGGCC
>CM076577.1:1019876633-1020013560 GCA_034641835.2 Pinus albicaulis | reverse complement strand
GCCAGGTAAAAATACAATGAGGAATCCCACATACATGTTGTGCCTGGGATAACAGCCAGGACTAGTACAATAATATCTGAGTACATGAGATAAATACAACCCAAATGCCCCCTGTAAATGGGGAAGGGCTCACAAAATCTGACTGATACATGAAAATCAAAGAGGTGCTGCAAGTGGCTAAGGCCAACATCATCAAAATCTGGAGCGGCATCAAAGGCTGCAAAGAAGAGATCATCCGGGCATGTGGGGGGCTACCTGCAGGGCCACCCCCTCATGAGGGTTGAGACATCTCACACACACCCGGGAATCATCAAGAGCTGCTGCTGGATCACTGGACCGTCAAGTATACGAATCTCGATCATGCTGAAAGGAGCTGGAGAAACAATCAAGTCAAAGGGAAATGAGAGATCCCTTGGCCTGATCCGAGGCACCGAACAAGAGTGGAAGCTAGAACCAAGGTACACCGCCCTCTAGACCTGGCTTCTGGAATGAATGAGCTGATGTCGACAGAAGGAGGTCCGCCATAGGTGAGGCAATGAGAGATCCTCAACTAAGGCACGAGAGAAAATAGTAGAGCGACGGACAGACTGACACTAATGATGATAGTGGAAATGGGAAGGACTGAGTAGCGAATGGACGACTTCCCTTGTTAGAGCATAAAGAGCATGGATGACACGGCAGCGACTGACACAAGATCATGAGGGATAGGGGACAGTGAGACTGAAGGTCATAATGTGCGACACAAGAGAGAGACCAAGTAATGAAGGATGGAGGGCTATAGTGGGGTGCAAAGGGACGTGGTATAGACTCCATGGATGCAATGATGACTCAACTTGGATGCTCTAAACAAGGGTGACTCGATGGTGCTGCCACACAGTAAAGGCCCCAATGGGGGACCCCGGAAGCATGAGTACAAGGTGGGAACTCATGATGAAAATCGACACGAACATGGACAAGTAAAGGAGCAATATGGTGCCCCTAGTACAAGTGTCGTAAGTGAGGAAATTCGATTTTAAGGAGTGGTGAAGTGACCCTTCTTGGACAAAATGTGTCCGGCTGAAGTATCAAATCACCAAAAACTAACAGAAACCCATTTGAGAGCTTGGTGAGAGCTTTCCAGTGGTGCTGACGGTTCATCGAACAGGGCTACGGTGTGGTCGCAGTAGTCGAAAGAAGAAACAAGGGTTCTCTTTTAATAAGGCAGTTTCCCTCCAAAATCACTCATTTTCTATTGTTGCTGTGGTGAATGTGGAGAGGAGAGAAGGCCCTAAATCTTGCGGCAAACGTAGCGGACTAACCGACCATTGGAATCGAGATCCGTCAGTTGGAGGTAGTAGGCCTAACCTTTCTCTTGCATTTTGATGGATTACACTTTCAGTTTAGGGCCCAGAATCCCAAAAACAGCTCCTCCTTCATCTCTACGGTCGGGTCGCACTTTTTGGGGCTAAAAGTGCGACCTAGGACGCAGGTATCAGGGCAAAAAGTGCGACCTGGTCCAGAAAATGGCAGAAAACTGTGACCTGGGAGATGAGGGGGTTTTGGTGCTATTTTATGGCTGGAAGTTGGGTTTTGGTGTTTGGTTATGGTTGTCCTGATCTGTACGCTGACAAAAATGATGTGTTTGTGCAGGTATGGCAGAGTTACGGGTCAACTGGAGAGAGAGAGATCTGGGGACACTTCGGACAGAGATCCAGGCAGATCAGGGCGTCCGTCGTGTATTGGCCAGATTTGGGGTTCTCAAGTTTGTCGAGAACCCATTGATGAGAGCAGGGGAACCGTTACTGGCCCGAATTATCAGTTATTGGGATCCATATCAGGAGATATTTGTGGTGCAGGGGCACAGGATCGAACTGACGGTCCAGGACGTGTATTTCCTGACTGGTCTCCCGCCACTGGGGATGGTGGGAAACACACAGCCAGTGTTGCCGCGGGGGCGACATATCATGGAGTTCGTGGAACGGCATTGTCGACCGGGTCTTCAAGTCAAGGGGACTTGAATACCGATCGGGGATCTAGAGAGGCTAGAAACCCGTGCAGTGGCCGCAGCTGTGCTGCGAATCCTGGGCAGCCAGGCGTTCCATCACATCACTGGGGGGCAGATGATGTTAGTGGAAAGTGTATTGGGTGGGACCTACTATGGGTGGGCCCAAATGCTGTTGGTGTCGCTAAAGCGACAGTTGTCACTATGCAGGCGGCAAGTGAACCATGACTGCTCATATGGTAGTTTGTTGTGCGCCTTCTTCTTTGAGAAGATCCTGAACTTGAGGCCTCATGTACAGCTTCCAGATGGGGGCCCGAGAGAGCCCAGGATGCGCCGTTGGGGACAGCTACTGTGCAGAGGAGGAGGAGGGGCGGTCGGGCGAGTATTTCGACCGGAGTTTTTTGCCCATTGGGATCATATGCCTTTCTACATAGACGACTATCCCTATAGTGGGATGAGCTATTGTGGAGATCCGGACCTGCCACTTCTGCCTGGTCGAGTCTGGGGGCCCGATGGTAAGTGACAGATTGCTATTCTTGTATGTGCATGTTAAAGTATTTTGAATAGTAATGTAAGGTACTGATTCATGTACTTTTGGTGTGCAGATATAGCACCGGTAAAACCGGCCGGATATATGGGACGACCGGCAGCGTTTGGGGCTACAGGTCCAAATGGGTCGAGAGCGGCGCAAGATGAGGATGCAGCCGCCCTGCTGGAGGACATCTGCCGTAGATGCGAAAGGTTGTTGACCGGAGTGTCAGAGCGCGGGTGGCAGGACTTAGACGACCAATACATAGAGCCATGTGTTGGTCTCCCCTCGGAGTGGCGAGGTATCATGCGGCGCATGGCGATGGCCGGTCAGGCTATGCGTGATCTACATGCTGCAGGGGCAGAGCCATTGGCTTGGGAGCCTCCAGATAGTGATTAGGGGAAGGGGCATGTGGTGCCCCCTATGATGTATGTAGGGGCAGGTGGTGCCCCCAGTTTTGGGTTTTTGTTTGGAACATGCTATGGGAATGTCGTATGTATCAGAGTAAATGGACTCTAAACACACTTTTTACGACACATATTATGGATATGCATCGTCTTTTGATGGTTGATTTAAAGTTATTGTCTTGTATGAAATGTGTGTGATAAATGCCAATCTAGAACATGGTTTGCAATACTATCTACATAGTGATTCTGTTCTCGAGGTACATGGTTGAAAGTTATGGTTTCAATCGCACGTATTAAGATTTTCACTCGTAAATAGCGTCTAAACAGCACAGGGTTATGCACACGATAAACACCATTTAGTTGCATTACAAGAAGCAGGGAATCCAAACGAATGTGTAGATGGAGGATGCGATGAAAGAGGGCATCAACTAACAGAACACGCACTGCATCATATTCGGCCTGATTGTTGGTGGCAGAACCAATGCATGCCCCGTTAGAAAGAACAAGGGCATGCAAGGGGGTGAAGATGGCCCAACCTGCCGAGGCGAGATTCCTGGAGTAGCGACTTGCACCATCGGTGTAGCCGATAAAGGGTGTGGATGGGGGGTCCTGCAGAATGGTGTGACAAGACAATAAATGAGGGGATGAAAGGAAATGACGGCAGCGTGAGTGTACAGAAGTCATTGGGCGACAACCGCAGGAGGGAGTGTAAGGGGCAGGATGACCAAGACTCAGACAAGGTGGTGTATGAGGACTATCGGAAACATGATGAGGACTCGGGCTGCAGAGGTCAACGGAGACACAAGTGGAGTGATCTCGGGTATGAGGAGGAACGGGGTGCTCAAGGGGCACAAGCGGGGAAGATGCAGACGGGCTGGGCTCCGAGTGTCTCGCAGAGGAAGATAGGTAAAGGATGGTTACAGCAGACTCTGTCATCTGAACATCAGGGGGGGGAATGTCGATGGGAGCGGGGGGATCCTCAGGTTGACCTGAAGCGTACTGCGCGAGGATAGGAGAGGCGGATTGATTTTGTTCAACCTCATACTCTCGGATTACCTCTAAAGATGCGCGGTAGTGTGTCAGGTGAGGAAAATGGTGGGAGTAGTGGCCATGAACGCCGCACAAAGCACAAGGCTTGTTGGTGCGAAGAGTCTTGGGGTTCTTGGTTACGGACGACGAAGGAATGGGGGCTTCAGGGACCGTAGACTTGGGGAACGCGACTTTAACCATGGGCTGGATACGAGGCAACTCAGGACAAGCATGGGTGGCATGACCAGTGACATCACACAAAGCGCAAGGCTTTGCGGGAGGGGGAGGGACTGGGTCAGTCGTGGTAGTCTTGTCTTTGGGTGCCCCCCTTGCGGGCTTTGCCTTTCTTCCCGGGTGTCGTCACGATAGGAGGAGGGTTCTGTGGAGGTGCTGGGGGCACGGTGGCAATGGAGGAAGCTAGGGGGACCGGTTGAACTGGTGTCAAATCCATATAGGGCTTGGGGTGACCAGGAGGGGTGGCGGCTGGGGGATCAAGGTACCAGACCGGTATGCCCAAGGTCAAGTTAGGGAGAGAGAGAGTGGCCATGATGGGGACAGAATATACTCCGGGAGGGGGAGCTAGGAAAGGGATCTGCCCAGCAGGGAAATGACTAGGAGGGACGGCTTCGAGATGGTTGAGGCCAGGAGGAACCGATCCGGGGGGATAAAGAGGTTCCGGGATACCAGCTGTAGGGGGAGATCCAGGAGGAGGAGGTCCGGCTGGCTGAGAAGAATGGCTAGAAGCGGGTTGCGGAGGGCGAGGGGGAGGTTGCTGACTAGCCGAGGCAGGCCGTTTACGGGCAGCCTGAGACGATTGCATCATGCAAACATTCGAGGAGCTGGGATCAGTGATGGGAGGGGGAGGAAGGTTAGGGAAAGTTCCAAGCAGGGAGGAATCTTTGTAAACGCCGGGGGAGACACTGGTCAAAGAATCAACGGTTTGCTTGTTGGCTACAGAAGAGATAGTCGTCTCAGGAGAGGTCTGAGATTTTGGCTCATGATATGTCAACTGGTCAATGGTGACTATCTTTCCATTATGGGGGAAAGACATCTTGCGAAAGATCGCAGATGGGACAGCAAACATAGCATAGGTGTAGCTTTGCCCCAATAGAATGTTGTAATCTAGCGGGGCGTCGATGACTTCGACGTCAACGCAAACAGTCTTACCGGCGAGGGTGATAGGACAATTACGAAACAGGCCAATGGGCTGGGAGGCATGACCGTCCCACGCTCGAAGGGTGATCGTGGAAGGGGCCAGCTCAGGAGATCCGAGTTGCTTCCAAACCAAAGCGGACATCACGCATGTGGATGCCCCCTCGTCAATTATACACTGGGACACGTTGGCGTTCCGGATTTTGACTGGGAGTTGGAAGGCGACGGAAGGAGGGAGGGGAGGATGGTCTGATTGAGTGGCGCCGAAAACAATCATTTGGTCATCAGCAGGATCTACAGCGCCCACGGCAGATAATAGAGCCTTCTTTTGGGAAGGGCACGACTGGAGGAGTTCCAGTGTGGAAATGGCAGCAGGAGACTGCGCCAGATCATCTACTATGCTATACGAATGAGCAGCTCGACCAGAAGCAGCATTTCGGCGTAATGGTCCCTTAGGGATCTTGGGAGGGACCTCAACTTTGGGTTGAGGGATATGTAAGGGACCATTGGATGTCGAAAGAGGCTCTGTAGAACCTGAAGAGGGAGGCTCGGGGGCAGACTGAGCAGGAGGCTTGGGGTACTGACGAGACCGAGTTTGAAGGTGAAGATCGACGGATGGGGCAGGATCGGAGTGCATCATAAGGATCTGGTAATCAGAGGAACCAGAAATGGAAGGGGGGGGGCGGCTACCTGGCTGTCGGGCGGTTGGGTAGCCACGAATCCTTATTGAGGGAAAGGATCAGTAAACACAGCTGGCTGGGTAGTGGCCACATTAGGAGGAGCATGAGGGGAAGCGTGTTGTCCGCACAATGTGGCTTGAGACTCCCACATCTGCTGCATCTGGGGTAAGAGGGGACAATCGTGGGTGTAATGACCATAAACACCGCAACACGAACAGGGCTTGTTTGTGCGAAGCGGCCTGTCCGGCTTGGGCTGAATGCCCGGTTGCTGGTTGCCAGTGTTAGGGTCCACACCAGAATTGGGTCCTCGGGTACCAGGGGCAGATTGGTTTTGGTGGCCTCTCCGCCTTCTTTGGGAAGAAGGGGGATTAGTCGTGCCCTGCTGTGCAAATACTTGCCCTGGAGGGGGCTGTAGGTGCTGGTGCTGGGGTTGAGGAGGCAAGGGAGGAGGAAGCGCATATGCTAGAGGAGCTGGCGCACCAGGCTGTGGATAAGGGTAAAGGTGGGGTTGGGTAACATTGGGGTAAGCAGGAGGTTGGGCAAAGGGAGGAGGTATGCCATATCCTGGATACATGCTACCGGGAGGGGGAAGAGTGCCGGAGGAGCTGGCCCCTCCCTGAGGGGGACCATAGCCCATAGGAGGCTGAGCGTATGGATGGGAAAGGGCTCCAACAATACCGTCAGCAGAATGAGATGCCCCCGGGGCGTTAGCGCCACCGGGCCTGGGGATGTCAGGAAGAACGGTATAAACATAACCAGATTGTGCATAGATCAGGTCATATTTCAAGGCTATTTGGAGGGCGGTTTCTTCAGTTTGAGGAAAATGAGAGGCGACATCTTTGCCGATGGGAGCGGGAAGGGTGCGCAGGAACCAGTCCATGTAAACCCGATCTTCGAAGGGAGGGGCTCGACATAAGCTCCGTCTTCGTCGCCATTCCTGAACATGGGCGGAAAGGCGTGTTGAAGAGGCTTTCTTAAAGGAAGTCAAGAGCTCCGTGCCAGTATCGTATCGGAGGGGGAGCTGGAAGTACGACAAAAAGGCTTGGGCAAGAGTCTCAAAGGTGGTATGGGTAGAGGTGGCTTGTTCAACATACCATTTATAAGCTTCGCCGGTAAGCGTGCGTTGGAACAAACGAAGACGGATGGAGTCATCGGTAATGGAATTGGAGGAACACCACATATGGAAAGATCGGACATGGTTGGTTGGATCTTCTCCATTAAGGCCCTCAAACTTAGGGATGTCTGAGGGGAGCTTGGTTGGCATAGCGGGCCAGTTAGCATTGTGGTGAATAGGGTCATTGATCAACTGATGGAAATCGGGGAGGCTGAGGCCTGCAATGTACGGCAGCACAGGGGTGGCTGGGGTAGTTCCTGTGGCGGTTCCGCTAGTAGTAGGGCCCGCATTGGGGCCGGGAGAACCGCTAGCGTTAGGCCCTGGACCAGACATAGTGAAGGTGACAGGGGGAGAACCAGGAGGAGAAGGAGGACCCGATGAATCAGGGGAGGAGTCGGAGTGCGGACTCGGAGGTGGACTGGCTCGACGACGGCGGTGCGGAGCAGGTCGATCAACCGAAAACTGAGGGTGAAGGCCAAGAAGTCTCCGGGAAAGGCGCCTTGGGGGCGCAATGATGACAGGAAGAAGGAAACCGACAGGGGCAGAAAGGGACATAATCAAATAAGGTCAAGGGCAGATAAGTTGCAGTGATAATTGATTTTAGAGTCTTTGCCGGGCGGTGTTAATCAGGTGCTTCTTCGCTTAGGGTCAGTGTGTGGCGTGCGTTAATTTTAATTTCTAAACCCTTTTCGTTTTGAGAGCAAGAAAAAGTGTGCTGCGTAACTGAAAAGAAATCTGCGTAGAACAATATAGATTGCTGAAAAGGCAGAACATTAAACAGCTAACTAGGCATCAATCGAACCCAAAGAGGCGGGTCTCTCAAAACTACTCTAAAAGAGGGCAAAAATCTAGTCAAAACACACATAAAAGAGCTCAACAGATCTAGGGTCGAAAGGGACAGGGATCTGGAGGATAAAGCTGCAGGAAAGAGGTGCAGATCACAGCCAAGAGACAGAGGCAAGGTGGGTGGAAAAAGGAAGGAAATCAGCAAAAAACCAGAGGGGCAAGGCGGAGGCCTTCAAAGGAGGTCCAAACAAAACGACAAGAGGTGATTTGAAAGGAAAAGAGGTTGATTTCAATGGATCTGAAAGGGAGGTAATAGATCTGGAAAAGAGGGGGCTGAAGCTCTGAAACCGACGGCTGAAACAACTAAAACTCTTCCACAAAAAGTGGAGGGTACTAAACCCCTAAGGGGCTGGGTTCCCACTTAGATGAGTAAAAACAGGTCAGATCTTGGTCAAGGCGGGGGTGGGGCAATTTTGGAAGACCCGACGAGAGGCTGCCCGACGGAGACGAGAAAAGGTGGGAAAATCAACGAAAAGGCGGCGGTGTGAGTTTCGACACGATTTCGATGCGGAGTCGCGAAAATGGGCGGAAAGAGTGCGACACAGGGATCTAATGTGATTATGGGCCAAAAAGTGCGACCCAGGTTCCGGTTGTCTCGACGATTTTTGGAAAAGTTGCGAGTCTGCGCGGACCGTTGATTTGTCGGATTACACTGCGCGATACGGCCGGAAACACACGGGTTATAAATTTTAATGTTTTAGGGTTTTATGTGAGAAAAACAACATAAAAATAGGAAAAATAAACAGCTGAGAAGAAACCCTAGGGTCTGAAGTAGCTGGATATGCAGGAATATGAAAAACGACAGCGGTCGTAATTTAAAACCCGTGTGGAGTCGCCATTTGTTGGTATGAATCCTTTGTCGAAGTGTACGAAAAAGGACCACTTTAGCTACGCATAACTAATAGCCCTAACAAAAAAAGTGGCTGCCAATATCTTCAGATCTGCGATTAGTTAGACAAGAAAATAGCTGCAAAACACCAGATCTATGTATGGAAAGACATTAAACAGTAAAATAAAGGGTTTGCTCCATGCATCCAACAGACAAGACAAGAACACAATTTTTGAAAGAATTTTTATATTACAGGGCACCTGGGAGGAAAACAAGAAGGTGTATCCAACTCTCCTCAATGGGATGGGTTCTTTGTAGTCCTCAGCACTTCAGATCTAAGCTTTCTCTCTCTTGTAGATGTAGAAAACCCAATGCAAAAATGAAGCTCAATGGGAGCAAATCATGAAAAATGAGACCAAGTGTATAGATCCAGAGTGATCTAATAGGCAACAAAAGGTGAAGAATGATGGGAAAAACCCTCCTATTTATAACAAAATATTGGGTCATTCTAGATCTTGGTGCATGATTAAAATAATGTTAACCAAATCTAGATCCACCTTTTATGGAATATTTTATTATATTTGTTGGAGGGAAAAGGTACTTGACTTGGGTCAAATCCCTTGATTTGTCAAAAATAAATAAATAAATGATTTATTTATCTTTTTAAGGAAGCGGTTAGAAGATAATCAAATAAATAATGATTTATTTAATTATTTAAGGAAGTGGTTGGGAGATAACTAAATAAATAATGATTTATTTAATTATTTGTGGGTGATTTGGTCATATTTAACAAGGAATATCATCTAAATAAGGTTTAAATGATTATTCCTAGAAATAATAAGATAAATAAAGGTTTATCTAATTAATTTCTTTGATTTTGGGTTAAACATGACTGGGAATAACAATTAAATTATGGTTTAATTAGTTATTCCATGAGGAAAATCAAGCAAATATAGGTTTGTTTAATATTTCCTTTTGGGGTTTCCTGTTTTAACATAGTGAAAGCAGTTTTACTTAGGGTAAAACTGGTCTTACATGGTGTACTTGGGTCCATCTAATGATAAAAGGTTAGATGACCAAAAAATGGTGTAACAGTTCTGGCAAGCCTAACTCTTTCTCATTTTCATTTACTTGTTCATTAATTTTGTCTTCGTTGTACAAGATAAATGAGTCAAGGTCTGAAAAGATAGAATAAAGAGGGGTGTTGTTAGGCCCATATTGGCTGCTAACTATTAGGGTCCTATAAATATAGGATTCATAATTTTTAATTGACTTTTGATAGTCTTGTAAAATATGTACATATCTTGCTTTCTGCAAGTTGTTTTCCCATATTTTGAAAAAATAAAAAATAAAAATAAAAAAGAGGGTAAAAAGTACTAAAAGAAAGATCAAAGGACTTAAAAAATATATAGACCCCAAAAGAAAAAGATGAAAATGAAACATTAAAGTGTGCAAGTCCAAATGCCACTAACTTTATTTTTTGCAAATTATTATGACAGAGTGTCAATAAATGCCATAATCCATGATGAGTTAAACTGTTTAAACATGACTTTTCATGTTTTCAATTTCCATGTTTTAGATAGTAAATAAAGTTTTGTCAGATAGTTTAATCCTGAAAAATCAGTAGATAGGTAGGGAATAATGAGGAGCTCATCTGTTTAATCTAAGCCCTCGGATGAAATAAGGTAGAATTAGATAGTTTATTCTTTCAAAAGAATAAATGTTTCAAGGTTGCAAGCCTAAATGCACCTGCTAAAAGGAAGAAAAACTGTTAGAGTAATATTGGGTAGGTAGAAAGAAGTGGGAAAAAGCATGTAATATTCATCACAATGAAAAAATCACTAATTTCCCTTCCCCTATAAGTATTCAGTATTCTATACTACCAGTCAAAGAGGCTCAGAGCATTTCTCTGACTTTTGTTGGGACCGGACCCAAGGCTCGATGATTGGATAGTGGAAAATGTTGAGTTCTTATGATTAAAATCCCCTTTACCATTATTTATCTCTCATTAATACATTTTAACTCATTTTCATAAGTAAAGATTCATTTTTACTTAATGAAACATAAAACCCCATTTGATTAAGTTAGAAACATACAAAAACCCTCAAAAATACTTTATCCTAAGTAAATTGGTGAAATGATGAAATGAAAAGCTTTGCTTTATTTATTCACTTTACTTGGTTATTTAGTGTATTTTTGTGTATTCCATTTCCCCTTGTCATATTAAATTTTGAATTATGCTATTAATTCCCTAAAAATACCTTATCTTATCTATAAAATTCCCTTTATCTAAAATACCCCCTAAAACCCACTATTATAAAGATTTTGGACCAAATATATTATCGACATGTTAAAATGAAAACCCAAATAATGTGCCCTTTGGTCTAAAACTAACCTTAATGAAATATCCTGCCCCCTATGGTTATCAAACCCTTCAATGGTTTAAAACTATATAATAAAATAATTTCTGCTCCCATACATATGTTTAAAACTAAACATACTTCCCCACCTATCACATTTTATCCTAAGTGTTGAAACAAATAAAGTCTTTTATAAGTTTCAACCCCTGCGCCTTTGCAATACACATATCAACTCTTCCCTGCATGAGTTTTTTTAACCCAAGGTGCTATCACGATAATACTAAGGTTTATGATCCATTAAAATTAAGCTTTTTCCTCTGTGTAAAGCCCCAAGCTTTACATAGGCTAACCTAGGGCTAACCATAGACTCTCACCCATATACATAAAACCCTTTGTGTATATAAAAAGTTAATCAAAGTCATATATTAATCAGCGCCAGTGCCCATAAAAGACCCCAGTCCCACCATGCCATTGTCCGCACCTTCCCAGCTAATCATGACTCTTTGCTCCTGATCATGAGATCTAATGGTCTTTAATCCATGTCGTGCCCACATAGTGATCGTTAGCCCAAGAGAAAAATGGACGCAAAATGGGTTGTTTAACCCATTCCGCCACTCGTGATGTGGCGAAAATCTATTTGATCGTGTTTTTTTCAACAAAAACCACTTATTACCGGAAACGAACGTGAAAACCATTTCCAGTTTTGAATTTTAAACTAAATCCGCTCCTGCCTGAGATTTAACCTGCAATAAATGATAAAGTCCAAATTAAAATAAAAGTTAAACCTTTGGAAAAATGCTTATCATTTCCTTTTTGCACAGTATATCCATCATTTTCCTTTGATCCCAACTGTATTAAGCCATTTTCAAGCACTTCTCACTTGTAACCTTAGAAGTTCCCCGTTAAAGTCTGATTAGGAGTGGCTCTTTGCTCCAGCAATCTGGACCAGTCCTCAAAAACGACCAACAACTTTCAAGACCCTTTTTCAATAGCCGAATACATTCTTTTCAAGGTATTTTCCGATGATTAAAACCTGAAAAGTCAATTCTAAACCGTCAATAAATAAACTTGGACTTTAATTAAGAGACTTCACTAGATAAAATTGCCAAAAAACGCTAAAAAGAGGCCAAACCCTGGAAATTTTTTTCTAGAAAGTTATGTATTGCAAAAATTTCTCCTTGAAGCCAATTTACTCAAGTTTTAAGCCCTTGAAGACCAAATTCAAAGACGTAGAAGGACTTAAAGCCTGAAGATACCTTAAAAGCCTTTTTTTTCAGTCAAAATTCACTCAGGAAGCCCTCGTTTCCTGTTTTATCCCAGTTTACATTCTCTAAAAAGCCTAATTGAGCAATAAAACCAATAGAAATTATGTTTAGCCTACTAATTTCCCAATTCATCTTGTGCTAAAGAAAAATACTCCTGCAAACAATATAATCTTGCAGTAGTTATCCAAAATGACTAAGAAACAGAGCACAAGAAAACCTATAAAAGCTAAAAAAATTAAATCAGAGGGACCTAAAGCCCCTAAACCTACCCTAGTCATCACTGCCTAATCTTCTGCAACATTGAATCCCCTCCAACCACCTGTAGTTGCTGTAGAAAGCCTCCCTTTGATTGATGTTGACTACAAAATTGTTGATCCTGTTGTTGAATTCAACATCTTGGATATACACAATTGTTGTTACGAAAAGTACTTGGATAAGGATGAAATACCTATTTGGGAGACTCATTTGCCCAAATATATAGTTCCATTGACCCACCCTGGCCAAGATCTTATAATATTATGTCAAAAATATTATGAACCAAATCAAATGGCCATAGTCAATGTTGATAGAGAAATATTTTTCACCATCACAACAGAGTCAATAAATCAAATGCTTCAATTACAGTTTGATCCTCAATCAGTCCCTGTGACTATATAAGCTTTGACCCAGTTGTACTTAGGTCTAGAATTTCCTAAGAATTTCATGATATTTCAAAACTTTATGCCTTTCCATGTTGACATTCCTAAAATTAACCCTCCTTATTCCACTGCTAAATTTCCTGAAGGGTCTAGACATATTATCTCTATGCTCTCCTTTATACTTGGATACTTTATAGATGGACACACTGATGAGTCCATTCTAGGGTTCCTGTCCACCTTGTCTGCAGGGAAACCTCCATTAGTCATTTTTAAATTTGCTGGTCTCATAGCCAACAATATCTATCATCAGCTGATAAAATTACCCACTGAAGGAGTCTTTAGATACTCATCTTATTTGTTTCGCTTATTCTTATTCTTTCAAGCTGATAAGTTTCCTATTGCATTGCAAAAGATATACTTGGAGGGTAAGCCTCTATCCATTAGCTTATGGAATTCCTTGCTTAGGATAGAGGGCAGTGATTTTACCTACACATATTTTTCAGACCTTTTTCTACATCCAGCAATGAACATTCTGGATAAAGCAGAGCAACCCAGAATTAGTGAGGAAATGAAAATAATCCTGCAACTTTCAGAATAGAGTAAAATGGGAAATTGGCATCTCTATGAGAAGCATATCAAGTTAAGAATTTTTGGATCCAACTTATTACCTTATAAGTTGCCTAGATATATGAGCATGAGAATTTTTGCATTGGAGTATTTGAGACAAATTCTCAATTCTGATTCTATTAATTTCATGGCTTCTAGAAAAAATACTCAATTTAAGTTAAAGAATCAAGTTGATCCCTTTATCATAAACCACAGAGAGGTAGAAAAGGAAATCACATAGAGATTAGCAGAGTTTAAATTTCAAGAAATTTTTCCATGGAACTATGATCCTCAAGGGATCCTGAGCAGTCTAAGGGTAAAATGCAAATTGACTATCTTCATACATGAGCTTAAGCCTGAGATTGAGAAATTTTCCTACTAAGATGAATGGCTGGAAAATACACTGATAGATACAACAAGTAATATAGAGACAACAGGTAAAATGGATACAGCACAGGCTCTAGAACTTGTAAAACAGGCAGAGACATCATCAAAGAGAAGCAGGGAAGAAGGAGGTTATACAACAGAGACAACAACTGATACCAATTTCAAAATAATCTATAACAAGAGGCTGAAAATCAGTTCAGTTGACAAGGAAAAAGTAACCATTGCTGTTGATGAGACAGAAGCTCCAGTAACCAATGATGATATAGCCACAACTATAATCAATGATACCCTTATAGAAATAGAAAAGGAATCAACTGCTAATCAAAATGACAATCAAATGATTGAAAAAAATAATAATATGGAGGCCTCTTCCTCATAGACAACTGAGGAAAATGATTTAGACATCAAGGAGAAATATAAGAAGATAAAGCAGACGAATGAGGACATAAAAATAGAGATATATTCTCAATTCCTCAAACAAAATCCTAGAAATAAAAATAGGCTACTGACAGCCATTCTACAAACAAAATGATCATGTCATTTTTACAACCTACCACGTCAGCACCTAAAACATCGACATATTATAAAAAGGTGGAATTTGAGGTAGACACAGAAAATGTTCATGAGCTGGACCAAATTGAATTTCATAGACATAGCTCTGAAATGTTGTATTCAGTAGTGGTAACTAAGGTAATGAGTGATACCAAGTTACAGAATATTTTTCTTAATATGCAGGATCAAATGAAGTTGGATAAGGCATCTCTATATGCCAAGGATATAAGGATTAAATCCTTAGAGGATTTAGTTTTACAGGTTGGATATGATCCCTCAAATATTCAAGCAGCATAATTGTTGATAAAAAAAATAATGATGACATAGCAGCTTTGAGGAAATAACTCAAGCTTCCTCAAAGTGAGAATCCACAAACCAAGGAAATCCTTCAGGATCAGACTGATAAATAAGAAATGATGAAACTCATTCTCAAATTGACTACTCAAATCAAATAAATGGAAACCCAAATGGACCACCTTGTCAAAGAAAAAGAGACTGTAAAAGAACATGAGACTCCTATAATTCCTATAGTTATTCCAGTGATAGCTACAACAGTGCCCTCTACTTTAGGAGAGAAATTAGCACCAAAGGGCCCACTGGCAACTGCAGTGCCAGTGACTTCAACCACTACTTCAGCTACAAACTCTTCCACTACAAATGTTCAACAAACAGATGAGGTAAGCCAGATTGTTAAAGCTATGGAAGAATTGTCTTTAAAAGAAAATGAAATCAACAGCCTGAAAAAGATGATTGATAATCTTGAATCTACAAACAAGACAACACTGATAACTACCAAAAACCATGAAAAAAAGGCAATCATACTAGGAGAGCAAATCAAAAGCTTTCAAGAAGAGTTAACTTTCACTGAGCAGATTTCATACATAAAGAATCATCTATGGAAAAACATAATTGAAGTCATTCACACTCAATGGTGTTCAATTCAGGTTATATATGAGCAGAGAGATTTATTATTAGCAGCTTAGGCAGGATGAGTTAACTGATAAGCTTGCTCAGGCTTTAAAACTCATCACATTCTTGAACAACAAGAACAGGGAAGAACTGGAGGAATTGCAGGTATTGGACAAAACAGAAACAATCTTACACATTTAAAAGGTTGTAACTAAGAATAATTTGATGAACAATCTAGAAGAGAAATTTGAATCAATGAACATTGCCATAACAAAGTTTATGGTAAAATACACAAACTTAAGACAGAGGGGCCTGCCAGACATCCATGTTTTTAATGAAAAACTAATGCCTTAGAGATATTATGATTAAAATATCAGGGAATTTGCTAAGGATCAAGTCTAGAAACCATTAACACAAGGCACTCCCACAGGAAAAGTCCTCCTTCAGCATTTTAAAGATCTATTCTTTTTACAACATGAGATTAAACATCTCTTTGTTTTCAAGCCCATTTTTTCTAAATACACAGAGGGTGATGAGAATTTCAGGAAGATGAAGAATGTTCAAATTCCCAAGGCAGAACAGTGGCAAGCATTTACTAATTTGATGTAACAATAAGAGGTAAAACAGTGAAGGAAGATTACCTTGAAAAACAGTAAAAAAGAACAGTGAAATAAAAAGACAGTCTGCTGATTTTACTGCAAAAGACATATTTTTACAGCAGTAAACAATGATCTAATAGTCAAAGTGTATTAGCAGTAAAGAGTATCAGGTAAAGAGTATCACATGAAAGAGTTTCAGCGAAGGCAAGTCAAAATTCTGATATCTTATAGCAGCTAGGAAGCAAGACAACTAGTCAATCAAAAGATCCATGTTCGATAAAACAGTTCTATATATTTTGGATAAGAGGACAACTTGCTGATTTTTTAAGCAGTTGTCCCTCTTATTATGTAAAGATATTTTATTTTTCCTAAAATTATTCCTAGATTTCTCCTAGGATATTTGTAATTACATTTTGTATAAATACTTCTACATTAGAAGTATTCAGTGTGGAATAAAATTTCTGGAATTACTATAGAAATTTTTGTTGGACATTGGAGGCTCTTGTGTGTTTGAATTCGAAGTATCAGACTAGACAAGCTGACTGGCATCATAATTCAGGATCCCTATGATAAGCTGATGAGTGAAGTACTTCCTACTTGTCACTATTTCCTTTTCTAAGTTTCATGCATTCATTTTATGTTTTTTCTGTCTAAATGTGTAACTAGGAGTATTACTACAGGATTAGTCAAGTGCTCCTTATCTTTAACTAGTTGCCATTTTAATGTTTTCTTCTGATTTCCAGGGTTGATAATTCTTAATTGCTCTCACTCCCATTTGACCTCTACCTTCTACTTCCATTTTCTGGATCAAATGATCCTTAAGTGCCATCATAAAAAATCACTTTCCCAAATCTCTGAGGGTTATCTATCTTGCCTTGAATACATTTGTACCTTTTTGGCCTTGATTTCTAGTGCTACTAGCTTGATTTAGACTCCATAGCCCAATGGACAAGTAGATTTCTCTCTATCTTACCTCCAAGTGATTTTTCCCCACCAAACCATTTAAACCAAATCCAAATTGTACTTTCATAACTAGCCTAATAGTATTAATAAAAAAAAAGATAAATATTAAAGAGAGAGCCCTCTCGGAACCCTAAGAAGGCTAGATCCTAGAGTTTGAAGTAGGTTTTCGGTTACCTCCAGTGTTCTTTGACTAAAAACTCAAAATCCCACAACTTAAGAAATTACTAGAGTGATAACATACTGACAACCATACTGGGGACTAACCGATCTCCAGTCTTAAATTTAGTCTTAAAGGAAAATGTTTAAATTATCCTTTCACTTTAAGATTACTTTTATAGGTTGTGGGTATTCAGAGAAACAATCATTCTGGCTTCTAGAAAAACCTAATATACCAGGTCTAACCTGGATCCTAAACCTGTAGTTATAGTAGATAACCCAGATCAGATTGGTAAAAAGAAAAAACAAACTATTAATTTAGAAACTGAAGTACCATTAAGAAAAGCCAATTATTTACCCAAAGAGTTAGTGAGTTTAAATGATATTGGTTTTGATCTGAAGTTTGAATATTCATTGTTTAAAACTAAATCTGAAACTGACTTGAAAAATAGTGTTATAGATCATGTTTTTATTTCATTTCTGAATGCAAAATAGACAAATATTTTAGTAGGAACAAAATCAAATAAATTTGAATATCAAAATACAGTTGAAAAGATTAATGTTTCATTGATTAAATATATTAATGAAGCTATTGAATTAGCTCATTTGTTGTCTTACATAAAACCTCCAGTTTCTCAATTGCATACAACAATAATACCAACAAAAAATTCATCTTTATATGTTGTTACTTCATTTATAGATATCACTGCAAGTTCATCTATAGATCATTTCATTCCTAGATTTCCTTTGCAGCCTAGGATATTACTTCCTTCATCCATTAAATCCACTGCATCCAATACTTTACATCCATATTTTATAAGCACCGCATCTTTATTTCCCAACAATTCCATTTACATACCAACTTCATTTCCCAACTCTTCAACTACAGTTTTCAGTTCACCAACTGCCATATCCAACACTGCACCTATCATTACTATTATACCTCCCACCTCAGCAAAGCTTCAAGCCATAGCTGCTAAGTATGCTCCCTTTGTCTTACCCTAAAGCCTCCATGACATGCCTCAAGATTATCAAAAAACTATACCACTGTTTGATGGCATTTCACAATATACTGCTCAACAACATGTAACTAAAATGACAGATTTCTGTGAAATTTATGAAATTGATGAGTCAGATGTCCAGATGAGGTTATTTGCCCAGAGTTTGACAGGAGAAGTTAAAAAATGGTTCAAAAATTTAGTTGTTGGTAGTGTAGCTGATTTAGCTGTATTTCATAGAATTTTTTTAAATAAATGGGAAAAGAAAAAGAACCCCCTTCAAATTTTGTCTGAGTTTGATGCCATGAAAAGATCTCCTACTGAGTCTATCCAACACTACTACACTAGATACAATAGTGTTTACGATACAATACCTACAAATCTTAAACCTACAGCTTACTCTGTTCTACTAAAATTCCTTGATGGATTTGATACAAATATGGCCTATCAATTAACAGAAAGAGATGCCCAAACCTTAGAACAGATGCAATTAGATGCTGTCAGTGTAGAAATAAATATTTTAGCTAGGAAAGCCGTACTTAGAAAAGAAAGAAGAGTTACAATTAGAGAATAAAATTCAAATTCAGATGCTAAAATGGATTTATTTTCTAAATCTTTAGAAAGGGTGGTAGAAATATTAGATAATATAAATAGAAAACCTCAATGGGATAATCATCCTCAGATTATAAATACCAATGTTAGAAAAAACAATAACCCTAGAAAAGCTAAAGAAGTTGCTCTAGACCAAAACATTAGGCCCCCATTCCAGGAGAACTATGCTGAAAATTCTCAAAATAATGATGAAGATGAGGATACCATCAATCTTATAATGGGAATAGATGAAAAAAATACCATTTTCCTCACTCAGGAGGATCAAGAACTATTTGAGCTTCAACAACTCAGATTAGAATCCGGTGAATCCTTTGACTACAAACAAGGTTATGACTTTGCTATAAATGAAATTCACAGTCAGTATAACCTTAGAAACAAGAAAAATAATGAGCATTATACTAAAAGCAATTCCAAAAATCAAAATAAGAAAAATGTAGAAGCCCCAAAAACAAATTTTTTGCAAATTCTCCCAAGGGAAAATAAGAAAAATTCCAATCCTTCCAGTCCTAAAAAACTAAGAAGTCCCAAAATTGTTGATATTACTGATGAAGTAGCTCAATATTCCAAAGATGCATAGAAATATAATACTGCTAAAGCTTCTAATTCAGTAAAAACAAAAAATTATGATCCTAAAAATATTTCTGCTGATTCTAAATCAGAAAATCCTAGAACAGATAATCCCATAACACCTATTGATAATTCTAAGTCTGATAAAACTTCTACTGCCAAAAAAACAGTCCCTGAAAAGAAAATTAAAAGCAACAAAACTCAAGAAACTTAGACAGAGAATGTCAAGACAACTGAAGATAGAAATACAACTGTTGAAAATCAAGAAAAACCAACTTAGATTACAATTACTAAACATGAATTAGTTCAAATTAGTAAATCTCAACCCTCATTCAATATTCTGTCTGAAATTGCTAAGTCAAAAATACCTATTCCTTTAACAGAATTGGTTAAAAATGACTTATAAAAATCAACCATAACTGAAACTTTGAATATGAATGATGGTGAAGATGCCATTAATTTGAATGATGATCAACTAGAGTTGATTTTTGGCCCTGATGTGAATGGAAAGAATTCAGATGGATCAGTCCCTCCTTTCTGTATCAATCTTACCATACATGATCATATTTTACACAACGCTATGTTAGATTAAGGAGCTTCCCATAACTTAATGCCCAAAGATATCATGGAAACTATTAATCTAGAATTAACCAAGCCTTACAAATACTTGTTTTCATTTGATTCTAGAAAAGTTAAGTGCTTAGGATTAATTAAAGAAGTATGTGTGAATTTAGTTCAGTACCCTGGTAAGAGTACGGTAATGGAAATTGTAGTAGCTGACATCCCACCAAAGTATGGTATGCTTCTTTCTCGCTCATGGGGAGAAAAGTTGCGGGGATCTCTACAATTGGACATGAGCTATGCTACTATATCAGTGTTTGGTCAACCTAAAAGGCTATATAGGGAAACATTAATGAAGTTCATGGTCAGTAGTGCTGAAAGATCCATAAATTATCCTATTTATTCTACACCAACTGACCTTGACTCTTTTATTTTATGTAACTCTGATAACAATCAAATCCAAACTGAACTGATTGATAAAAAGCCAAAACCAAATAATGACAACATATTTCATGAGTCCCTTTGGCACTTAGACTTTGATGGCTCTGTGAAAAAATCAAGAGTAGGAGGAGTATGGATTACAAATATGGAAACTAATCATTCAGAAGGACATGCCTTCAGGCTCAACTTCAAATGTACCAATAACATGGCAGAGTATGAGGCACTTATCTTAGGCCTCCAAATCATTAGAAACTTAGGAGGAAAGAGAATTTTAATCATGGGATATTCGGAATTAATCATAAAACAAATAAATGCAAAGTATTATGTTCACAATCCTAGACTAGCCAGATACAGAGATACAACAATTGATTTAACTAATGATTTATTGGAATGCAAGTTTGTTGTTATACCCAGAAAACAAAAAATTCAAGCACACTGTCCAACAAATTTTTCTAGTACTTGTAAATTATTATTCCAACCAACTCATAGGTACACTACTGAGGTTAAACATAGACCAATTATCCTAGACAACCTCAAGTACTGGCAAATTTTCTCCCAGAATGAACAGATTTACCATTTCTTAAATAATGAGAAAGAATTTCAAAATTGTAAAATAGATACAGACTGTAATATAGATTCATATTTTGATTGTGAAATAGATAACATAGATGGACATAAATTTAACAAGCCAACTGTATTTACTCAATCTGACATAGATAACTTAGAGAATATAGATATTGAGGAAATCATTGAAGAAGAAATTGACACGTTAGATCAAAAAGATAATTTTTTGCCTAAAGGTTTAACCCCTTTGGAAGACCTTTTTGATTCCAATGATGTGCTTAAAAATCCAAAAATGGAACCAATTAGGTCTGACATTGAGGAATGTAACATTGGGACAGAATTAAAACAAAAAATGATTAAACTGCCTAAATCTTTACCTCCACAAGAAAAGGAAAAATATATTGGCCTTTTAAAGGAATATCAATATGTGTTTGCTTGGAGTTACAAAGATTTAATCTTATGACACAAACATAATCCAACACAAAATTCCTATAAAAGATGATAAAAAACAATTCAAACAAAGATTAAGGAGAATTAATCATGTTCTATTACCTTTGATAGAAAAGGAAATAAAACGAATGTATGATGCTCAGATCATTGCACCAATCAGATATTCTGATTGGGTTTCAAAATTAGTACCAACCAGAAAGAAAACAAGTGAAATTAGATTATGTGTTGATTTTAGGAATCTCAACAAAGTATCTTTAAAGGATAATTACCCTTTACCCAAGATGGATCACATATTATAAAGGGTATTTGATTCCTCAAGTATTTCTTTGATAGATGGTTTTTCAGGATACAACCAGATTCTTGTGCAAAAGGAAGATCAGGCTAAAACAACTTTTACCACTCCTTGGGGCACTTTCATGTATGTGAAAATGCCTTTTGGTTTGATGAATGCAGGAGCAACCTTCCAAAGGGCTATGGACATAGCTTTTGAAAATGAAATACATGAATTATTGGTTATTTATTTATATGATATTATTGTATTTTCTAAGTCAGATAATGAACACTTGGATCATTTGAGACAAGTCTTTATTAAATGTAGAAAATTTGGTATATCTTTAAACCCCAAGAAAAGCCTTTTTGGATTAGAGGAAGGCAAGTTACGAGGACACATAATTTCAAAGGAAGGTATTAGGATAGATCCTGCTAGGATAGAATCAATTTTGAACATACATACACTTAGAAACATCAAAGAGTTACAAGCATTTTTAGGTAAAATTATTTTTTTGAGAAGATTTATTTCTAACTTAGCCAAAATCATCAGAGAACTGAACAACATGCTTAAAAAGGACTCAATTTTAAAATGGAATGTTGAAGCCAAAAAATCATTTGAATCCATAAAGAAGGCTTTAACTAAATCACCAGTCCTAATCAGTCTAGATTTCAATAAAGAATTAATAATTTTTTCTTTTGCATCAGAGCATACCATTGCTGCAGTTTTACTGCAAAAGAATGATCAAGGTTTTGGACAGCCTATAGATTTTTTCAGTAAGACCTTTAGAGATTCACCTCTGAAATATAACATAATGGAGGAACAAGCCTTAGCCTTGGTTAAGGCCATAAAATATTTCAGAGTTTACATTCTCTATTCCCACATAATTTCATATGTCCCTAATTTTGTACTTAAAGACATTCTTACTTAGGATGGCCCTGATGGAAGAAGAGGTAAGTGGATTGCCACTATCCTAGAATATGACAAAGTTTAAACCAAATAAACTCATTAAAGGACAAGGATTAACTAGATTGATGGTTGAATCTAACTGCAATGCATTAGATATAAATTTTATTGCTTAGGTTGATGACCAGGAAGAGATGGCGACTCCAACGATCAGTGAAGCCTTTCTAGATTCACCTTGGTACTCAAATATTATCTTTGTACTTACCAACTTACAAGCTCCTCCTGGATTATCAAGGACAAAAGCCAGATTTCTTAAACTTAAAGCAATGAGATATTGTATTTTAGATAATGTGCTTTTTTGGAAAGAACTGTTAAGTCCCTATATTAATAGTATAGCCCCTTATTATGTTAGTGTAGCCCCCCTTATTGTTATTATTGTACCCCTGTAACCCCCATATTGTTATTATTGTGCCCTTAAATTATTATTGTTAGGTCGGCTAGGATTACATTGTAGCCCACTAGGATTATATTATGGCCCCATGGACTCCTATATATAGAAAGGAGGTTTTGTAAATTGTATCATCCAAGAATTGTTCATTTATGTAATGTATTGGAGGTTGCCCCCTCGAAGTGGCTTATTTCTAAGGCGTTGATATCTCTTTTCTTCTCTTTTTGGAGTTGGTTACACAACATTTGGTATCAGAGGTTTGGATTCTAGGGTTTCGCTGCTCCAAACAGGTCATCGTGGAATTTCCGCTATAAATTTTTTTCTACGAAGTTTCAGAAGCTGAAATTTTTAGGGTGCGAAGCTGAAATCCTGAGGAAGATTTTCTAAAAATTTCAGAGCTTGGTTCGCAATATTTTTGGAAATATCATCTGTGGAAGTTAGGCCTTTTTTCAAGCTCCTAAACAGGTCATCGTGGCATTTTCGCTATAAAAACTTTTCTACGAAGGTTCAGAATCTGAAATTCGTATGGTGCGAAGCTGAAATCCTGAGGAAATTCTTCCAAAAATTTCAGAGCTTGGTTCGCAACATTTTTGGAGATATGATCTGTGGAAGGTAGTGCTTTTGCAGGCTCCTGAATTTCATCTCAAAGAGGTGATCGTGGGAAAAGTTCAATAACTCTCTCTCTGGAGATTGGATTGGAGTGCCGTCAAAAGTGATCGCAAGTACACGGCCTGTAGTTTTTTGGATATCAATTTCAGAGACAAAGAACAAAACAGTGACACGTGGCAAGTCGTACAAGTTTGCTCTACTGAACCAGTCCAGAATTAGGTCATTGTGGGAGATTGGACACAACTTTGTCTTGGAGAATCCAAATCAGGTCAGACCAGTGGCATTCAAAAGATAATTTAGAGAGCTACGTTGGTACTAAAATTCAAATATTGAAGTGCTACAATCGCAGAGATAATCTAATTTCAATATTGAGCTCCTCAAAAGCAAGAAAAAGGTGTGTATTTTTTTGAATTGCATAAGTCGTGTTTGAAGAATCAATTTGAATTGATTCCAAGGGAATATTTTAGAATTTTTATCAGTATTGGGTTCTATAATGCCTCCAAAAAATAATTCCATACCCATTAATCCCTCAAAAAGCTATACTATGACGCATGAAGAGGAAGAGTTGCAGTATGAGATATCAAAATTACGGTACCAAGTGCAACAAGTTTCAATCTTACAAAGAGAAATTGAAGATGAAATAGATGGTTTAAAAGCAGAAATGGAGGCTAAGTTGGATGGTTTGAAGGATCAAATAATAGTAAATATGGATGATAAATTATTGAAAGATCACATCGAGCATCAACAACAAGTTCTCCAACTCTCAAAGGATAACCCAACTTTGGTGCAGAATCTAATGAAACAACAAGAAGATCAACATCACATCGAAAGAAGTTATGAAGCAGTCATAGAAACAAGAAATCGACAAGTACGATCAATTTCAGAGTATCTCAGCAAGCGGAAGAAATTTCCTGTAAAATACTTCACATGGGAGGATGAGAATTTTATACAGAAGCATCAAGAAATAATCAAGCGTTGAGGACAACACTTGTTTGAAGGAGAGGGGCATGTTAAGTCCCTATATTAATAGTATAACCCCTTATTATGTTAGTGTAGCCCCCCTTATTGTTATTATTGTACCCCTGTAACCCCCATATTGTTATTATTGTGCCCTTAATTTATTATTGTTAGGTCGGCTAGGATTACATTGTGGCCCACTAGGATTATATTATGGCCCCATGGACTCCTATATATAGAAAGGAGGTTTTGTAAATTGTATCATCCAAGAATTGTTCATTCATGTAATGTATTGGAGGTTGCCCCCTCGAAGTGGCTTATTTCTAAGGCGTTGATATCTCTTTTCTTCTCTTTTTGGAGTTGGTTACACAACAAGAACAAAGTGGGATATTATTAAACTGTTTACTGAAAGTAGAAGCTGATAAAATTCTTGAAGAATTTCATGCAGGTGACTGTGGAGGGAATTTATATTGGAAAAATACTGCAGAGAATATCCTTAGAGATAGTTTTTATTTGCCTACCTTATTTGCTGATGTTAAGAAATTTGTTACTTCATGTCATAAATGTCAAATTTTTGAAGGAAAAAAGAAATTGTTGCCTTTACCCTCAAAGTCTATTTCAACTGAAATGCCATTTCAACAATGCGGTTTAGACTTCATTGGAGAAATTCACCGCCCATCCTCTGGCCAACATAAGTGGATTTTCACTGCCACAGATTACTTCACTAAGTGGATTGAAGCCATTCCTACCAGACAAGCCACTGATACAGTCATTACCTCTTTCATAGAAAAAAACCTTCTATCAAGATTTGGATGCCCTCAAAAAATTATTACTGATAATGCATCAACATTTAAATCTAAGAAAATGATTGACTTATGTCACAAGTATCATATTACCCTAGGTCACTCTACTCCATATTACCCCCAAGGTAATGGCCTAACTGAATCCTCGAATAAAAATCTTGTAAATATCATTAAAAAATTACTTCAAGATAACAAAAAGAATTGGAATAAGAAGTTAGTCTATGCCTTATGGGAAAATAGACTTGCTACCTAAAAGTCAATTGGCACTTCCCCTTACCAAATTGTATATGGGATGGATGTTGTTTTTCCATTATCCTTAGGAATTCCAGTAATAAAGATCATTCAAGAATCACAAGTGGAAATCAATGATATACAAAGGAGGATAAATCAAACTATTCATCTACAACAAACAAGGGAAAAATTTAATGAAAAATCTCAAGTCATTCAGGATAAAATCAAGAAAGTTTTTGATAAAATTAGTAAAGAAGATGACTTTTGCATTCGAGACCAAGTGTTAAAATGGGATTCTAGGAGAGAAGACAAAGGTAAACATGGGAAGTTTGATTTTCTATGGAAAGGACCTTATGTAATTTATGGATATAGGGGTAACAATGCTTTCTTTATCAAAGATTTGGATGGAACAGATATTCAAGAAGGATCGGTTAATGGTAGAATGCTCAAACACTACTATTCCTCTGAATTAACCAATATTTAGTCCCAGTTACTTTTACATCATTGTAAATATCCATTGAAATTTTTAGATTGGATTGGATATTTTCTTTCCAAAGTTGAAGCCCGAAGAGAAGGCCCTAAGATTTGAAGAATAAGATGTCATAAATATGAGTTTTTGTAGAAAAAAAATACAATTTTTGGATCATCATGGTCAATATTGAAGGCTAATAGTCTTATATTTCTTGGCATTTCACCAAGAAATGCCATCCCCATGTGAAGCCACTATTAGGGTCCTATAAATATAGGATTCATAATTTTGAATTAAATTTTGATAGTCTTGTAAAATATGTACATACCTTGCTTTCTGCAAGTTTTTTTCCCATATTTTGTAAAAAATAAAAATAAAAAATCAAAATGAGGGTAAAAAGTACTAAAATAAAGATCAAAGGACTTAAAAAATATATAGACCCCAAAAGAAAAAGATGAAAATAAAACATGAAAGTGTGTAAGTCCAAATGCCACTAATTTTATTTTTTGCAACTGATTATGGCAGAGTGTCACTAAATGCCATAATCCATGATGAGTTAAACTATTTAAACTTGACTTGTCATTTTTCAATTTCCATGTTTTAGATAGTAAATAAAGTTTTGTCAGACAGTTTAATCCTGAAAAATCAGTAGATAGTTAGGGAATGATGAGGAGCTCATCCATTTAATATGAGCCCTCAGATGAAATAAGGTAGAATTAGATAGTTTATGCTTTCAAAAGAATAAATGTTAGAAGGTTGCAAGCCTAAATGCACCTGCTAAAAGGAAGAAAAAATGTTAGAGTAATGTTGGGTAGGTAGAAAGAAGTGGGAAAAAGCATGTAATATTCATCACCATGCAAAAATCACTAATTTCCCTTCTCCTGTAAGTATTCATTATTCTATACTACCAGTCAAAGAGGCTTAGAGCATTTCTCTGACTTTTGTTGGGACCGGACCCAAGGCTCGATGATTGAATAGTGGAAAATGTTGAGTTCTTATGATTAAAATCCCCTTTACCATTATTTATTCCTCATTCATACATTTTAACTCATTTTCATAAAGATTCATTTTTACTTAATGAAACATAAAAACCCATTTGATTAACTTAGAAACATACAAAAACCCTAAAAAATACTTTATCCTAAGTAAATTGGTGAAATGATGAAATGAAAAGCTTTGCTTTATTTATTCACTTTACTTGGTTATTTAGTGTATTTTTGTGTGTTCCATTTCCCCTTGTCATATTAAATTTTGACTTATACTATTAATTTCTTAAAAATACCCTATCCTATCTATATAATTCCCTTTATCTAAAATACCTCCTAATACCCACTATTATAAAGATTTTGGACCAAAGATATTATCCACATGTTAAAATGAAAACCCAAATAATACGCCATTTGGTATAAAACTAACCTTAATGAAATATCCCGCCCCCTATGGTTATTAAACTCTTCAATGGTTTAAAATTATATAATAAAATAATTTTTTCCCATACATATGTTTAAAACTAAACATACTTCCCTGGCTATCACATTTTATGCTAAGTGTTGAAAAAAATAAAGTCTTTTATAAGTTTCAACCCCTGTGCCTTTGCAATACACGTATCAACTCTTCCCCGCATGAGTTTTTTTAACCCAAGGTGCTATTAGGATAAGACTAAGCTTTATGATCCATTGAAATTAAGTTTTTTCCGCTGTGTAAAACACCAAGCTTTACATAGGCTAACCCAGGGCTAACCATATACCCCCACCCATATACATAAAACCCTTTGTGTATATAAAAGATTAATCAAATTTGTATATTAATCAGCGCCATCACCCATAAAAGACCTCGGTCCCACCATGCCATTGTCTGCACCTTCCCAGCTAATCGTGACCCTTCACTCCCAATCATGAGATCTAACGGTCTTTAATCCATGTCGTGCCCACAAAGTGATTGTTCACCCAAGAGAAAAAAAAAACGCGAAATGGGTTGTTTCACCCATTTCGCCTCCCGTGATGTGGCGAAAATACATTGGATCACATTCGTTTCAACAAAAACCACTTATTTCCGGAAACGAATGCGAAAACCGTCGCCAGTTTTGCATTTTAAACTAAATCCACTCCCACCTAAGATTTAACCTGCAATAAATGATAAAGTACAAATTAAAATAAAATTTAAACCTTTGGAAAAACACTTATCATTTCCTTTTCGCACAGTACATCCATAATTTTCCTTTTCTCATGACTGTATTAAGCTGTTTTCAAGCATTTCTCGCTCGCAACCTTAGAAGTTCACCATTAAAGTCTGATCAGGAGTGGCTTTGTGCTCCAGCAATTCGGACTAGTCCTCAGAAACTACCAACAACTTCCAAGACCCTTTTTCAATAGCCAAATACCTTATTTTCAAGATATTTTCCAACGATTAAAACCTGCAAAGTCAATTATAAACCGTCAATAAATAAACCAGGATTTTAATTAAGAGACTTCACCGGATAAAATTGCCAAAAAACGCCAAAAAGAGGCCAAACCTTGGCCAATTTTTTCTAGTAAGTTTTGTATTACAAAAATCACTCCTTGAAGCCAATTTCCTCAAATTTTAAGCCCCTGAAGACCAAATTCAAAGACGTAGAAGGAATTAAAGCCTGAAGATACCTTAAAAGCCTTTTTTCAGTCAAAATTCACTCAGGAAACCCTCGTTTCCTGTTTTATCCCAGTTTACATTCTCTGAAAAGCCTAATTGAGAAATAAAACCAACAAAAATAATCTTTAGCCTAATAATTGCCCAATTCATCTTGTGCTAAAGAAAAATACTCCTTCAAAAAATCTAATATTAAGTAGTTATCCAAAATGACTAAGAAAAAGAGCACAAGTGAACCTATAAAATCCAAAATAGTTAAATATGAGGGATCTAAAGCCCCTAAACCTACCCCAGTCATCATTGCCTAATCCACTACAATAATGAATCCCGTCCAAGAAGCTGTAGTTGCTATAGAAAGCTTCCATTTGAATGATGTTGACTACAAAATTGTTGATCCTATTGTTGAATTCAACCTCTTGGATATACAAAATTGGTGTTATGAAAAGTACTTGGATAAGGATGAAATACCTATTTGGGAGACTCATTTTCCAAAATATATAGTCCCATTGACCCACCTTGGCCAAGATCTTATCAGATTTTGTCAAAAATATTATGAACCAGATCAAAGGGCCATAGTCAATGCTGATAGAGGAATCCTTTTCACCATCACAACAGAGTCAATAAATCAAATGCTTTAATTACAGTTTGATCCTCAATCTGTCCTCGTGACTATAGAAGTTTTGACCTAGTTGTATTTAGGTCTGGAATTTTCTAAGAAGTTCATGATATTTCAAAACTTTATGCCTTCCCATGTTGACATTCCTAAAATTAACCCTCCTTATTCCACTGCTAAATTTCCTGAAGGGTCTGGACATATTATCTCTATGATTTCCTTGATACTTAGATACTTTATAGATGGACACACTGATGAGTCCATTATAGGGTTCTTTTCCACCTTGTCTCCAGGAAAACCTCCATCAGTCATTTTTGACTTTGCTGGTTTCATAGCCAACAATATCCATCATCAACTGATAAAATTATCCACTGAAGGAGTCTTTAGATACTCATCTTATCTATTTCACTTATTATTATTCTTTCAAGCTGATAAGCTTCCTATTGCATTACAAAATATGGAATTGGAGGGTAAGCCTCTATCCATTATCTTCTAGACTTCCTTGCTCAGGAAAGAGGGCAATGATTTCACCTACACAGATTTTTCAAACCTTTTTCTACATCCAGTAATGAACATTATGGATAAAGCAGAGCAGCCCAGAATCAATGAGGAAATGAAAAGAATCCTGCAACTTTTAGAACAGAGTAAAATGGGAGATTGGTATCTATATGAGAAGCATACAGAGTCAAGAATTTTTGGATCCAACTTATTACCTTATAAGTTTCCTATATATATGAGCATGAGAATTTTTGCACTGGAGTATTTGAGGCAAATTCTCAATTCTAATTCTACCAACTTCATGGCTCCTAGAAAAAATACTCAATTTAAGTTAAAGAATTAGGTTGGTCCCTTTATCATAAACCACAGAGAGGCAGAAAAGGAAATCAGAAAGAGATTAGCAGATTTTAAATTTCAAGAAAGTTTTCCATGGAACTATGATCCTCAAGGGATCCTGAGCAATCTGACGGTAAAATGCAAATTGAATCCCTTCATACATGAGCTTAGGCCTGATATTGATAAATTCACCAACTAAGATGAATGGATGGAAAATGCACCGATAGATACAACAATTAATACAGAGATAACAGGTAAAATGGATACAACATAGGCTCTAGAACTTGTAAAATAGCCAGAGACATCAGCAAAGAGAAGCAGGGAAGAAGGAGGTTATACAACAGAGACAAAAACTGAAACAAAATTAAAAATAATCTTTAGCAAGAGGCTTAAACTCAGTTCAGTTGACAAGGAAAAAGTAACCATTGATGCTGATGAGACAGAAGCTCCTGTAACCAATGATGATATAGCCACAAATATAATAAATGAAACCCTTATAGAAATAGAAAAGGAATCAATTTCTAATCAGAATGACACTGAAATGATTTAAAAACAGAATAATATGGAGGCCTCTTCCTCATAGACAGGTGAGGAAAAGGATTTAGACATTAAGGAGAAATATAAGCAGATAAAGCAGAAGAATGAGGAGATAAAAACAGAGATATATTCTCAATTCCTCAAACAAAATTCTGGAAATCAAAACAGGTTACTGAAAGCCTTTGATTATTCTACAAATAAAATGATCATGTCATTTTTACAACCTACCACCTCAGCACCTAAAACAACGACAGATTATAAAAAGGTGGAATTTGAGGTAGACAGAGAAAATGTTCATGAGATGGACCAAATTGAATTTCATAGACATAGCTCTGAAATGTTTTATTCAACAGTGGTAACTAAGGAAATAAGTGCAACCAAGTTACAGAATATTGTTGTTAATATGCAGGATCAAATGAAGTTGGATAAGTCATCTCTGTATGCCAAGGATCTAAGGATTAAAGCCTTAGAGGATTTAGTTTTACAGGTGGGATATGATCCCTCAAATATTCAAGCAGCAGAATTGTTGATAAGAAAAAATAATGATGACATAGCAGCTTTGAGGAAACAACTCAAGATTCCTCAAAGTGAGCATCCAAAAACCAAGGAAATCCTTCAGGATCATACTGAGAAAGAAGAAATGATGAAGCTCATTCTCAAATTGACTGCTCAAATCAAAGAAATGGAAACGCAAATGGACCACCTTGTCCAAGAAAAAGAGACTGTAGAAGAACATGAGAATCCTATAATTCCTACAGTTATTCCAGTGATAACTATATTAGTGCCCTCTACTTTAGTAGATAAATTAGCACCAAAGGGCCCACTGGAAACTGCAGTGCAAGTGACTTCAGCCACTACTTCAACTATAGACTCTTCCACTACAAATGTCCAGCAAACAGATGAGGCAAGCCAGATTATTAAAGCTATGGAAGAATTTTCTTTAAAAACAAATAAATTCAACATCCTGAAAAAGAGGATTGATAATCTTGAAGCTACAAACAAGACAACACTTATAACTGCTAAAAATCATGAACAAAAGACAATCAGAGCGGGAGAACAAATCAAAAGCTTACAAAAAGAGTTAACTTTCATTGAGAATATTTCATACATAAAGAATCATCTATGGACAAACATAATTGAAGCCATTCACACTCAATGGCCTTCAATTCAGGTTATATATGAGCAGAGAGATTTATTATTAGCAGCTCAGGTAGGATGAGTTAACTGATAAGCCTGCTCTGGCTTTAAAACTCATCACATTCTTGAAAAACAAGAATAGGGAAGAACTGGAGGAATTACACGTATTGGAAATAACAGAAAAAATCTTACAAATTAAAAAGGTTGTAACTAAGAAGAATTTGATGAACAATCTGGAAGATAAACATGAATCAATGAACAGTGCCATAACAAATTTTATGGTAAAATACACAAACTTAAGATAGAGGGGCCTGCCAGACATCCATGTTTTTAATGAAAAACTAATGCCCCAGAAAGATTATGATAAAAATATCAGGGAATTTGCTAAGGAGAAAGTCAACAAACCATTACCACAAGGCACTCCGACAAGAAAATTCCTCCTTTAGCATTTTGAAGATCTGTTCTTTTTACAACATGAGATTAACCATCTCTTTGTTTTCAAGCCCACTTTTGCTAAATACAGAGAGGCTGATGAAAATTTCAGGAAGCTGAAGAATGTTAAAATTACCAAGGAAGAAAAATGGTAAAAATTTATAGATTTGGTGTAACAATAAGAGGTAAAACAGTGAAGAAAGATTACCTTGAAAAACAGTAAAAAAGAACAACGAAATAAAAAGGCAGTTTGCTGATTTTACTGCAAAAACACATATTTTTACAGCAGTAAACAATGATCTAATAGTCAAAGTGTATCAGCGGTAAAGAGTATCAGGTAAAGAGTATTAGATGAAAGAGTGTCAGCAAAGGCAAGTCAAAATCCTGATATTTTCTAGCATCTAGCAAGCAGGACAACTAGTCAATCAAAAGATCCTTGTTAGATAAAATAGTTCTATTTATTTTGGGTAAGAGGACAACTTGTTGATTTGTCAAGCAGCTGTCCCTCTTATTATGTAAAGATATTTTATTTTTCCTAAAGATATTCCTAGATTTCTCCTAGGATATTTGTAATTACATTTTGTATAAATACTTCTACATTAGAAGTATTCAGTGTGGAATAAAATTGCTCGAATTACTATAGACATTTTTGTTGGACATTGGAGGCTCTTATGTGTTTGAATTCAAAGTAGTAGACTGGACAAGCTAACTGGAATCATAATTCGGGGTCCCTGTGATAAGCTGATGAGTGAAGTACTTCCTACTTGTCACTATTTCCTTTTCTAAGTTTCATGCATTCATTTTATGTTTCTTCTCTCTGAATGTGTAACTAGGAGTATTACTACAAGATTAGTCAAGTGCTCCTTGTCTTTAACTAGTTGCCATTTTAATTTTTTCTTCTAATTTCCGGTGTTGAGAATTTTGAATTTCTCTTACTCCCATTTTAAATCTGCCTTCTACTTCCATTTTCAGGATCAAAGGATCCTTAAGTGCCCTTTATTCTGATCATACCACCTCACAAAAAACCACTTTCCCAAATCTCTAAGGGTTATCTATCTTACCCTGAATACATTTGTACCTTTTTGGCTTTGATTTCTAGTGTTTCTATCTTGATTTAGACTCCATAGCCTAAAGGACAAGTAGATTTATCTCTATCTTACCTCCAAGTGATTTTTCCCCACCAAACCCTTTAAACCAAATCCAAATTGTACTTTCATAACTAGACTAATATTATTAATCAAAATAAAGATAAATCTTAAAGAGAGAGCCCTCTCTGAACCCTAGGAAGGCTAGATCCTAGAGTTTGAAGTAGGTTTGTGGTTACCTCTAGTGTTATTTGACTAAAAACTCAAAATACCACAACTTAAGAAATTACTAGAGTGATAACACTAACCATGTATTTCATGTGAAATTCCCAGTACAATCTCCTTGTTTGGTTAAATACTGGGATGGTAGCATAAGACATGTCCATTTGGAGGTTTCCTTGGAATTTAGCTCCCCATGATTGAGATAAAAGCATGCCATAATTGGGGGGCATGTCAGCCACTACAATGTCCATGACTAGGCTTTTGGTAGGTGTTTGTGCTAGATTGACAGACAGACCCTTGATTAGACCTAAAAATTTGACTCTACTTGAATCGAAAGAGTACAAGCCTTTGTAAGGTTTGGTTATTTCAAGGCCTAATCTCTCCATCACCACCTTGGGCATGAGATTGTGTGAGGCACCGAAGTCTAGCATAGCAGTGTGCAAGATATTGTCATGAATGTTTAAGCTGACATAGAATGGAGGGACAAGTCCTTCTAGATATTTTCCATCTACCTCAGGTCCAAACAACATCTCTGGTTTGTCATAAGTTAAATTCAAAGTGTTTGTGTGATTGATTATGTTCAAAGCTTTCAAAACTTGGGACCTATATACATCATGAGTTACTAGTTCAGTAAGAAGTATGCTTATTTTGATCTTGAAAATCTCTCCCTCAAAACTAAAAGGTGATAGTGTTTTTAACATATTTACATCATTCCTATCACACATAGTCTTTTCAACAACTTTAGTTTGCTGAGTTTTATTTGGACTGTCATTTAGAACAGTTTTTCCAGGGCCATTAGTTGATGTACTAGGGCAGCTTGGGTCACCTTTGATTGGCTAGTTTTTTCTTCGTTTTGAGCAGATTTCTTAGCCATGGTGTTGGTGTTTTCTACTGTCCTTTTCAATATGTTTTCAGGGGTCTTCTTGACAGTAGTTTCTAGTTTTTTTTTCTTGGAGGCATCCCGGGTTTTCTTACTCCTAAGGTCATATTTTCTATGAACCTCCATAATATCATTTTCAAATCCTAATTTGTAATCTTCAGAATCCTCATATGTTCTATCAATTTGTCTTGGGGAAAATAGACCTTGTTCTTCTTCTGTGAGAAAAACATCAACCTCATTATTAGAGCCTATTAGATTTACATGGTTTTCTTCCGGATCTTTAGTCTCTCTTTCCTCTTCATCTACATAGTTGTCTTGGAAAGGAGGTTTGATTTTTTGGTCATTGTCTCTTTGTCTATTTTGAGGAGGGTATTTTCTGAAGTTTTGGTTCCTATTTTTGTTTTAGGGATTTGATTGGTTTACCGTAGGAGGTGTTATTTGATTCAAGTTGATCCTCTCCATCATTCTTTCCATTACCCTCACTAGATTTTAAATTTTCGCATCAGAGGTGGAGGCTATGGTTTCCTCTTTGTATGTGACTTTATTTTCTTCCCTCATCCTAGCCCTTTTCTCAATTAGATTGGCTTCTACACTCACATCTCCCCTTTCCATGTATTCTAAAGTTAGGATATATCTTTCTCTCAATTGGTAGGCCATGTTTGGATCAAAAACCTCTCGAAATTTTACTAAGGCTAGGCCCTGTGGAGGTTTCATGTGAGGCGGGAGTGCACTGTACACACTATTGAACCTAGTGCAGTAGTCTTGGACACTTTCCCCAACATATCTCTTAAGGTTGTTATACTCTGAGAGGATTTGAAGAGGGTTTTTCTTAATCTCCCACTTGTTTATGAATGTTTGATAGAGGGAAGGGAGGTCATGTATGCTGTTAGGAGTAATTTTTTTGAACCATTTCTTTGCTTCTCCTGCTAGTATTTGGGCAAACATCCTCATTTTTATGGTCCCCTCTTCTATCTCTTGGTATTCAAAGGCATCATTCATCCTATCTACATGTTTTTGGGCAGTGGTAGAGTCAGATCCAGTAAAGTGAGGGATTTTGGATTGGTAGTCTTGAGGCATGGGCAGTAAAGTTTGGGTTAGAACCAATGGGGCAAACCATCCTTCCATGATTGGAGGTAAAGGAACCGAAGGAGGGATTGTGAGAGGGGGGTTTGTGAGAGGAGGGGGAGGATGAATTGGAGTGGTTTTCATAGTGTATGTGTGGATGGGGGTGGCAGATGTAATTGGACCAAAAAGCTAAGATTGAGCAGATTTGGTATGGAAGGAGCCAAAGTTTTGGAGAAGCTAAAAATCAGGAGGAGTGGAAGGAGAGGCTTCTCTACAAGGACTCTGTTGCAAATCTATGGGCTCAAGGTCTGTCTGGTCTATCCCACTCTAAGACATAGTTCTAAAAAGGTTTTCTCTATGGTATAAGTCAAATTAGGGATCTTGCAAGGCTGTGAGGTTTTCAAGGACAAAACCTACTTTGTGAATGGTCCTAACAGTAGTTGAATCTTCAATCCTAGAAGTTTTCCATAAAATATTTTCTAGGTCATCAACTATGGTAGGAGGGTTAGGGTAAGGGTGAGATCTTATTCTTATCCTTTGCAAAGCCAGATTTCAAACTCAATAATGCAGAGAGGATGAAAGTTTAGGAGTCTCTTGAAAACAAACCTATCTGCAAGGGTACTAAGTTCATGCAATGAGTGACTGAGTTTTAGACTGTTGTGGCTGATTAGTGTATTGCCAAGGGATTCTATGAGAACTAGTGAAGTTAGTAGGTCTATTGGAGGCTAGTGGAGTTTCCAGGTGGGTGAAGTTTATTGCTCTGAGGGTTGGCTTGTTGTCCACCATCAACAATTCAAAAACCAATATAGAGATGTTTTGGATTTTCTAAGTTTCTTATGTAACATTAAGTTTTCAATGATTTTTCTCTAGTTGAGTCATCATATTGCTAGTATGGTGAATCAATTAGATACTACTCCTAGCTAACACTCGATTTTCTAAGTTTGATAGGGATTTGAGAGTTCTTAAGGTGTACTTAGGATGTTACTGACTCAACATCCCATCGTGATCACCATTATGTTAGGTCCCTGTAATTTGTTAGATTGGAAAGAGAAAATGTACAGGGGTAACACCAAACTAGTCTTTGGAGTCCTGGGACCTAGCCTTCCTAGACTCAAAGATGGCTTTCTCTATACTTGTGTGAAAGATGTAATCCTTGTATGATTTTTAGGGTTTGATTTTAGTCTAGTTATAAGGATTAGGGTTTGTTTGTTTGTTTGGTTGGGTAGATTGTCAAGAAGAGTAGATAGAGTGAGAAATTTTTAGAGCATTGGGATATGGATTCTACAAAAGGCCTTGGGTATATCACAGGGAAAGCCTAACATGGTCAAATGGATCTAAAAAATTATGTGAATGAATTGAACATCAAATTTGTGAACATAGTAGGTGCAAAAGGGAAGTTGAGAATCCTTTGACAAATACCTTAACAAGAATGGCATTTAAGATTACTAAGGATCAAGAAATAACCAAAGATAGGGAATACCAATAACTTCTTTGACCAAACCCTAGAAAGTAAGCATTAAGACAACAATCCAGTGAACTATGGAAGGCAAGAAACTTGTAAATCTTCTAGTGATTTCACCTTCAAGCTAAGAAAACATTTAAGATAAACACATAGCAGAGATCAAAGAATAGGGAACTCCTAACTTCATTAATAAAGCTATAAAGACCTCCAAAGCAACCATTTATGTTAAAAAAAAGGGCATGGAAAATCATAAACCTCTTTAGCTAAACCTAATCAGCAATACTTCAAAGTAAAAGACCTTAAAAACAATGTTTAAATAATATCAAAGAGAAGGGCTAACCATAAAAATACTTTGAAATTTGCTTCATTGGATCATTCTTAAGATAAGAAAACTAAGTGGGACTAGAGAGCATTCAATAATTCTCTAATCTGACCTAGTAGAGGAAAACATAGAAGTAGTAGAGAACAAACAGAGCTAAGGTACCTCTAAACAACATTTCTTAGCCTAAAAGTTTTGCCCTACTGCAATAGGAAGATGGGACAAAATTATAACATAAGAAAACAAGAACTAAATAAGGAACACATCACCATTAAATATTCTCATGAATCCTGCAAGTGAGCCTACTCCATTGTCAAGCAAGTCAAGCCATCCACAAAAACCAAAGCCAATTTCTCTTCAATCTCAAATCTATGATTTTCTTCTTAATAATCATCCAACATGTACAATGAGGCCTCAATGCTGTATTTAACAAGAAAGGAGGACCAAAACCATAGCTAGGGTTTCAAAAATGTCATAAATACATCATAAATTCCATTTTTGTCCATTAAGACCATGCAAGGCCGAAGGGACACAATATCTAATGTAATAAGTGAAAAATAACTTCTAACACCTAAATTTGGAGTGATTTTCAAAAAAACCTCAAATATATATTTTCAATAAATTTATGTCTTTTGTTTACTTTGCAGGAAAGGCCGCAACACTGAGGTCCAAGGGCGCAGTGCCTGCATCAGAAAAATAGGTCACCTTGCAGTTGAGTTTTGAAGGCCTTCCCGTTGTCCAAATGAGCTCTGTGATAGCTCGTTGGAAAGCTTGTCAAGTATACTTTCAAAAAATTTCTTTAGTTTTTCATTTAGTGTCCATTTTATTATCCAAAAAATAAATCTCCCAAGACTTCTTAGGGCATAGCGCCATCTCTAAAAGTAGGGTAGAATGGTAAATTTTTGCATGTTTTTGACCCTTTTGGGGGACCAAATTTGCTCCAAATGATCTGAAATTTTGTGTGTGTAATTTACTTGGAAAGATGAACCAAAAAATGTAAACCACTCCTCCAGAAATTTCCCTAGAAATAGCGCAGCGCCAGGGGTGTTGCGCCCTTGGCACTTTAAATCAGTGAAAAACCAAAATTTCCAAAAGCTTGCCAAAATTTGAAATTGTCTTCCTCATGGTGTTTGGGATGCCTGTAGGGAAGCATCACAAAATATTTAAAGGTTTTCTTTGATTTTTTCCTCCTTGAGGGTTTGAATTTTAGCAAGGGCTCTTTTGAGCTTAGCCCTTGCAATTTGATTTCTTAAGGCATAGTGCTTTGCCATTTTCTTCTGAAGGCCAAGGTCTCTTTGTGTCTTTTCTAGCTGATCCTCCAAGTGTATATTAGCCCTCTCTAACCAAGGTTCCTGATCATACTCTAATTTCATGGCAAGCAGGTCACTTAGAGTGAGCTTCTCTGCCAATGTTGTTTCTTGCTACTTCTCCTTGGCTAAGGCCTTCCTCAAGCCCATTGTTCTTCGCTTTCTCCTAGATAACTGCCCTTCTTCGTCTTCACTTTCATCAAAAACACTGAAAAACTCATCTAGCCTAACCTTGGTCATTTCAGCCTATTTTGGGCTCTGATTACACTAACCTCATAAATGGCCTTTTATACCTCCAGCTACATGTTTTAAATCTCATAATAGTGGATGAAATTCCTAGCCCTAGCTAGATTGGCTTGCAAATATTTGATTTGGGCATCTTTACCTTTGAGCAACATGCTTGATATCCTTGCCTCATTTTCGTCATCACTGTCAACATGAATGAATTCAAATTCTTGCTCAGTCTCATGCTGATCTTCTTCTTCTTCCTACATGACCTTTTCTTTTCCTTTTTCAAGCTGCTTGGTTGAAGTAGAAGGCATGGCTCCTTGCCTTTTAGAGGCAGAAAACACATGCCTATTTACTCTTTGGTAGGTAAAAGAAAAAGGGTCAAATTTGATCATTTTAGTGCATTCACCATTTCTTCCATCATGATTGTCATCATCATTGATATCCTCACTGTCCTCATGTCTTTCATCAACATTGTTTCTTTCTGTTTCTCTTTCCTCATTTGATCCACTGATTTGTTGGCTTTCTGACCTATTTCCATAATCATCATTCTTGCTTTCATGGGTGCTCTCATGGCTTCTCTCATGGCTACTTTCATCTATCTCCATGCTCTCTGCCTTATCACTAATATCCTTGCTGTCATTATCATTGTCAACATCATCATTGCTTTTTTCTTTGTTGCTTTCCCTTGCACTGAAATATTCTGTCTCATTTATATTGGCCTCATTTACATTATCTTGACTGCTGTTTGCCTTACTTCTTTCTTCATGGATATTTTCCTTACTATTTTCTGCACTTCCTTCATCACTGTCATGAGCCTCACTGTTTTCTAACTCATGGGAATCTTCTTCATTGGTTTTTGCATCTTCACTACCTTCTGCACTACCCTCGTCTTATCCATTGACTTGTGTGCTTTCATTATCAGTGTCATCAAGGCTTTTTGAGCCGCTGTCATTATCTTCACTTCTATGTGCCTCATCATTTCCAACATCACCACTGCCTTCTGTTTCCATGCTCTCTTCCTTATCACTGACCTCTGCCTCTTCATTTTCTTCCTCTCCACCGTATTCTTCTTCATTATTGCTTGATTCATCATTACCCTATCCCTCATTTTTCGTTTGATTTCTCATTTTCATTTCTCTCATTTTATGATGCATTGTGAGAGGGTGATGAAGGAGGGTTTTCCTGAGGTGAAGGAATATGTGTGGATGGTGAGGTGGAAGAGTCATCAGGTGGTGATGCAGTGTGAGTGGATGGAGGAATGGGAGGATGAGAAGATAATGGGCATCTTACTACTGTTGGCCTTGTGGATTGGTGAATTCCTCATGGGAAATGAAAACCTCCCATGGAATACCCTTTTGCTGCAATTGATGCAACACAACCATCTTAACCAAAGAGTGATGAAATAAGATTTGCATCTACTGAGGGAAATCTCTCTTCTTTACAATATAGGACATATTGTCAATGCTTCTGTAGAGATAATAGGGTAGGTGCAACATCCTAACCCTAGTAAAGTGTATCAACAACCTAATTTGATAGGATTAAAGCATAGAGAATATTCCCTCACATATAAAATATTTCATGATAATTCTCATCAAAGGTGCATATATCTCCAACAGATGTGAGAAAGGAAAGATGGATTTGCAATTGTCTTTGTATCTAGGCTTTAGGAAGGGTTCATAATAGCTCATGTCAAGATTGGCCTGCTTGAACCATTACTCCCCTACACTAGGTATGCCTGTGGCATTAACAATAACATCCGAGGATAGCTCAAAGGTCACTTTTGTAAGGTTAACTTTCTTTTCATGCAAGTTAATAATGAAAAGTATAGTAAGCTCAGGGTGATTTTGCACCTGCTGTATCCTTTCACAAAATGAAAACATCACACATTCGGGAAACAATAAATAGTCATGGGAGAGGCCATCAGCTCTAAGGTGCTGAGGGGTTCAAACCTATTGATTTTTCCACCTTTGTGTTGATGCATCCTTGGAATTTGGCCTTCCTCACCACTATCACTGTTACCTTCCCTTGACATTTTAACAATTCTGCCTTTGAAACCCTAGCACTGTTGGCAAATGAATATGAAGAAAGGCAATGAATTTGTCAATATTTTTCTAATGGAGGGGACTGATTTTGTGAATGGAGTGAGTGTAGGCACAACCCTAGGTGAATGGGAAACCTCCAATAACATAACCCCCTGTTTATCACTGGTCTTCTTTTGCAGGCATACGAAGAAGTATTTAGATAGTGGTTTTAAGTTCAAACTTAGGTTTTTTTTCTTAGGGTTCCATTCCTTTAGTTTGAAAACCATCAAAAATCTTGGAGGGGAAGGTAGGGAATCCACTTACCATTTAGTTTTTTTCTTGAAAAACCTCTCATGGGAGCTTGAAAATGTTTTGAGTTGAGTTGAGTGTCTGTAGGGTGTAGGATGGCACTCTTGGCCAAGCGCGCAGCGCCTAGGCAATAGGTGAGTCGGGTCAGGCAAAGGCGCAGTGCCTTGTGCCAAGCGCGTAGTGCCAAGGTTCTTTTGCCGGGCCTATTGGGCGAAAATGGGAAAGCACGCAGTGATTTCACAGGCATGCAACGTCTACTTCCAGGTGTGCAATGCCTTAATAAAATCCACTAAGGTTTTCTCCAGGGGCGCAACGCCTGACTCCAGGCATGCAGTGCCGACCTGAAAGTGCAGTGCCTTAAAAACTTTGCCTGATTTCCCTTGAAAACTCAGACTTTTTTCTCCTGAACGTTTCTAACTTTTTTCAAGTGAACAATGATTTTCTGAAGTGTTTAGATGAGATTTTATAGGCTAACGGATTTTAAATTAATCTCTTACAACCCACTTTCCTAATTTTCTTAAGCCTCTTTCATTTTTTACTAATATTCCTTTGTCACTAACTCTCTAACCTTTTTTGCTCTGAAGGTTTTCTTGAGTTATGAAACTTTCTCTTCTTTTAACCCTAGAGTATCTGACCTATTCACCTTGACACAACAACAACCTTTAAAATCTCTTTTGTCTGCACCATGAAGTTTAATCTCATCCTTTGATTATTTAGGCATGACAACTCACTTTTGATAGGTTTGGAATATTTATACAACAATAGCTTTCTTCAGAATCCCTTTGCTGTTAGCATGGAGTCCAAACCATGGTTTCACCTTCTTTGAACACTTTCCCAAAACCCTAGGTGTTTGGAATGCTTGAAAAAAATTATGAGTGTTGTCTTATAAGTTCCCTATAGCCCTTTTAAGTTCAGTCATTTCTGTCCAGTTCACCTCACCTTTTACCCTATTTCATCTATAATTTCTAGAAACATTCTCTTCATATTTGGTTTCTCGGATTACCTCCTCCATGGTCATTTCTGCATTTGATCCCTTCTTGGCACAATGCTGGCCCAATCAGGCTCAAAAACCCTAATTCCCCTTAAGACCAAATGCTTCCTGTCTTTCTTGCTGCAACATGTCTTCCTTTAGGAACATAACATTTACCTTATCAATTTGTTCTGCTGATTGACCTCTTAACACTCCTGCAGAAGTGCCAAGTTACATTTACTTTTTGTAGAACTTGATTTTGACAAGGTAGTATTCTTTGGAGACTTTCAGATCTTTTTCTTGAATAACCATGTCTCAACATTTACAAACCTCTGAACCATATTCTAACGAAGAAAAATAGTGTCTGAAACACATATTATTGATCTTCGACCATATGAAAACCCTAATTGACCTAGTGCGGGAATCCTTTAACCTGGTCTTTGACTGAAAATTGGCTTGGAGTCTTCAAGTGTAAAAAACAGAGTATTGAAAAAGTGGTGTATTGAAGATCCAGAATCCAATGTACTTGATTTATCTAAAGAGCCTACAGAGATAGTTTTGAGACCATCAATTCTTGAGGAACTTGGTGAACATGGGAAGGAATAGGTTGATTGGTAACCCTAGATAGAAAGTGGAGTGACGGGCAAGGGGGAAAATAGAGTAATGAGGTTATAGGTGGAAAAAAAGGATGGATATGAGTGGCACAAGCCCATAAGGAGTCCTTTAGGAGTGGCAGGGTGACCATGGAATGGAAAAGTGGTAGAATAGTGAAACATTTCCCATAAGGATAATGAAGGCAGTGAGATTTCTAAAATTCACAATATTCAAGGAATTTTGTTTTTTAAAAATCTGTAACCAATATTTAGTCATCTACATATGGTAAAAATTATTGATGACTAACACTAGTTATTATTAAACTATGATTTTCTAGGCTGTTCCTACTATGATTTTACCATATTATTTTTTAATGTATCACAGTTTCAATTTTTGTTGATGGATATTTCCTTAGGAGGTTGAGTTTGTAAAACTGACATTTCAAACTTCATTCAATAAAACCCAATGCATAGTTCAATCACACAGATTAGAAAGGAAATAGAGAGAGAGGGAATGATTTTTTCAAAGCAAGAAGATCTCAGAACTTAGAAGTTGCGTGTTGTTAAGGGCTTCCAAGGGGACGGGAAGTTGAATGAACCAAAATGAACAAACGAGAATGAACCAGAATGACAGGCTCTTGAATAGAATGAATCAACATGAATGAAAGAAATTAAAATTTTAAATTGTCGTTAAGCATGCGGGCTGGGGAAGCAGAGGGGAGGTGAATGCTGGAGGGAAGCGAGGCCAACCAGCGAAGGAGGAGCAGATTCCATTGGAGATGGGTTGCTGCGCGGGGTCCACCGGATCTCGGTTGTTGGTAGTTGGATGACAGAGAGAGAGCGAGGTCCACCAGATATCAGAGTTGTCGCAGGAGCCGCTGGAGGGAGCTGCCCCTTCAGCCGAAAATGGCCATCCAACCATTTCATTTCGTTTAACGAAAGACTGCTCCAATGTGAATAAAGCATTGTTCAACATGGCTAAAGATTGACTGATTGTTTTTCATCTGACTTTTGGTTGTTTCGATGTCATTTTTTTATTATTTTTTTATATTAATTGGTTCACTATTTATTTAATATTATTTTACTGCAAAATAAAAAATTAATGATCAATTTAATGAATAATACTTAATATATAAGTAATTTTAACTTTGTGAATATTAAATATTTAGGATTTAATATATTGATTCTGATGAAGCTATACACACTACATACATCAACGTGCTTTCACATATACATAATGACCATGATATCGTTGGTAGTTAACAAGCTATTAAGAATCTACCATTGCACATATCCAAATTTACACTGCTGGATACGGGTAGATACCCATCTAAACTTAGACTGACACACTGATAAATATTGCACCAGATGGTATTTAATGTTTGATGTTTGCCTCATTACGTTGTAAGGCGTTATTATTTGAAAACAACTTTCCTGATGTGCATCGTGTCATAATGTGAAACCCTTAGATTATATGTTAGACGATTAAAACATCTTCAACCCTTCATTGAAAAGTTAGTTTAAAATGCAGTTATGAAAAGAGAAAATGTGGAAAGTAGGACATTGGGCGACCTGGACATTCTCAGATTTCAGAGAGGCGTGAGTGTTACAAGGTTTTTGTGTTGTCTGTGTGTTGATAATGGGGGTTTGTTTCTTAAAGTTTGCAAAAATGCATATTAAATTGACACTGGCCGCGGCACAACCAACAAATAAGGGTCATGGCTTTCCTCTTTTAAGCCTTTCAACTGCAGAGTCTGGTAAATCTTCTGTTTCAGAAGAGTCTGATTTTATTTTGGGATTGGGATAGATGCAAAATGAAACATAAATCCCAATCAATATGAATAACTGTTCATGCTACAAGTGGGTGTTGCTGTTTTTTCTTGGGCGGATTCGTTACTGACTAGTCTCTCGCTCACTCTCGGCTATACTTCTAGGTCTTTTATCACTCAAATTAATGCTCCTAATTTCGATTATAGTTCTTCGCCTAAAATTAGAACGAGCAAGCTCATTGTATTGTTAGTTGCAGAGTAACAATATGGATGTTGAAATACTGATCGATAGCGTATCCCTGCGACCATTCACAGATGATGAACGGCGTTTGTAGCAAGAAGAAATAATCCAGATGGTACTCCCTTTTCAATCTTTCTATACAAGTTCGTTTATGCTACCAGCTGGTTATGGGTATTTTTATTGATTTATTTATTCGTATTTTAGCGAAGCAGAAATCAAGGCATTTTCCATTTGGGTCTGCAATAGCCAAGACAATCCTTGGAAATGAGCCATATCAAGTCAAATATTCAATGCTCTGCTCTTCGGTTTTTTTCATTTGACAGTGAGCTAACACTATAATCTTATGGCTATTCTAATTCTGCAAAACACTATAATCTTATGGAGATTCCAATTCTGCAAACTCATTGAATAGAGATGGTTGTGAAGCGATTCAACACAACAGTATTCGGAAACGAGCTAAAATGGTACACGGCGGAGCCAGAATAGAAAAAACTCAATTATAGCCTTGCAGATGAGATGCTGGCTTTTTGTAATGCCAACATTATTTCTGCTCTAGGGCACAATATCTTTTGGGAAAACCCAAAATACAACCCTTCATGGGTCATCAACCTCGACAAGGAACAACTCCAGAAAGAAGTCTCTCAGAGAATCAAGTAAATATGAGCATATAAAGGTGTATGTCTTAGTTCTATTACTTTTATGGGAGAATGTCAATACACTATCTTGTAAGCTGAATAAGTAGTGGTACAATTCACAAAATTTCTAAGAGAAAAATCAACGAGGAGTCTATTGTATTTGATTCATAGACATCCTGACATTTCTTTGGTAGTTGGCCTGTCTCTCAATATTGTCAAGATCTTGATGAGAATCTACCACAAAGCTTCCAAAACAATTGAGAGTGACAACTTTGTTAGTTTTTGTATGAAAACATCTGTCACCTAGGTCACTCTGCCTCATAGAGTATTTCTGTTCTTTCCCCCTTTGACCCACACCTACAAGATTTTCTTTTGGTTTTTCTGTAGTTTCTATCCCTGCAATGTTCTTTTAAACATCATTGGTTGTCGTTGTTTTGACTATCTATATCTTGTAAGCTGAATAAGTAGTGGTACGTTAAAAGGCAGATGGATAATTGTTTTGTTAGTTGCAGAGTAACAATACGGATGTTGAAATACTAATCGATAGCGTATCCCTGCAACCATTCACAGATGATGAACAACGTTTGCAGTAAGAAGAAATAATCCAGATGGTACTCCCTTTTCAATCTTTCTATACAAGTTCGTTTATGCTGCCAATTGGTTATGGGCATTTTTATTGATTTATTTATTTGTATTTTAGCGAAGCAGAAATCAAGGAATTTTCTGTTTGGGTCTGCAATAGCCAAGAAAATCCTCGGAAACGAGCCATATCAGGTCAAATATTCAATACTCTGCTCTTCCGTTTTTTTCATTTGACAGTGAGCTAACACTATAATCTTATGGATATTCTAATTTTTCAAAACACTATAATCTTATGGAGATTCCAATTCTGCAAAATCATTGAACAGAGATGGTTGTGAAGCGATTCAACACAACAGTATTCGAAAACGAGCTAAAATGGTACACGACGGAGCCAGAACAGGGCAAACTCAATTACAACCTTGCAGATGAGATGCTGGCTTTCTGTAATGCCAACATTATTTCTCCTCGAGGGCACAATATCTTTTGGGAAAACCCAAAATACAACCCTTCATGGGTCATTAGCCTCGACAAGGAACAACTCCAGAAAGCAGTGTTTCGGAGAATCGAGTAAATATCAGCATATAAAGGTGTATGTCTTAGTTCTATTACTTTTATGGGAGAATTTCAATACACGATATTATAAGCTGAATAAGTAGTGGTACAATTCACAAAATTTCTAAGAGAAAAATCAGCGAGGAGTCTATTGTATTTGATTCATAGACATCCTGACATTTCTTTGGTAGTTGGCCTGTCTCTCAACACTGTCAATATCTTGATGAGAATCTACCACAAAGCTTCCAAAACAATTGGGAGTGCCAACTTTGTTAGTTTTTGTATGAAAAAATTTGTCACCTAGGTCACTCTGCCTCACAGAGTATTTCTGTTCTTTCCCCCTTTGACCCACACCTACAAGATTTTCTTTTGGTTTTTCTATAGTTTCTATCGTTGCAATGTTCTTTTAAACATCATCGGTTGTTGTTGTTTTTACTATCTATATATTGTAAGCTGAATAAGTAGTGGTACGTTAAAAGGCAAATGGATAGTGGGAGACGAGGAGGCTGCAGTTAGGATGACACAACACAGGTTTTAGCTTATGAGTATATGTCATTTGCCAACATAATTCGACCAAACAGGAATGAGCTCTGTTGCCATTGCAATTTGCAGGACAGAGCCAAGAAGATAAGAACAGAGTATAAAATCATTGTTGCCAATGCTAGGGTGCAAGATGACTTGCACTGTGAAACTCTCATTTAATAAATAAATTATTAGATTTCCTTCTGAAAGTCTGTGATGCAAAATTGTTCTTTTGTTGTTATTGTTTGACCACTGTTACTTATGGCTATAGCATAATATAGTTGTGTTGTCCCCTCCATCTCCATAATTCTCCCATCTCTCTCAATTGGATTTTTAGGAAAACCCTTAACCCATTGATACATGTTCACTCTGATCCACATTATTTTTCCATGTATAATCATAAAGATCAACACTATTAATAAGAGGAGAGATATCAAATTCTTATGGCGTATCCAAAAGACGAGCATTGTTTTCCGTTATCAAAATTCAACAGTGATCAAACTAATTCATTTTAAATTAGTTATTGGGCCTTTGGGGAAACCGATTTTTATGCACCATATTCATAACACTATTTGAAAATGTTTCTCTTTTCTTCATTCCAGCTCTATCCTTGTAGACTTCATCATGTTGTCCAATATTTTCCTTAACATGCATAAAGACCATCATCCCTTATATGAATTGTTCGGTATCAACATAAATATGAGCATATAAAGGTGTATGTCTTAGTTCTATTAATTTTATGGGAGAATGTTAATACACTATCTTGTAAGTTGAATAAGTAGTGGTACAATTCATAAGATTGCTAAGAGGAAAATCAGCCAGAAGTCTATTGTATTTGATTCATAGACATCCTGACATTTCTTTGGTAGTTTGCCTTGTCTCTTAATATTGTTAAGATCTTGATGAGAATCTACCACAAAGCTTCCAAAGCAGTTGGGAGTGCCAACTTTGTTAGTTTTTGTATGCAAACATCTGTCACGTAGGTCACTCTGCCTCACAGAGTATTTCTGTTCTTTCCCCCTTTGACCCATAGCTAGAAGATTTTCTTTTGGTTTTTCTGTAGTTTCTATCCCTGCAATGTGCTTTTAAACATCATTGTTTGTTGCTATTTTGGTTATCTATATATTGTAAGATGAATAAGTAGTGGTACATTAAAAGTCAGATGGATAGTGGGAGATGAGGAGGCTACAGTTAGGAGGACACATCACAGGCTTTAGCTTCTGAGTATATTTTTCCGTTGCCAACAGAATTAGACCAAAAACGAATGAGGGTTGCTGCCATTGCAATTTTCAGGACAAAGCCAAGAAGAATAAGAACAAAGTATAAAATCCTTGCTGCCAATGCTAGGGTGCAAGATGACTTTGATCTCTGAAAATATCATTTAATAAATAAATTATTAAATTTCCTTTTGAAATCCTGTGATGCAAAACTGTTCTTTTGTTGTTATTTTTTGACCACTGTTACTTATAGTTGTGGCCTAATATAGTTATGTTGTCCCCTCCATCTCCAGAACTCTCCCATCTCTTTCAAATGGATTTTTAGGAAAACCCTTGACCCATTGATACATGTTCACTCTGATCCACGTTATTTTTCCATGTGTAATCATAAATATCAACACTAATAATAAGAGGAGAGATATCAAATTCTTCTAGCGTATCCAAAAGATGAGCATTGTTTCCCGTTATCAAAATTCAACAGTGACCAAACAAATTCATTTTAAATTAGTTATATTGGCCTTTGGGGAAACCGAATTTTATGCACCATATTCATAACACTATTTGACAACGTTTCTCTTTTCTTCATTCCAGCTCTATCCTTGCAGACTTCATCATGTTGTCCAATATTTTCCTTAACATGCATAAAGGCCATAATCCCTTATGATCAAAATTCCACATTTAGCTTTGTATCAACTTGGTTCTACTCCTATTTCCTGGTCTTGCAAGAAGCAATCAATCAAGGAAGGCTATGAAGCATTGAAGATAAATAGACCAACTTATTTAACGGTAACTAAGCATGAAAATCATAATAGATTTTCTCTTAAAAAATCTACAGGGAAATTATAAGTTTGTAATTCGACTTCATCACTTGATGGCTGAGCAGAGCTGCCATAAACATTGATTAGACCCTACCAGGTCTCTCTTCATCCAAATTAGGATTCAAAATATAGGATTCCACATGCAAAAAAGACTTTATTTTTCTTTGGTTTTTCTTTGAAACTCTTCACTACATATCCAAAGTCATTAACTATTGGAAAATCTACAGATAAACTCTAAAAATCTCAATTGCATTCATTTTAATCCTATGGTTTACACTCGAAGGTAAGACATTGATCTCTTCATCCAAGAAATTTATGTGGATGATCTGGTTCACACAAGGAGTTCAGCAATGATTCAGAGATTTTAACAAGCATTGATGTAGTAGTTTGAAATGACATATCTAGGTCTTTTTCATTATTTTCTTGGTCCGCAAATTCATCAATCTTCAGAAAGGACCTCCATTTTTTAATAGAAGTATGCAATTCATTTACTTTAGCCTTTGGAATGGCTGATTGTAAGTCTGCACCTACTCCATTTCAGCCAAGTGTTAATATTTCCACAATTTGATCTTCACAATGTGTTAATCCTTTTTTTTGTCGAAAATCAGCTAGGAGTCTATTGTATTTGATTCATACACGTCCTGACATTTCTTTCGTAGTTGGCCTTGTTTCTCAATACTTTCAAGATCTTGATGAGAATCATTGGAAGGCAACAAATATAATTATGAGGTACATTCAAGCTACCACCAATTTTGGCATTCAATACACATTTGGTGCTTCTCACTGTCTCAGCTTGTAGGTTTCACTAAATTTGATTGAGTTGTTTCAATTGATGATCAAAATTTCACATTCAGCTTTGTATCACCTTCGTTCTACTCCTATTGCCTGGTCTTGCAAGAATTAATCAATGATTGGGATGGCACATGCAAAAAAAGAGTTTAGTTTGCTTTGGTTTTTCTTTGAATCTTCACTACATATCCAGAGTCATTAACTACTGGCAAATCTGCAGATAAACTCTGAAAATCTCAATTGCATTCATTTTAATCCTATGGTTTACACTCGAAGGTAATACATTGATCTCTTCATCCAAGCTCTTTATGCGGATGATTTTTTTCACACAAGGAGTTCAGCAATGATTCAAAGTTTTTAACAAGCATTGATGTAGTAGTTTGACATGACATATCTAGGTCTTTTGCATTATTTTCTTTGTTTGCAAATTCGTCAATCTTTAGAAAGGACCTCCATTCTTTAACAGAAGTATGCACTTGATTTACTTTAGCCTTTGGCATGGCTAATTGTAAGTCTTCACATACTCCATTTTAGCCAAGTGTTACTCATTCCACAATTTTATCTTCATTTTGTGTTAATCCTTCTTCTTTTTTTGTCAAAAATCAGCCAGGAGTCTATTGTATTTGATTGATACACATCCTGACATTTCTTTGGTAGTTGGCCTTGTCTCTCAATACTATCAAGATCTTGATGAGAATCATGGGAAGGCAACAAAGAGAATTATGAGGTCTATTCAGGCTACCACCAATTTTGGCATTTAATAAACCTTTGGTGCTTCTCACTATCTCAGCTTGTAGGTTTCACAAAATTTGATTGATTTGGTTCAATTGATGATCAAAATTCTACATTCAGCTTTGTATCACCTTCGTTCTACTCCTATTTCCTGGTCTTGCAAGAAGCAATCAATGATTTCATTATCTTCTATAGAGGTTGAGTTTCATGCTGTAGTTCTTCCTAGTTAGGGAGTTCTTTGGCTTTGACAGCTAATGACAGAGTTTGATATTAAACAAGATCAAACTACTACCCTATGGTGTGATAATCAAGGTTCCATACACATTTCTCACAATCCAGTGGAGCATCAAAGGATGAAAAGCATTGAGATTGATATGCACTTCATTTGACAACTCCTCGAAGATGGTATTCACAACTTGGAGTATTTAACTATTTAACACCAACTTGTAAACATCACTAAACCTGTGGAATCACCTACTTTTCTCCAGTTACAATCAATGCTTGGGGTAAAAGAAGTTGTGCTTGGGGGTCATGGTAAGTCTTCCTACCTTCATTTTTGTTTATGTTGCTTTCTCTCTTTCAGGGAGGAGCTTTTTCCTACAAGTTTTTCTCAGTTGCTATGAGAATTTGACTTTGGAGACCCATTTTGTCTTATTTATTTACTCTTACATTTCACTTAAGGGGGAGTGTTAGAATATTTTTCCAATGCAGGGCCAACTATCATTAATGGTAAGTTTACATAGATACCATTTACATAAGCATCCTTGCTGTCCACCTGTGACAACTATATTTTGTCATTTTTGGGCCCTTTTCATTCTTATATATGTTAGATATTCTCTTATATTTGACCCACAACTACATCAATTCCATTCTCTCTTGTAGAAGATTTTATTTTGGTTTTTCTATAGTTTCTATCCCTCCAATGTTTTTTTAAACATCATTAGTTTTTGTTTTTTTGGCTATCTGTATCCTAATTCATTTATATCTATTTTTGACAATCAATATCTTAATTTCTCCGTTTAACATCAAATTAATTACAATTGATTTCTTTCTAGTTTCTTCCTTACGGCGTTTCCTTTACAACATTAAATGCAATTGCTAGTTACGTTTGTGTCCCCACTCTACTACATATTAACCCGTTAGTGATTTTGTATCCATTCAACTATATTTTCATCCATTGTGCGCACACATATACCAAAAAGATCTTGGACCATTCCATGAAGCCATAAATTTAATTCTAATTCACTTTGATATTTAACCCACTAATCTTTATCAAGAAACGTGTCCACTGGAAAGATATAGGCAAATGGTCGGCCGCTAAATTGGCTGAGAGTTAATGATTACACAAAAAATAATAACTCTAAAAAGATTTTAGAAGTTTACAATTAATTTTATTGAAAAAAGTTAGAGAGATAGAATTAATGATGAAATATTAAATGAATATTTTTTTTTTAAATATAAATTAAATTCAATCTCACTAAGTTTATTTTATCATATATATATATATATATATATATATATATATATATATATATATATATTATTAAACATATATAAATTTCAAATGTGAATCATTGAAATACATTATTTATACCATTACAATTAATATTAACATTAACCAATTAAAAGTTAAAGTATATCATAGATATTAATAAAAATAAAAGAAATAACAATATCTTTCTTACTAACGACTAATATTAGCATAAACCCATTAAAAATTAAAGTAATATGATAAATATTAATGAAAATAAAAGAAATAACAATATCGTTCGTAGTAACGATTAAGCATGACCGTTATGTTAAATTGAGATTTTAGGTTAGCGGCAATTAATATTAACATAAACCCGTTAAAAGTTAAAGTAATATCATAAATATTAATGAAAATAAAAGAAATAACTTTGTAACAATTAATTAAAAATTGAGATTTTGGATGATTTGTTTCCTAAGAGTGATCCTTTTTCTTTAAGTCTAATATAATAAGTTGAGATAGATTAAGATGTTTTTAATATATTAAAAATTATATGTTTTAAAAAATTAATGTTGATGATGATGGTTACTTTTTTTTTAAGACCAATGCAGTGTATTGGACCTTAAAAGAGGAGAAAGAATCTAAGTTTTATTTTTCAAAATCTTGTTTTTATGTTCAAAGAAAAGGAAATCTTGTTTAAATGAAATATTTGAATGTGACTTATGTATATATTATATATCATATAAAGAAAATTATATATGTATTATATAATGAATTAAAAAAAATAATTTTTATGGTTAAAACATTTCATGTTGTTTTGTTATTCTACATTTTGGCTCATTTTCAAATATATTGTTTAGTCAATTTTTTCTAAAATCTAGTAAATATTTGGTGGAATTGCAATTTAAGCTTTGTAGTGTCCACAATCGAAGTATCAAAGGGAAATTTCAAGGCATTGAATCATTTATCTATTTAAAAGTACAATTTAGCTAATGAAAAATTACACATGACATGTGGTATATATATAACTAGTATATATCTATCTTAACTACGATTTAGCAAGCACTAATAAGAATTAAAATTTTAAAGGTGTAAATATTTTTCTAATTTGCAATCTAAAAGAGATTTGCACTTCAAGAAATTTGATGTTTTTATATTAATACTATCAAAAGAAACCATAATTGCTACTAATGCCACAAATGAGATGAAAAATAAAAAGATATTGCATAAGAATTAAAATTAATTAATGTAAGAAATTGTTGACTAAGGAATAACACCATTAATGTAACACCGGTGTTTTTCTTTTTGAACATAAGATTATTTTTAGATTATTGAAATAATTTTTGAACTTAATGGATTATGGAAGCCAAGATTTAATGGGTTATGGAAGCCAAGATTTAAATTACATTATTATGTAACTAAATATTATTTGATTAATATGTAATAATTAAGACAGAGTACAAGAGTAATAAATATTTTTTTTTAAAGAAAAGTTGTGAAGTGGTTAAGAATACACAGTGGACCTTCCAAAATTATGTTAAATACTTATGTAGAGAGAATTTTTTAATTGTGTTAAAAAACGGAAAGACACCATAAGAGATAAACATGTGTTTTAACCTTAAAAAAAAAGAACTTTTTCTTATTTTAAATAAAAACTAGATAATTAAAGTTAAAGACTCGGGAAAAATATGTTGAAAACTATAAAAAAATCACTAAGTTGTTGATTCCTGAATGCAAGAAGTATGAGTTCAAGGGAATTGTTAGATACAATTCATTTGTTGGGATAAATGTACCGTCCCTCAATATTTCCAAGTGGCTTGTTACACTTAGATAACTGTGATTGTTTAAATGCTAAGCTGTTTATTTTCAATTGTTATCTATTATTATGAATTCTCTCGAAGTTTCTGAGTTACATAGAACATTAACTATTGTGAGAAAATGGAGAAAATTGTTATGATTAAGAATTTGTTTATACATAATATTCTGATTAATTACATGTTGAATAATTTTTTTGGGTAAGTGAATGGATTAAATTGTAGTGTATACTTGAGATTGTATGTATGAATTCTCAAATGGAGGAAATTTTTATGATTAAGAATTTGTTTATACATAATATTCTGAGAAAATGGAGGAAATTTTTATGATTAAGAATTTGTTTATACATAATATTCTGATTAATTACATGTTGAATAATTTTTTTTTGGGTAAATGAATAGATTAAATTGTTTTGTATACTTGAGATTGTATGTATAAATTTTAAAGCTAAATTTTCTTATATAAAAGAAAAAATATTTTCATTTACAGAGAAGAGAATTTTAATAATTAGAATGGTAAGAGTATTTAAAAATGAAGAACAAAATAGTACATGCATGATATATGTATATACAATTAGCTGATCTAGCTCATTAGATTGGCGAGCTTGTCAAAAATATATATAATATAATGTCATATTCTGAGAATTGAAAGATGCTCTTAATTTAGTTCCAAGAATAACAATCTAAATGATTATATTATATCTAAAATAAGGAAGAATAAGATTAATATTCATGATGGAATGCATACATTAGATGCGTAATTCCAATTAGAAACTAACTGAGACAGAACCTTAAGTGACTATAATTACGTGCGGATTGTTGTTTGTTTCCTGTAGCTGAATATGGTCAATAAATTCAGATAAGGAAACCAAGAAGAGATATAATGAAGTTATATATCATCTTTTTGTCAGTCTGGTTAAGACTTCTGATTAAGCAGCGAGAAAATATACCAAGTTTTATTATACTACATTGGAGTAGATACTTTGACCAAAATTCCACAAAGAGGTATAATGAATTAATGTATATCTATATAGTCATAAGTAGTAGGCATATAAATATAAACATAACTTCTTATTTAGACAAGGTGCATGTAAAACCCCATCAGGGAGTATGATCCCTTATGAATAATTCCATGGAAGAATAACCAAGGAATAAATTGGAGTATAATTATTATAAGGGAAATATTATTAGAAGCATTAAGCTGTAGATTTCGTGTATACAAATTAATGTATGTGTACATGCATGGACAAAGGCTTACTTGTGACTGTAAATTAAGAAAAGTATGACCAACTTAATACAAAATGCGAACAACGAAGTACTTTAATTGTTATTTAATGTTCTATTAAAAATGAAATAATAGAATTATATTTTGCAAAGAATAACCTAGTTTGGGCATGGGTTTTTTTGTCTACTCATAAAAATAAATTACTGGTCGAATAAAAACGACAACAGATAAATTTAACTGAAACTAGAAATAGAGTAACCATGAAAGGTATATAAAAATAATGCAGTACAAGGGAATTTGAACAAAATAAATAATAAGTTAGATTATTCATCTATGTGGCAAAGTAAATTAATCGTATATTCATAATTTTCAAACGTTGGAAATGAAAGATCACATGGTTACATAGGGCATAGTCATATATGGTGAAATGATCTATGTCTCGAGGGTGTAGTACTCTAGTGACCTTGTATTCATACTAGGGTCAACAAAAATTATGCGTATAAAAATCTGCTAACATTAATAAGGAAAGGTTGTACAAATAAATGAGTTAAATTATATTTCCTTCAATATGTGAATGTGATACCTAGTTTGAATATAAAGTATTTGTCATATAAAGAAAATAATCTTTGGTATATGTATATGTATATGTATATGTATATGTATGTGAGTCAACAAATAGGTAAAACAAATGTGTGGTATATATATGTTAATTTTTAGATTTATATTGTTTTTTTTTATAGAAAATTGTAAATTTTAATTTTTTTTCAACATTTTCTTATTACATTCATCTCATATATCATTACAAGAAATAGAGAGAACAATAAGATTAAAAATGTAACAAAATTGTGAGAAACAATAGAATAAAAGAAAACATGACAGAGACATTGAGATTTAGGTTAAATACTAGGGAAAAACCTCAAACGAGGGAAAATACAAACATATTCTTCTTCTTAGATATTCATCATGTGTTTAGATATAATACAAGGAAAAATAAGAATGAGCCACATGTGTTTCTAAAATAATTACAATAGGCCACCTAGGGCCAACCTTGAATCATACATGATCATCTATAACACCTTTGATAAGGCAGCCACAATAACAAGGAATTTGAACCACAACCCATCCATCACTGCACACATATCACTATCATATGATTTTCTATACATCAATATAAATATACCACTACCATAAGTGATGCCATACATAATGTCCATATACCACTATCATATCAGCTTTCATACATAAATGTCCATATACCATTGTCATATGAGTTTCCATACATCAATGTCCATATACCACTGTCATATGAGCTGCCATACATCAATTTCCATATACCGCTGTCATACGGATTTTTGGTCATTGTCACTTCCATATAAGGTTATTTTTACAAATCACTAGAATGTGCTCAAACATTACTGTTATGTTGTTCATAAAACATTGTCATGCAATATTGGCATAATTCTTTGGCATATGCATACTTCCAAAATACAAGATCACTGCGAACATATAACGAAGGTTTCTCTTTCAAAAGTTACTGTCATAAACACATGTAATCACTACCATATATATTGTCCCTTATCACTATCATTATCATCATCAAGGATGAAAAAACATAACCATACAACACATACAAATAAATGTGAGACACAAAGATAGAGAAGTAAGCCATTAAGGAAGCGAATCACAAAAATCACAGAAATTGGAGCCACGAAGAATCAATTGCGGACCGCTAAGAAATAAATTTACATATGATCAAATGTGAGCAACTTAAAAGGAGAGTTAATATAACATAACACGATCCTCAAAGAATCAAGTGTGAGCCATTGAGATAACAAGAGCAAGCCATAATAATTGTGAGCCACTATGCCCCATATTACGAGCTAGAAATATAACAGTGTGAATCATAATGAAACCCACAAATGTGGGTCAAGGATAAATTGTGAGCTACCAATATAATGCAAAACATATATTGTGAGCTACGGAGAGAGGCATGTGAGCCACTGAAATAAAAAGAGAGCCATAGATGAATAACTCAATCCTCAGAGAATAATGTGGGTCACAGATAAGGAATGTGAGATCCATAGAGACATTGTGAGCCATTGTAAATATGAGAGCCACAGAGTAGAACATTCAAACCATATATATATGTATGTGATGATTGTAAGTATAAATGAGGCAAAACAATAAGGTATGTATAGTTATTTTGGGATGTTAGTTTTAACTCATGGATACCAACATGAACTATTAAGATGCCAACCTGAAGAGGATGGAAAATTATTCAATTCAAATTTTCTCAAAAATAATATTTAAAAATATTTTGTCTTTAATAATTTCTTTTCCAAATTGTTTGCCACATTAATCAAAATAAGAGTGCCCCAAACACATTAATACAAATATTATTCTTTAACCAATTCAAATTCTTCTTGGGATTTCCTTGGAGTAGATGGGTTCCTATGGGGAAATCGTCCGATAGCTGAACAATATATTGGGTATGCTTATTTAATAAACATACTTTAGCAATTTTGGATTGAGTGTATGTTGCACCACTCTCATAAACTATTCAATTCACTTTATAATGGATTAAAGTGTAAATGCTTGAGCTAGAACCATTATAGGATTTGATATGTGATAGTACAAGGGTATAATTCATACCACATTAGGAGGAAGCAATAAAAGTAATGCAAAATGAATTGTAGTCACAATATCTCTGTTACTAATAAAGTATTAAGGAAAGTAATGGAGAAATTATTTACAATCCAATGAAGAGGATAGAATCATGATGTATGAAGTATTCAAAAATGATACCTCAATGACTATTTATAATTATAATGATAAAACATTTTTTTAAAGTGTGTCCATTAGGTATGTTACAATTAGATCAGAGACAAGGGTCATTTCATCAACAACTTATTGGAGTGTTAGTAGTGTACTATATTCTATAGAAATAGTGTAACCACTATTGAGATACCTGTTATGTCATGTCAATTGGTATTATTTATAAAATTGTTACTTGCAATAGAGATCTAATGGAAAGTTGATTTACTTGAGTTTATTTATCCTCCATCATATCTAGGATTTGTTATGTACTGCAACTTTGTACCATTTATGCAATTGTTACTTGCACTGTAGATAAATGGAAAGTGGAATTACTAGATTGTCTTCACTCTCCATCATATACACAATTTTTTTTATAATATCAAGAGATGGTGTAGGAGCATCAACCTCCAGGAAGCTTATTTTATCCAGACCTTAGGGGGTCATGTAAATTCCAAAGGGGAAATGAAATTCCCTCAAAATGTAATTTGTACAAATTAGAAGTAGCTGAATTTGCGTATAACTCCATGTGTCCAGATTCTAGAAGAACTTGAGACAATTGAGTTGTTAGTTAATTTTAGTAGCCTTTCGTGAAATGACATGTGCCCAACCAAGGTCTATGTAGTTTGAGATGATGGTCAGATGTCCCATTTTATAAGGTTCTATTAGTATATTTTTTTAATCTAATAAGTATGAATACATGTGCTAAGTTCACGGTAAATTAGCTAGACTCTAGTAGATAGAGAACCGAGAATAAAAGGGAAAAAATTGTAGTGGATAATGTTAGAAGTATTATATTGCAGTGCTTTGGCATAGAGTCCATAGTTTTTTACTATAAATATGCAATTCTTGAATAATGGTTTTTAATTATTTTCCTATACATATAGGTGAAATAACTCAGTTTGTGTGATGAATTTGTTTTATTATTACTTAGTAGGTCCGTGGTGACTATTCAGTCATCCAAATAGAGAGTTTGAGGATTAGGGTACTAAAACCTTAGAAGCACTCAAATATGGGAGCCTGATTATTTTTCTTTGAGTTTATAAATAGAAAAATGGTTGTTTTTGTTCATGGCTAGAATATAAAAAGCTTAATTAATATGATTTGGAGTATATTATTAGTACCATGGTCATTGCATTAGTTATGTAGTGGTTTCTTTGGTGATATTAGGGTAGTTTTTATTATCCATTTACCTATTATGAGTTACTCATCTGCAAGGAGAGGTAGTAGAGAAGCATTGGTTTGAGAGTGCTCATATGACTGTGATCTTGAGGAGAGTGAGAGTTGGGTAGAGAGTCCACGTAAGAATATTGTGTATATACCCTTGAGGGTAGTAAGGAAGGAGGGCTTGACCTAATTGTGACTTATTAGATCACTCCAAAAAAATGTAGTTATTTTCATTTGGTGAATTTTCTTTAGTTTCATGGTGAAGAAGATGAGTAGCTCTATATTCTGGAACAGAGAAAATATCCAGTGGGTAGTGAATATTCATTTCAAAAAGGATGGGATGTTCACACAGTTTGGGGTGTGATAGAATAATCTTAGAGGAGGGGTATAACAAGACTATAACAACCAATAAGAGGTTTTGTAATTCCCCATTGGAATTTATATCTCTGAATATGTCTACAAAAGGGACTGGGTGATCAAGAATGGAACATACTAGGGAGCATAGTGGAATCAACATGTATATATTAAGTTGAAGGAAGTGTAAGGGCTAGATATGAAGATAAAAAACAAAATATGAAGCCAAGTCAATGGTAGGAGATGTTATTTTTAGTACTTTACCCTAACCAAGTGTGACACATTGAGAAAATTTGAAGTCAACTGTGACGTCATTCGATATAGGCGGACCTGGAAGTAGTTGGGGGAAATACATGGAGAAAGTAATCAGGGAATAAAAAAGCTTTTATCCTGACCTTAGGTGGGACCCATTAATTCAAGGACCAAGGAAATGTATGAGAATAACTTTTTTGATGAAGGAGGAAAAAATCAACCATGTATGTGATATTTTCCAGAGACAATGTGTCAAAATTTGAGATTTGGCATTATGGGAAACCTATTGTTAAGGTGAAAGCTCATAGTTGGAATTAGCACAATGTTGCGTCAAGAGGTATTAGAGCCCAAAAGAGATTTTTTGGAATTAACATATAATGGAATATTGTAACTAATAAACAAGAACTGTTGAATATAAGAGGAGAAAGAATCCATTGGAGACTCTGGAGCAAAACGAAAAAGAAAAAGTACTATTTTTTTTTTAATAACTCACAATGAGTTTGTTTTCAAAAAGCAGGATAGAAAGACAAAATGAGATATCGAATATTGGTCATGGGATAGAATAGTCACAGGAGATAAAATAAAAATAACATAGGGAAGAGTAATAGGTAGAATACCTACTCTAGGAGATGGAATAGACCACTAGTACAAAATAGCTAATTAGTTACTAAAAAAAGGACTAAAATTTTCATATAAACGATTATTTTTTGGTCGGCGACCAATAGTAGCTAATTTACAATATCTTATAACACGACCAAAATTTAGTCGTTTTTAGCTTAGTCATTAATTGGTTGTCTCAATTTTGTTGTCTAGTAGTAAATTTGGTCATTAATTTGGTCTTTGATTTGGTCATTGATTTAGCCATTGATTTGGTCAATGATTTAATCATTGATTTGGTCATTGATTTGGTCATTAATTTAGCCATTTATTTGGCCATTAATTTATTTATTGATTTGTTCATTGATTTAATCATTGATTTGGTCATTAATCATCACAATTAATGATCGAATATATAAAAAAATATATTACTAAATTATCACCCAAGAAAACCAATTAATGACCAAAGAAACATGACCAAAATGTTGTTCGTGTTATAATATACTGTTAATTAGCTACTAATAGTCATATACATGCAAATTTTAGTCATCATTTGAAACCAATTAATGACCAAGCAATATGACCAAAATTTTCGTCGTGTTATAAGATATTGTAAATTAGCCACTAATAGTCATATATATGCAAATTTTAGTCATCGTTTGAAACCAATTAATGACCAAAGAAATATGACTAGATTTTAGTCTTGTTATAAGATGTTGTAAATTAGCTACTAATAGTCAATATATGAAAAATTTAGTCGTCATTTGTAATCACAAATTTATCATTTGCATTAGTCATTTATCTTGTTTTGGCAGTTTCACATTCATTATATAAATGACTACTTTAGTAGTTTATATTCATTTCATTTACTTTCATTAACAACCGTAATAAACAACTAATTTAGTCGTATATTCATTTTTTTTTTGTTCATCATTGATAAACATAAACTACTGATTTATAAATTTTAGATTGATTTTGTGTTCGTTATTAATCAACATAAATTAATTAGTATGATTTTTCAACTAAATTTAAAAAGTCATACAGTGTACGTTTTCATCTAATATGAAAACACAAAGTTACATATCTTAATTAGAATACTAAGTAATATCAAAGTGCAACTATAAATAATTCCAACCACATAAATTATATTATATAAAATGTCAAGTATTACAATGTGAGTTTCCAACTTAATATTGGTTGGAGTACAATTTACACATGACATATTGTTTCATCACTTCAAAACATTATCATTGTGTTATGAAGGCATTGCAAGTCAATTCACCAACTCTTAAGACTAGAACATCAGTATATATGTGTGTGTCTTATGCAGAATATTGGCTTTACATGTGCCACTAGACCAGTTCTCTTCTCTCTCTCTTTAATTTGCATTTTGTCGCTCTAGTGTTATTGTTCTCCTCTTTCTTCAATTCTTTCTTCTTACCATCAATACTGAGTTTATTTCCTGAAGAAATATATATATATATATATATATATATATATATATATATATATATATATATAATGCAGAGTATAAGACATGAAAGTGGATGAACACTAGAATATAAACTAAATTAGACTATAAAGGATTTATACAATATATATCTCAACATAAGCAATATTAATAATGTCATTTTACCCCATAAATGCAAGAAACTCGAACAAGTTTTCTTTAGTCGAGAAACAATGGCCACTATCTAGCCAAATGACTTGTATAACCAAAGCAAATAAAACATCAGTACCATAGAATAAATTTTGTATCTACCGTGTTCTTAGTGTACATTATTTTTTGATGAAATGTTATCTTCAACTAAAGTAATAAATGTAAATAGAAGCACACGTTTATATACCAATATTTTGAACTCCCATGCTTATGGTACATTGAAATTTTGATTTTATCCAACATAATAAAACACAACAAAGCTAGAAATTTCTACTAAGAATGTCTCATGCTGCACTTTTATAATTGTATCATTTCCTCTAGTTATATTTAAGAAGCAGTACACTTAACAATAAAACTGGTCAATAGAAATCTAATGGGTGGAGAAAAGTATTGTTGACACAAGATTACAACATGAAACTAAAAAAGAATAAGAAAGGACTTTGTTAATTAAGATCTTAATTTTAAAAATCCATTAAATTATTGACTTCCAAAAAGAAATAAATGAGAGGATGTCAATATTAGATGACCAAGCTACCTGTGAACCTTAGAGTAAATTTGGCACCTCAAGGCATTATCAATGACCTTGATATAAGTGGATACCATGTTTCCAATGTTCAGCACTAGAAACACTCCAACTCTTACTGTGCAAATAAACCAATGTATTATATGATAAATGATGGAGCCTATCATAAAATACAATTTCAAAGGAAATAAAATGGTTTCAATTCCATTTTCTACAGATGTCATGCTCATGATAGCTAGCTTGAGACATTTCCCTAAATAAATGGTCTCCCAAACAAACATAAAAACCTCTAAACATCTGTAGGTTTGTTAACTACTTCAAGAATAGCTAAAATTATGTCAAATGTTCAAAGATTATTGAAGGCCATTAGAATTTCCATCACCATTTTTTAAATTTTGGGCAACTAGGTACAAACTCCATGTTGCACTGCTCATATGACGATGGTCATATTTTTGTTGGATTCCTCTTTCGGAGAGGTGCAATATTGATCTAAATATCATCTTGTTTCGATGAGGAGAACATTTATTTTGAATTTATTTTCCACATGTGCAAGGTTGGCCAGATTTGTAATGTAGGCTCACATGCCTAATAAGATGTGTCACACACCCTCATTAATGGATATAAATTGAAGAGAATTAGAGGTCATTTCATCATCAAATCATCACATGTTCTCTCATTGTGATCCGATTTGTTCGATAGATTTTGGAGGCCTTTTTCCCCTCACATGTGTGGAGTGAAGCTGTTGTTTTCTGTAGATCTGTTTAGGGATTTTTTCTGCAGTGTTGACTAGCATTGACCATGGTCAACCCTTGTTCGTTTGACCTCAAACTTCTAAAAAATTATGATTTTAGGAGCTTGTACTGCTGGGCACTAAAATCGATGAAATACAATTTGTTTGACCAAAGCCATAATCCGTTGCGTTGAATTTTCTGTAGTTGCCTGCGTTGAATTTTTTTGTTGACTTTGGGTTGACTAAATTTGACTTGTGATGAGATGTGCTTAAGGGCTGTGGGTGTGACACATGGAAGATTTGCCGATAGAGAAATAATTTGTTGGTTGAAGCATCCCATTAACTGTAGTAACGTACAATACCTTAGATATACCGAAGAGTACAAAAGCCCATATCAGATATACCAAAGAGTAAGAAGAAGAAACAATTTTCAAAAGACTAAAGTAGATGCACTAGATTCTCAAAAAACAAAGAATATTCAATTACAAGACTTGCAAAGATATATAAGCATGCCACCTGCTTCATCTATATGGTTGCTTTGATCAAGTCCCTGCTTTTGGTTTTCTCATTCAATTGTGGCTAAGAAAGTCAAATTTAAGTTCTAATTTTGTTGTCCAAGTTCCTTCGTATTTTCACTAAGCACGAGATATTCTTCTTAGTGGCATATACTTAAGGCTTTTTCTCATTCCATGAAATAGGAGTAAACATATTATTTTAACCAACAAGAAAACCTTTATATACTGAATCAGTGGCACTAACTGCAACACCCTATTGCATGTATGGTTGCACTTTGTGATTGTAGCCCCCAAAAATTTTATATAACACATCAGAAGACCTGCTAATCTAAGAAACATAGCAATTAATTAATTCTGGATCAAATATTTCATCTTTCCCATGATGCACCTCCTCAACCTATTGTCCATCTATGTCACCTCACATTTATTGTCTTGATATTAGGAATTGCAATGTTGAACCATATATGAAAAAACAGGAGGGGATGTAATATTCCACCTAAACTCATGTGAGATGATTTACTTTAATTCCAAAGGAGTATATATGTACATCGAATCCATGCTTTTGAAATTAGAGCATAACTTGAATGTGAGCTATATGCCTAAAATTGTTTTCCAAATTGGAGGTCGCATCCAAATTTTTTAAAAGTGTTTAAGTGCACAACATATGTGAGAAGATATTCCAATGTTTTAAAACATACATGATTTTAAAACAAGCATGATTTCTTGAAGGAAATGATAGAGAAGCCAAACCGAATCTGGAGGAGAATCCACTACCCCAAGAGAAACCCGACTGTTTGGTTGTGTATCAACATACAAGATGAGGACCTTAGCATAGGATAAGCACAAATAGGACTGTGAATTAAAACATAACATTTTGACAAATCATAACTTGTTGATTTCCAAACTTGTTATATTCAAGTGCACTTTACTACTATGGAGAATATAATCTGCCAAAGTAATAAAAAAACTGTAAAAATGAAAATAATGACACTCACATCTATGCCATCTGTACGTGTAGCGACAATTTTTCTATTTTTTGGAAATTCTCTGATTTTGTTTACCTACAACAAACATCATTAAAAAAATTTAAATATCAACCCTTTAAAGGTCTATAATTCGCTTTGTTATTGTTCCTATGTTATTCCCTTTTCCTATGTGATTTTGTTTGGATGCTCTTGAGCCTTACATAAAGGAAAACAACAAAATGAAAAATTTTCATTCCCAACTTCCACATTTGCTGATCACATTAGAAAATGCATCAAAATTAGAATTACATTTTTTCATGAAATTTAAATTTCAATGGAAAACTACAAAAGGATGGAAAATAAAATGGAGTGTACTTTTTGTTTACATCACCATGGTGTATGATGGTCTTGAACTTCTTTACAAAAGGAAAATTTTCCTCTTTATTAATCTGCATAGAAATTATGTTAAGTTAATAAACATTTTCATTCTCCTTTACTCGGCCTCCCTATGGCCTAACAAAGAAAAATGGTATGATACTTATAGGAATAGAAATTTGGATCTAGAACTAAAGTCATTCATTTTCATTAATGATAATAGCTATGAGCATGAGCCTATGGTTTAGCACTAAGGTATTGGTTGTCAATTCCAATAATTCAATTCGAAATACAATTTTATGATTTTCATCACCATAAAAGCTTTCTAGTTGGTTATAATGAAATTTTTAAATAGTCCAAATCCTTAGAAATTCAAAAAATATATGGAATTTCAGAAATTTTCAAAAAAATTCCTACAAAGAATAAAGCACCTTGCCAACATGAGATATATGTTCAGTTGCTGCAACTCTTGGTTTGACAACTTCACAGGTAGCAATTACCAATGTATTTGGCACAATATATCAGCAAACCCGTGTTTTTCATTGTTAAAAAATGGGTGTAAATGTATTCCCCACACAAACTCAGAAAAGTGACATACCTCACAAATTATTTCTTCATACACTATTCTTCGGCATTTCCATCTAAAACAGATTCCTAATAAACTAAATTTATGATTCGAAAAAAAATGATGCAATCATTAAAGCTCATTAAAATGTTTGTATCCAATATTTGATTCACTTGACCACTACATCTCATAAATATGTCTCTTGCTAATATGAAGGGATTTCTCGTAGAAACTTATCCTCAAGAAATCATCAAAGCCTCGTTCTTATTTTCCTTTGACATCAATGCATGGGGTGCTACTCTAATTGTAGCTAATTGAGAATATTTGGAGATACTTTATTTTATGATGCTACAACATATGAACCATTATAAACAAGTCATTCCACATACCAATTTCCAAAACAAGTTTGGTGCCCATCCTTTAAGAGAATTTCCAGGCTTGTTTTTTTCCTTCACAAGATTTGCACCCCATAGGACTACATTACTTGACATCATACATACACTTATTTAGCTCTTTTATTCTCAAAGGGGATTGCTTCTATAGGCTTGAATAGACATAGAGACTATTTGTTTTGGAGGCATTATTACTACTTCAATATATCAAAATTTGTATTGAGAACTCTATTATAGCTACAGGAAAGGGCTTTAAACTCCCTACTTGCATGACTTGAGGGGATCTCTTTTGCAAAAAGAGATTTACTACTTTGATTATTAATCAAATATAATCAAAGTAAGTGAGGGGATAGCAGAGGTAAGTTGGAGGATAACAGAGGTGGGGATTTGAGGGTTCAAAATCAGAGTCATCATGGTGGAGGAGGTCGTGGTAGCAAGGGGAATCATGGGTTGGATTGATTTGAGGTAAATGAGGGGCATGTTATACAACATTTTTTCCTAGAGAACTGTCGTGCACTTATCAACAACCTGGTGGAAAGAGTGGACACAGCTGAGAGATTATGTCATGAGGAGCACGAAGAGCAGATGGAAACATTGGACCGAATGCACTATTTATAGTGCCAAGTCTGGGAGAGGCTGGTAGTGGCTTGGTGAGGCCAAAATCAACTCACTGAGAAAGTAGAAAAGATGGAGACTTGGTTGGCGCACTTTGAAGGGCATGGTCAGTATGAATTTTGTCCTCCACCACATCTAGGAACAACCCCGGAAAACCTTGCATCCATCACATATGGCGACTAATATGCTATTAGGTATTCTTTATGTTTTATATGTGTTTTGGTGCCTCTGGCCCAACCGTTGATGCAAAATTTTCCTAGTCCCTATTTTGTATTTTTTTGCATCTAGTGCAAATTTTTGTCAACAAACCTATTTGATGTGAGATCACCTATTTTGTAACTGGATATATGTGCTCCTTTTTTCCTACATGAATATAACATTGAATTACAAAAAAACAAAGGTTCATACACCATTAAAAAATTAATTAAGTTTCATACTTAAATTAATAAATTTTCATACCTATTTATCTATTTAGTATTTATCAAATGTAAATATGATGATTTAATACTAGATTTTAATCAACTCACATGTTTAACATAAGAAATTTTATGTTTATCTATTTATTAAATATAAATACGAAGATTTAACCTTATATTTAAAAAAACTCAAACTTTTAACATAAATTAATGAAGTTTAAAAATTAAACTTTATGGCCAAATATTAAATATAAATATAAATATTAATTTGGCTACCTAATTAATATTATAACCTTTACTAAAATTATAATGAAGACATTAATGTAAAGTTGATAGATGATATATGCAATTATGTTGATTATTGATGAATCCATCTGCACTGTTAAACTTTAGAGACAAAAGGGTATTCATAATTTTAACACTGTAAATTCAGAGACTGCTTTGTCTCTAAATTTTAACACTGCAAATGGATTCAGAGACACCTAGTGAAATGTAGCACTTGTACCAAAATTTCAATTTCCATATATGGAGTGACACAATTAAAAATTACTGACATAAATGACTAATTCATATACTTGTTGTACTTGTTATTTGGACATGTTTTTATTCTTGGAATATAATAGTCATTTATATTAATCAATATTAATTTTGTCACTTATTATCTAGTCATATATTTTAATCCTAGACTAAATAAGTCAATTTAGTTAGTCGCTTTTACTTTAGTCACTTATTATCTAGTCATATATTTTATCCCTAGACTAAATTACTCGTTTAGGTTATTCTCTTTTAGATTAGTCACTTATTATCTAGTCGCATATTTTATTCCAAGACTAAATTAGTCATTTAAGTTAGTCATTTTTAGTTCGGTCACATACAATTTTTCAAATTTAGTAGTAATTCACTTGAAATCATTGCGGTGACTAAAATTTTTAGCCACCTAGTCATTAATTTCATCATTTTTTACTAGTGGACACAGAAAGAATCACTGAAACTTGAGGTACAAATATATTAGAGGTGGAGAAACTTGATAGGTGATTGGTCATTAAAAATTTAGCAAGCAAGCTAGTGAATGCAGGTGGCAATAAAAATAAGAGAATTGTGGCAGAAGAACCTTGTAGTAGAGGAAGGCTACAATTGAATAATTCCATCGGAGGGTGCAAAGAAAGAAGAAGGGGATAGAAAAATTCTTCAAGGAGAAGAGAAGCATAGAAGCTATTGGGAGGTGAGTGGAGGGCGGAAAAATTGGAGAGGAGAAAGGAGTTCTCAACAGGTTCTAGAGGAAGGAACTAGAGTAACACCAATAACTAGGTTGAGGGGATGAATTCAAGTAACAAGTGAGGTAGAACTTGTTACAGGTCTAGGTTACATGTCATGATGATCATGGATAATCTCATGCAAAAGTAGAGGTAAATGACCATTTGTGGTCATAAGAGAGGTCTATGTATAAGCCACAACAAAGGAGAGAAGGATTCCAAAAAGAATGGAATAAGGAGGGGGTGACTAAGGAGGGGTATGATAGGGAAATGAATGATTTATAGAAAAGACATAGTGTAATAAAAAAATTTCTACAAGAGGTGGAAGATGATCAAATAGTTGTTTTCATGCTTAAGGGAGAAGAAGGTGAAGTGGCCTCTACTATGAAGAAGTCTAAAGCATAGCCTAAGTGCTTTAATAGAGTGGAGAAAACTCAGGGGTTTCGAGTATGAAAGAAACAATTTTCAATTATTTGAACTAAAATAAGGCTCAACCCTTGGTGCGGATGATGAAGGAGAAGATATGCGACTGTCCAAAGATCTCGTGGATTGTGGGATAAGTCCAAATCTGTAGATGGTGCTAAAAGCATCACTAAAGTCCCTAGAGTATCACCCTTTTAAGAATAATTTGTATTTTTGTCCATGTAAAAATAATGAAGCAGGATAACCATCACAAGTCATCATGAGGGATGAGGAGACTGTAAAATATTCCTTAAGAGGAAACAACAATGAAACAAATGAGAATTGTGACTAGTATATTGATGGAGGATGATATGAGGGACCATTAAGCTTCATAGAGAATGGGTAACTCTTTGAAGATTTCTAAGGAATGTGGGTGAAGAGAGGAGTCAGGAATATGGTACAAAGGAAATTTATAATACACCATTATCTCATCAAAATAAATAGCATGAGTATATTTCCCAAAGGGAGAATGAAAACGAGAAGGAAACTATAAAGAGAAGTGAAGACAAACATTAAAATTGTGATGGCACTTGGAGGGAATAGAAGGGGAAACAAACAATTATTTTACTATCACAATATGAAAGGGAATTGAAATTCTTAGAGGACTAGTTGGAAAATCCTACGATTGAATATGACTATATGAAGAATGCAACCAAGGAATTGGTAGAGACTGAGATGCTCAAGGCATCAAAAAAATTTCATGGTGAACTTATTATTGAGAGTATAATTGTATAAGCAAGGAATTGCATTAGATGTTGTCAAAATAATAAGAGGAGAAATTGCATGATATAATTTTGTCTCATGCAAATTTGCTCCATTTCCAATCAAGGAGTACAAGGAAAAAACTGGAATTGAAAGTAGCTAGTGGTTTGGAATTATGCAGTATTGCATGCTTTCATGGGAACCTATTTTCCTTATATAAATCATGGAAATACCTATCTAAATTCTCAAATCATGAATATAATGAGGTGATGAATGAATCCCCACAAATTTTTAATACATTCATGAGGGTGATTGGTGCCAACATGCTAAACCAGTAAACAATATACAACATATACCAGCAAGAAGGTGGATTAAACATGGAGGTTGAGAAGATAAGGAACTTTATTCAAAAAGTGTCCATAAATGGTGTACAATTAGAAGAGGAGAAAAATAACAATAAGATGTGACTGCCTATGCAAGATTTCCTTAACCAAGCAAGTGGAGCACTAAAAAATCATGCGTGGGATATTGGCAGATTGAATCCAGATGTGGAAAAACCAAATGAATAGGAAATTGGATAGCGAAAAAATCATGTTTGGAACCTTGGAGGGTTTGTATATTAAAGTAATTTGACAAGTAGTTAAAAAAAATTCCACCCGGGGAGTTTGATCCAAAAACATGAACCGACAGGAAGATTAATTTATCCAAGCCTAAGGGGGTCATGTAAATTCAAACATGAAAAGGAAATTTCCTCAAAAATGTAATTAGTACAAATTAGATATATGTTTACACGGGTTCCGTGCACCCTAGTCAACAAGGCAAAAATGAACTAGACCAAAGCTCTATAATAGCCCAAGTTTTTTGTTGTTGTCATCCTTGACATGTTTTAACACTCCATTAGCCTTCAGATTCCTCCTCTCACGAAGAAGAAGTTAGGGGAAATCTAATCTAAACTATACTAACTATATAAATGGACCTAAACTAATATTATTTTCGTGAATCTACAGGTTGATAAATTGAATATAATCCACAATTTAATAATTGATCATATGATCAAATTCAATTTCTACATATAGAAGAGGAATATTAGTTAAAGAAAATAATATACAAAATTTCAATAATGGTTAGTGATGTCAGAATATGTACAAATAACTTTGATACATGGATAAAATCTAGAACATAAATGTACCTGGTATGAAAGAATGTAAATATAATTATTTGCAGAAAGAATCAAAATCAAATTCCTAATTTTAATTTATATATGAAATTATTAATTAAAATTAAAATAGAGAAATATAATCCTTAATGTAAAATAAAAGATGTATAGCTTCTACAAAAAAAACCCTCTTATCTTATGAATAGATGGAGGTCAAACTATACCTATTATAATGATTAACATTAAGAATCAATGCAAAGTAAACTAACTCATCTAACTTATTTATATTACTCGACCAAGATGTAGAGGATAACTATAATAATTTCATAAAAGAAATATTTTCTTAATTAATTATTTATGAATAAAATAAAGAATAAAATAAAAAAATAAGATGAACTTTTAAACACATAAATTACTACAACAAATTTATTCAATTCATAAAGTAAAGGTAACAAAATCTAAGTTCTAAATTACTAAGATAAAATCACAAAAACCTAAACTAGATGGATGCTGAGATTAATAATTAGCCTCAAGACACAAGTCAAAACCATACAAATAGTGATTACTGTCCACTACACTATGAGGAATCAAATCACATTAAAAAAAGGAAGAAGAAAGGATGAATAACAATGACTATGAAACAATTTAAAAAACAACAGGTAATTAACTTGATAAAACCAATCCTTTACAATGAAAGTGTAATTCAAAAATACCCACAGTAACATGCAACTTTAAAACATTTCTTCTCCAAAGTATCCCCTACAATATTATGGGTATTCCCCTTTAATTACAAAATAATGGGTCTATATATAAATAAACTAGAAAATGAAACTAAATATTTACAAAATAATAGATATTGTTTGTTTAAAAAGTGTCTTTTACTCTGCTTTTGGTAACACGAAACAATGGATGTTCATGGATTTCATCCCCGCAATCGCCGAAGGAATCCAATTAGTTTTCAAGGGAGGAATGTTCAGAAATATCCATACCATTGGCATCATCATTAGTTGGAGTAGAAACGTGAGAGGGAGGGTTCAATTGAGTTTTTGGCACAACCTCACATTAACCAAACTGTAGGGTTTCCTGAAAGCCATTTTGCACGAGAAAATTTTCCCACTATTGGACAACTTTTGAAAAATGATATTTAACCAAGATAAATATAAGATATTGGAGGAAGAGAGACGTATCTTGTTTTTTATAGTCATATTCATAGGTTTTGGTCATCTTGGCCAAACTCTTATGCAGGAAATAGGGTAAATAAATATCATGAACAATTGAATTGGATACAAAAATAACAGAGCATATAAACCCTCACAAGTTATATAATGGTGAATGAAATACAATATATCTGTCCGTTTTGGTTTGAGATAGTTCACATGCATACCTTTCGCGGAGTAACCCTTGCCTTTGTGGTCAAGAAGCTTTTTCCATGGGATGTCATGAGCAGGATAGTTCTTAGACCATTGTTTTCCTTTTGTTGGCAGAGAGGTGGATTCATCTAGAAACAAACATCAACTGTCATCTCCATGTAACCAAGCTTAGCTTGATTTCCATTGAAAGTGGAAGCCAAGGATTTGTCAACACTGTCATTAAACCCTTCAAACTGCTATATGAAATTCCACGAGAGTGTCGTATCGAAAATAGACTGGTACTCATTGTAAACTTTGACAAGGTCAAACCGTATTAGTTTTGTTTGAATTACAGGGATGGGTATTTATAGAAATTAAATATGAGCCAGGTTTACATCGAGAGAGACAAGAACATGCGTACCATAGACCAAGGCTTTGTTAGTTTGCAAAGAGGCTGGGAAAGACGCAAAGAGAAACAAAAACCAAAGAAAATTCCAAAATGAAAGCCCTTCATAGAAATTTGAGGGATCACAATGCATGGTTTCCATAATGTACAATAGATCAATCACGACTCGGAAATGTTTTAATTGTTTTGCATATCAAGTTATGGCTACGAGTTACACATACAGGTGTCAAGAGGCGGGAGTTCGAAAAAGGAAACATAACATCCAATGTAGATAATACCAAATCCATATCATACTTTCATATATCACTTGAGATCAGAGTAATCATGTTTCATCATAATCAAAACATTACAAAATTACATAAATATTACATAGCCCAAAAACAATATGAATATAGTTTTGACATTACTTGAAGTCATATATTCAATCCAATATAAATCATGAACAACATAACCTTACAATAAAATATTTCTTGAAACATACACACACATACCAAATGATTTGAAAACTGCACAAAGGTCATATATAAGGTTTTAGAAACCATTCACTAGATCTATAATCCAATATGAACATACATTATATGCACTCATCATAATTTATAACAATCCTTAAACCAAGTGTAAAACGAAATGTTTCTATACAATACCAAATATTTGGACAGGGATCAATGAGAACCATAAAAAATGAAATGGTACGGAGCACAAGTTACATGGTCATTACATAATCAAAATTAGAGAACCAAGTAGTAGGAAATATAAAATTTTTGTTAAGAGCGACCATGTTGATCATGATCCAAATGATAAACAAAACTAAAAATGTTGTTTTTTAATCAATCAAAAGAAAATAATAATTGAAGCAAAAAAAAAGTGGAAACATATCATTAGAAAAATGAGAAGGGAATTGGTTGGGATGTCAACATAAATACATGTTTCCATATTCTAGAAGAACTTAGGACAACTGAGTTGTTAGTTAGTTTTGGTGGGAATGTTCTAAAATGTCAAAGTAACTAACTCAGGCGTATGCAATTTGAGACGATGGAAAAATTACCTATTTAATCAAGTTTGTTAGGATATTTTGTTAATTAGATAGTGTGAATACATGTTAACAATTTAGTCTTATATAGGAAGATTCTAGGTGATAGAACCTTACGAAGAAAATGAAAAATATCCCAATGGACAGTTTTTAGAAGTATTAGAATGGAGCACTCGCATAGAGAGTCTGGAAATTTTTATTATAAATATTTCATGCTTGAATACTATGGTTCTGAATCGTTTTCCTTTACGTCTAAGTGAAATACCTCATTGCGTTTGATGAAATTTTTTTATTGTGACACTGTTGGTCCATGGCGACTATTTTTGTTGGAATAAAGAGTTTTAGTATCAGGGTATTGAAGCCTTCGAAGTGCTCAGATGTGTGAGCCTGTTTATTTGTCTTTGAGTTTCTTGAAAGTTTAATTGTTGTTTTTTTGTCGACGGAAAATACAAAGTTTTCTTAATATGATTTGGAGTAAATTATTGGTATCTTGTTAATAACATTATCTATTAAATTGTGGTGCTAGTGTTATTAGTGGAAACTATTATTTTCCATTTATTTATCGAGTCAGTCAATTACAAGAAGATGTAGCGGAGAATTGTTGGTTCGGGAGTGCTCAGATGATTGTGTTGTAGAAAAGAGTGAGAGTTGGACAAAGAGCCCGCGAAATCATCCCATGTATACACCCTTAAGGGTATTAAGGAAATATTTCTTGGCCTAATTACAAATTGCTCGATCAATGCACCAAAATGTATTTATTTCCACTTGTTGAATGTGCTTTATTGCGATAGTGAAAAATATGAGTAACTCTATATTGTGGAAGAGTGGAAAAAGCCCATGGGTATGATCCAGTTTTATGCAGGAATGCAACAAAATACACATGTAACCATAAATATAAATATGCAATGAAAAACACACTTCATTTCATTAATATGAAAGAAATGAAATTTGGTTACAGACATAATAGAAATAAACTAGCTAGGGCGCTGGTAGCTTATCTCTTAGAAGAGATGTGGTAGCTACGGGCCTCTGAACTGAGTTACAATGAGGCTTGAGGGCCTATTTATTATTTATAAATAATGGAAAACTCTAAACATCCAAAACCCTAACCCTAGGAGATGAAGTGCCAAAACTATGGGCCCCGTTTGTGTAAATTAGTGTTTCAACTTCCCGGGGATGTAACTTTGGCATACGATCTTTTTTTGACATGCACCATACCTCGTTAGAAAGATCTCAATTTTCCGAAAAAATGTTGTTTAGGGCTTCAAAACGGCTCTCGAAGTTCAGGACCCAAAAAATCATCAAAAATAGTAAGTTGTGCCGAAACTGCAAAACCGAAAGAGACAATGGTGAGGCCCCAAGTGCAATAGGTGGGTGGCCACCAATATCCACCTAGATTAAGATACTAACTATTCATTCCACAAAGGAAGGGTAGTTTAGATAGTTTGGGGCATGATAGAAAATCAACCTAGTGGAGAGGTATGGTGACTAGCAAGAGGTTGTGTAATTCATTATTGGGATGTCGATCTCCGAGTATGTCTACAAGAAGGACCATATGCTCATGAATAGAAAAGAGGATGGAACCTAGATGAATCAACATGTCTGGATAAATATGAAGGAAATGTAAGGGTTATTTATGAATATCAAAACTAATCGAGGAAGCTAAGTTACTTGTGGGATGTTTCTCTTTAGTACTCAACCTCGGAAGTATGTTGTGTCATGAAAAAATGAAGTTGAACCAGACCTCAATCAGCGTATTTAGACCTTAAGGTAGTTAGGGGCCAGCCATCGAGAAAGGAAGTTGGGAATAAGAAAATCTCAAACCTTGATCTGAAGTGGGTACCCACGAATTCAACCAACAAGGAAATGTACAAGAAGAAGTTTTGCTATGATGATGGAAATGATCTTCACGAGAGTCAAACTACCAAAATTTCGGATTTGTAGTTATGGAGATCCCATTGTTAAGGTGCAAGGTTATAATTGGAAATTTGTGCAACACTACTTCCAGAGATGAGAGAGACAAGTTGCAAAGTAGAAATTCAGTAGGCCGCGAATTATTTTGCATTAAACTGTCAAAGATCAACCAATTATCGATACACAATGATCTAGCTTGAAGTTTGGGGAATGTTGGTGATAGTCGTATCTTGCGATTTCTTCACCTCCTTGTCAGATGTACAGGAAGAGGTTTTGCGATGATGATGAAAATGATCTTCACGAGAGTCGAACTACCAAATTTTGGGATTTGTAGTTATGGAGATCCCATTGTTAAGGTATAAGGTCATAATTGGAAATTTTTGCAACGCTACGAGATAAGTTGCAAAGTAGAAATTTAGTAGGCCACAAATTATTTTGAATTCAACGGTCAAAGGTCAACCAATTATCAATACACAATCATCTAGCTTGAAGTTGGGAGAACGTTGGTGATAGTCATATCTTGCGATTTATTCACCTCGTTTGACGATTATTGTTAGTAGTTATTTATGGATTTACTATATATTACATTTTTTATTATTTTGGTTTGATATATATATATATATATATATATATATATATATATATATATATATATATATATATATATATATAAAATATGTTTTGTGTGTCTTTGTTGATAGAGTTGATAGAATTTTAGTTAATTATTATTTTCATTTTGATTATTTTACATTAATTTGTTTCAAGTTCAATATTGAAGTTTTCATTTTTTTTTGAAAAAAATATATTTTTATATGTAGCTAAAAATACAAATTTGAAATTATTTTGATCAATTTATAAATGAAAATTATTTAATAATTTGTTAATTTATGTAAATATTTTATATTTTTTTGGTAATTGTTTGAATATTTTTTTATATTATGATAATTCCAATCTACAAATTGTATATACCAATAGGTTCACCTAAGGATATTCTATCTATCCACTCCACTTACTTATATCTGCTATCTTCTTTGCCTATTCACATTCACTACTTGCTTTGTTTTTTACATTATGTATAGTATTCCTACTTAATATGGAGGCTTGTCCAATCTTCCCATGGATTCACCTAAGGATATTCTTTCTACCTACTCCACTTACTGATATCTAATATATTCTTTGCATACGCACATTCACTTCTTGCTTTGTTTTTTACATTATGTATATTATTCCTACTTAATACGAAGGCTTGACCCTCTTGAAGATAAAATTTGATTGTATGTAAGTTGAATTTTTTATTATAAAAAATTTAACACTCAATAAGTGGTACTTAATTTAGAAGTTTATTTTTGTTGATAAAATATAATTTTATTTATTGTTCTATGTGACATCATAATTCACATGAGCACTAATCACTAGTTTTATAATTTTTATGGAAAAATATTTTTATAAGTTATATTTTATTAATGGAAAATTATGTTATTGTAAATTTTAAATGTTGTTTTATTTTTTTTATTGGATATTGGAATTATATCTATAAAATAATAATATATTTTGGTTTTATTTAAAAAAAAATCATTGTAATTGTTTAAATACCAATTAAATGGTAAAAAAGGAAGAAGAGTTTCATTTTACAACAATTTCATTGTATATGAGGTATATTGCCTAAGAAACAAAATTCTAAATGGTTCTATTGAATTCCCTCCGTATAATTTTTATATAAATTATAAATAAATGTTTCAATTGAATTCCTTTCATATGAGTCTTATATATGTTGTAAGTAAATGGTCCTATTGAATTATCTAGATATGATTCCTATATAGAATGCAATATTGATGAACCAATGCTTGTTTAAGTGTATATATAGTTTTATCTCAAAGAAAGACTCTTTGTTTGAGATTTGCATAATTTGACACAACGGTAAGTGTGATGTGTGAAGTATGCATGAAATTTTAAATTATGTTTCATTTTCATATGAAAATAATTGTTCATTTTAAATTGTCAATATTTAAAAGTTAAAATAAAGTTAACCCTTAAAATTTGATCACTATCATATACATATACTTTTATTATAATAGAGATTTTGTAACTTACAATTCAATAACCTATTAGCCACTAAAAAAATACGTGAAATTAGTTTAACAAGGACTCAAGAAGAGCTAGAGTTTGAGATAGAATTAAATCAATTATAACACATTTTATTACTCCAAACACATATTTGTTAAGTAATAAAAATTATAATTGTCAACAATAAAAAACACAAAAATTTTAAAACCTCCGAATCTATGTTTAGCTACATAATATACCTATCATAATTTAACCTATATGTTTAGGTGGCATTATTAATTTTATATTTAGAAGGTATAGCCTAGGACTCGGCTAGGATATAATGCATCATAAAAGTGATGCACAAAAATATTGTTTATGGCATACATACATAGTTGAAAAACCGTGAAATGGTCATTAAGGTATCTATATAAGTAATGGATAGTCAGCAAAGAGACAATTTAAGGCATTTATCTCATATTGTGACGATAGATTTGATCAAATGATCTATTTTAATATTGAATTAATTTTATTAATACATATTTAAACTTTCTCAGGGAAGGGAGGAACACATGAGGGAGGGGTTCCTGGGGGGCACCTACCACAGTTTTTACTCTTGAGACCATTAAGGAGTGGGTTGACATGTCCTTCCCTCCCATGCACTATATATGCGAAGGAAGTCACTTGTCATTATGGTTCACCTAATGTTAGTTTTTTGTACCTCAATCATTCGAATGTTTCAACCGCTAATGTATGTGGATAAGGGAAAGCATGGGCTGAAGAAGAGTATCTTTGGTATCTTTATGAGCCTACATTATGGTCAAGGGTATAAGCCTACTTTTGAGGGACTCTGCAAAAGAAAGTATAGATTGGAGAAGGGATACTATAATTTATCTGCATGCTTCCTTGTAAAGGTTGGATACTTTTGTCTCAAGTTGTGATTGTACATTATTTTTATCTGTGGTTCCCATCATAAAAATAAATTTGGTGTCATTCACACCTTCATGAACTACATAGAGCCTATCATTTTTCGAAGGGTGACTTGAAATTGGTGTTTCAAATTTAGTCTGTGGATTGGTGTTTTCCTTAACTATACCTTTCATGCCGAGGCAACACTATTTTCTTGGCTCTATGAATCTTCTTATTTTGTTATTACTATTTTTTGGCTCTAATTAGATATTTCCATCCATTATTTGGTATTTTTAGCTAATAGCTTATTGGTTTAAATTTTATAGGATCCTTTTCTTCTGAATTCTATTACTTTTCCAGATATAATTGTTTATTTCCATTATCTCTCATTCACCATCTGTTTGTGGAAATGGCTTTGGCTTGCTGGTATTGCAATGGTATATTTGAATTCTCTTATAGGGGTTTTGATTGTCGTATTTTGAACATTCTTTTTGGGAAGTAAGGGGAGTCTCAACCCCTACAAACTGTGGGAATTTTCGATGTATGCTCAAGAAGTGTGTTTTATTTAGGTTTTAAGGGAAGTGCATTTTTGTCCTTCTTATGGTTAACAAGGTATTGTGTATTTTTTTGTTTCTCATGCCTCCATATCATGGGGTTTCCCAGTAACGTGCTTGGGAGTGTGTTCAGTTTAAAAGGACCAACTTTGAGGCTCTTGGCTAGGAGGTGGCCACTATTTACTAAGCTATGATCCCTCCATGCTCTTAGATGGATATTCATAGGATGGTAAAAAATTTCGTACGGATAAAAAGAAATTATTTGATCCTAAGGTTTTGAACTAAATTTCTCATTGGCTCCCAAACATTAGGTGCACTAGGGGTAGGATAAATCAATACATGCATAAGGTCACTTTTCATTGGCAGTTGAAAACATTATTAAGGAAAGCTCTAAAGGAGAATAATGAAGATATAAATTAAATCATTCCCTTCCTTAATGAGCTTTAGTGGAAAAAATGGAGAATGCAGGATAGCGTAGATCATTTGGAAGCTCGTATGAAGTAATTGGAAAAGAAAATATATTGTGAACTTGTGTTTCCAACACCCTTTGGGAACTAGGCTAGAAGATATTACTACCGTGACATATTAAGGATCATAAAAAGTTTTCTATTTCATATGTTTATGTTATTTTTTTGGATCTGTGTATATATGGTGTGTTGGGTTTTGTATTATATGCAGCTCAACATAAAAAATTGAGATTTATCATAATATCCAACAAATCTAGTCAAAGTGAGGGTAATATATTTTTTTGAAAATTGAGAACAAAAATCTAACCTCCTTTTCTTAATTGAAAAACATCAACTAACAAAAAATATGTTTAAATAGACATTTACATTAATATTTAAATTTTCCTTAGTCTATATCTTAGATTTTTTGGAGGTTTTCTAGATATTTTGTGTGTCAAAATTGCATAGAATCTGACAAATATTTGTTGGAATCACTAGTGTGAGTTATGGTTCCAAATCCATATATATTGTAAAAAAAATCATTTTAAATAAAAAATTTAAGATTTGATGAAAATTTGTTTCACTCGAATCCAAACCAAACTCCAAAACTTATAACAATTAGACAATGCATTTCATATTTTGAAAAAGTACACAATATAAATATGTTTCTTGAAATGATAATTAAAATTTAAAACACTAAAATATGTATGATATAATTTTAGTTGTAAATAATATCTTATTTTAGTTAAACCTTGGATTCTAACTTGCAGAGGTTTCTGAAATATTATAGTAAAAATTTAGGTTCCTACAAAGTTCCACTTCTTTGGTTTTAAACTATTAGTGCTCTACCAACTGAGGGTGCCCATACACCTTTTCTTCATTTTCCTTGCAAATTTGACCTCTATGAGTTGTAGAACTAGGCATTCCAAAAATTTCAAGCAAACATTGATAAATTTTATCCCTAGGAGTATCTTCTTCCCCAATTCATGTTTCCACAAACATACCATCAGATGGAATTCATAGTATGGTGGTAATAGAGGTACCTACCAAGTGAATTGGCCATAAATGCAAAAAAAAACATCCATTAATCTATATTACTCAGGAATAAATTTTGTAGGGCCTTCAACTTGCAGTTCCCAGTTCTCCTCATCCATTATCCACTGAGGTATTGTTAGAAATATATCAAAATTTGACTCCTCAACAAAAAATTTCCATACTTGAATCCTTTTTACCCCAGGAAACCACTTTTCCCCAACAAAATCCTCCTTATCCTTCAAGATGTTTCCCAGAGATATTGAGACATATCATATCCATGTTATGCTACATATTATGGTATGAAAGTGATGAAGTGGTAGATGAGGTAGTAGTGGGTTTCTTGTCAACTCTTAGACGAGGAAAGAGACCTTCAATTATACTCAATTTTACTCAGTTTCTTTTAGAGATGACTGATGATAATTTTTGAAGTTTGGAATTGAAAAATCATTTAAGTATTAGTCAGACTTTTTTTATTGGTTTTTGTACCATCAGTCAGAAAATTTCCCTTGAACACAGTTATAGAAACAAGATAGGGAGGGTAATGAATGGTCACTTTTACATTGGACTTAGCCATTAGACACTATGAAGCATTCTATTTTACAAAATTTGTCGACAAATTTATATTAATTTGTTTTAGTATTTTGAATAGCGATAAAGTTCCAAGAATTCTACCAGAAGTCAAGCATGATTTATAGCTCACTGAATAGACCAAGTAATGTTAGTAGTTTTTATATAAAAAATTTACTGAAATAAGAATATATGGATGTGAACTCCCTCCTTACTATTTTCCAATATTTCTACCAATTAAATTTTTTTCTCTTGAATTTAATAAACATATTTTGAATGTAGACCAAGTACATTTTGTGTCAAAAAATAAAGAGGTTATTTTCAAGCTCAAAACATAGATAGTTCTACTTGTAGTAAATACTATAAAAATTAATCAAAATGTTGAAATTTTGTTAATAGAAATGAAATTCATGAAGGGAATTAGTTGGCCCTATCATTCAATCTAGAGAATCTCATCTAATATATTTCTACAAAATTATATGCATGTTCATTTTCCAAAATCAAACATTGAAAAATATGCTAATAAAGAAACATGGGAAGAAGGAACCCTAGAATAATTCCTAGGAGTACAAGTAGTAGAACATCCAACAAAGCTAAATATTTTTTCAACTCCTCAATAGAGAGAAAGAGAACTCAAAATTGAAATTGAGAATGTCTTAGATTCAGAGGGAAAACAATGCATAGTTTACAAAATACAAAAACAAGGGATTTAGAAGAGAGTATGTCCAAAATTTATCCTTAAATATATCTACACCAACAAGAGTTATTCATTCAAGTGATCGTGTATTCAATTTGGAGGAGGTGGAAATACCAACCAGAAAATATTCTTCAACTCATTTTTCTAATCAAAGTATATTTTCTAAATTTTTGGAAGTTAAAATTAAATTGAAACTTTAAAATAAATGGCGTGCACTTAGTTCTAGAAGAAAACTTATTTTATAAAGAATAGGTTACTATAAGCTCTAAGTGTTGAAAAGGGAAAATTTTAATTTTCTCTTTTTTTTAACCAAAAGTCCCAGAACATAAGTTAATAGAATATTTTAAGACATATGTATTTTCCTTCAATACAAGGTAGATCCATCCAATTGATCAGACCGATCTCCATAGATAGACAGGGGAGGAAATTTATTCTACCTTAACTAGTTCCTATATTAGTTTGTCTCAATTGCATAATTCATTGAATAATACTATCACTGACTTAAAAATGGAAATAATGTCTTCTCTTGCCAGGGGCATGAGAATAAAATGAATGGAAGATTTACAATCGAGAAATTTTGAGGTCTAAAACGGGTTTCCTAAATAATTTTGTAAAATAGAAATGGAAATAATAAAATAATATTATCTTAAATCATCAAATTTTAGAGGGAAAAGAGAAAAAACTACTTTTTTCAACTCATATTTTAAACTTATATCCCTATGATTTTACTCAAATTTTCAGTGGAAACATTCATTGGATATAGAATTTAATTCATCATCTATGGAGTACCCATGTTTTATACTTTTAATGGAGCCTCCTAGATGAAACATGAGAAATAAATGAAAAAACATGATTGCAAACATGTTTTTCATGTATTTATCACTTTTCATGTAGCAGGTCAGTCAAAACTATGCAACATGGGTACTCATTGGATGACGAATTAAAATTTTAATCCAATGAGTGCTTCCACTCAAGATTTGAGTACAACCATAGGGAGACAGTTTGAAAATAAAAGTTGAAAAAGTAGTTTTTTAATTTTAAATTTTTTTCACCTTTTTAATCCAAAAATGGTAAATCATCCCCCATGATTGACATCATCATCTTGAATTTTTTTGTTTCTTATAAAGTTTATTTTGGTTGTACATTTTTGTTTTGAGACCCATTTGTTATCTCAAAAAATTTCTAATAATTATCAAGATGGGATTAGATCCTCATGATATTAGTGCTCTTCAGGGGATCATAAAGAACAAGAATTCAAATATTAAATATTTACGCAAGATATTAAATATGCCAACAATTGAAAATACACAAACTCAATAAGTTGGAGAATTGAAAAATTAAAGGGAAACACTCTTATCAATGGTAAATGAACATAATTTGTAGATACATAAGATGGAGACACAAATGTAACAAATCCTGAATGAAAGGGAGAAAGCATAAAACACAGTGCCTTGTATATCCTAAATCGTGTAAAAAATAAATGATGCAACAAATGATTTGAAAAATAATTATATTCATTAAGTTTTAAAAATGAAGAATTTAACAAATTGAGGAAAGCATTAAAAATGGCTAAGCATGAGAAATTAAATAAGATAATGCTTTGGTAGTTGAATTTGAAAGGAATTTTACATGGTAGAAACAACTTGGTCAATATCTAAGTTAAGCTGGAAATGTGCAATGTTTAATTCAAGTAAAGGAAACAATATGGATGAAACCCATCTCTTAAATATTTGAAATTTGAAAGTCAATTCAGATCACAATTGAACAACGGGAACTATTGGATAAAGAAAAACAGTCGATTGATGAAATAAAAGATGAACTTAGAAGTAAGCCAAATCAAGACAATTAGATTATCAAATTTTTTAATTAAAAAAAAATAGGGGACATGGGTATTCCTAATAGGACTCATATAGTCATACAAACTAGAAAAGTTTTTACCAAGAACAATTTAATGATATAGTTGCAAGAAATACATGATTCTATGCAAGTGTTGAATGATAAATTTAACATTAAAGTCTCTTCTTTGTAGGAAAAAGGTTTACCTTCCTTTATAATTTGTAGGGAAAAATAGTATCTAAAAATGAATATCACATACTACTAAATAGAGTTGCATTAGGTAGATCAAAACTTGCTAGGGTAAAAGGAGCTTTGAGTGGTAAAAATATCCTTGAAATTTATCTGATGATTTTTTATATGTTATGACATCATATTATTCATAATTAAAACAAACTTTCAGAAATATACTAAGATAAAAAAATCTTGTAGAATAATGGCCGCATTAACTTATCGATTAGAAGGAGAATGGGATCAACTTCTTGGTCTCATATATTAATTTTCTAACTCAAAGGAAATTACTTGAAGGTAGACAATATTTTAGTAGAAAATAAATGAAAATACATATTTGAAGCAGCTTAATCAAAATATATTCGTATGTCTTGGTATTAGATTTAGAAATTAAGCAATGCCTCAATTTTTTTTTTGGACCCTATATTAAGTGGGTGGACCTACCTATGGTTTTGTGCATGGTTTTCCACATAGTTTTTGGAATGATGATTTTTTTTCCATGTTATTTTGTACATCCGGCCAAGGGAACTACAATTATGTTCTAATCCAGGGTTAATGGATTGAGGTTAATGAATGCTTCAACATGTTTATATGTGTTGTAACATTGAAAGGAATATAATAATGAAAAAACAATCTAGTAGTCTCTGTCTTGGGATCCATTGAAAAATATTGGTGTATATACATGTTTCATGTTTACATTCTCGCCATTATTTATTTTATGTTTTTAAGAATTCGTTTGCAGATAATTTCAATACAGGGTTAAAACTTACACTACAATTATTAGATTTTTGCCTTATGTGCAATTCCTAAATGTATTAATGTTAGCTATTGGATTCTTTTCCATATTCTCTATTCTCTCATTGGATCATTATGTGTTCAAATTGGATACATATAAAACTAATGTTTTCTTTATTCTTCTATTTTCACCTCTAAAGAGGTTGTATGTTGTTACTGTTGGAAATCAACACATTGATTAATTTTTGAAAGGCTAAGGATTATTACTTACGCAAGGGTTTTATATTTGAACCAAAAGTCAGTAAAGCACACCAACTTCATAGATGCTTTGACATAGTTATTTAGTGAGGAATTGTCAAAAAAGGACAACATAACCTATCTATCTTATCCAACCATGGTCATATTTTATTATTTTCTAGTCGATCTTGCTCTTTTTACCATTGCATTATAAAATACTTTACCCAAGAACACTTGAATATAGAATAATTATCTTCAAAGGTTGGTGTAATTATATAAACCTCCATGAATTTCTTCAAGGACTAGTCACATGTATTATGGCAGGACAAATCACTCTACATCAATTTGTTCCATTCATTAGTAATCTTCATCACCTTTCCTTTTATTAAAATTGTAGCCACTTCTTAAATAAAGTTATTAAGTAAACCCATTCTTCTAATAATCGATGTATGCTCCATAAAAAAAAAATGCATTTACCATTCACAATAACAATCGTACCTATGGAAATTTCATCAAGTAATTAATCAACAACCCAACGATTCAGGCTCTCAATAAGGTATCTAATTATGAATTGTTTGACCATTGTATTAACCATATTTAACACACTCTCAATAGTTTTCCATGCTATTTATGTGTCCATGACTTCAAAAAAGTGGAAAAATCCCTCCAATTCAAAATTTCGGACAATCTTCGTGACTAATGGGAGATTGCTTCAAAGTAGAATAAATATATCTTCATAGCATAGATAAATTAGGAGTTGGAAATACTTGTAAAAACACAAATCACAGTCTGTAATTGATCCGAATTTATGCAGGAACGCAACAGAATAAACACATAACCATAAATATAGAGATGTAGCAGAAATAATACTTCATTTCATTAATATCAAAGAACTGAAATTTTCTTATAGACAGAATGGAAATAAAACTAGCTAGGGCGCTGGTAGCTATCTCTGAGAAGAGATGTGGTGGCTACAGGCCTCTCAACTGAGTTATAATGAGGCTCGAGGGCCTATTTATTATTGAGAAACAATGGAGGACTCTAAACATCTAAAAACCTAACCCTAGGAGATGAAGCGCCAAAACTATGGGCCTCGTTTGGGTAAATTGGTGTTTCAACTTCCCAAGGACGTACCTTTGGCATACTATCTCCGTTTGACGCAGATGATACATCATTAGAAAGATCTATCCGAGGACTACAACTTTCGCCATGAATATACATTATGAAATGGAATGATATTCTCTAGAGGTGTGATGCCCAAAAAACATCGTTTAGGGCCTCAAAACAGCTCTAGAAGTTCAGGACCTGAAAAACTGCTAAAAATAGTAAGTTTTGCCGAAACTGAAAAACTGAAAGAGGCAATGGTGGGGCCCCAAGTGGAATAGGCAGGTGGCCACCAATATCCACCTGGATCATTCCTCCCCCCTTAGGAAGCAATGGTCCCCATTGCATTGAGTTCTTCCATGATATGAGGAAACTTCTGCTGAACTTGGTCCCTGGTGAACCACTTGCCTTGGTGCAGCATTTGGCCAGCTCTGACAACCCAATATAGTTGGATGTTCTGTTGGTGAGTGCTCTTTATTTTCATGTCCCTGATACAATCTTTGGTGGCCTGTTCCATGCAGTCTGGGTTTAACTCTGTTGGTGTGAGTTGTTCTGCAATGTCTGAGGTGTCCAGTAGAGGTGGGAAGTAAGGACGAAGGCGATCCACATTGAAGACTGGGTGCAGACCAAGGAATGGTGGAATACTGAGCTCGAAGGAATTTTTACCTACAACCTTGGTGATGGTGGACGGCCCGTATCGGAGCGGGCGAAGCTTGCAGTGGGGTCCAGTGAGGCGCTCCTTCTACAAATGTAGCCATACTTTGTTGCCCATGTTATGTAACCAACTCCAAAAATAGAAGAAATGAGATATCAACGCCTTAGAAATAAGCCACTTCGAGGGGGCAACCTCCAATACATTACATAACTGAACAATTCTTGGATGATACAATTTACAAAACCTCCTTTCTATATATAGGAGTCCATGGGGCCATAATGTAATCCTAGTGGGCCACAATGTAATCCTAGCCGACCTAACAATAATAATTTAAGGGCACGATAATAACAAAATGGGGGTTACAAGGGTACAATAATAACAATAAGGGGTTTACACTAACAATAATAAGGGACTATACTAGTGATATAGGGACCTAACATGCCCCTCTCCTTCAAAAAGAGTGTTGTCCTCAACGCTTGAGTAGCTCCGAGTGCTTCTGTATAAAATTCTCATCCTCCCATGTAGAATCTTCAGTGGGTAAGTTCTTCCACTTGATGAGATACTCTGAAATTGATCGATTCCGTAGTTGTCGAGTTCTTTTTTCCATGACTGCTTCAGGTTCCAATATGATTTTCCCTTCCCCATCGAGTTCTGGCAATACTGTTTGAACTGGAAGATTTTCACCTATAACCTTCTTTAAGCATGAAACATGGAAAACTGGATGTACTCGCGAAGAAGCAGGAAGCTCCAATTTGTATGCCATAGTACCGATCTTTTGCAACACCTTGTAAGGACCATAGTACTTTGGCGATAATTTATTATCCTTCTTTGCTTGCTTGAGGGACATTTGTTTGTATGGTTGTAGCCGTAAAAATACCCAATCTCCTACATCAAAACTTCTCTCGCTACGATGCTGATCTGCCTGTTGTTTCATTCGATTTTGTGCCAAATTCGGGTTATCCTTTAAGAGTTGGAGAACTTCTTGCTGATGCTCGATGTGATCTTCCACTGCTTGAACCTTCGAATTTTCCCTTAAAGATGATGTGATGGATGGTGGATGATATCCATAAAGTGCCTTAAATGGGGTCATTTTTGCTGCAGTATGGAAGGAAGTGTTATACCACCATTCAGCAAGAGGTAACCACTTGACCCATTGTGTTTGTTTATCGGATACAAAACAACGAAGATATCCTTCCAAACATTTATTTACTATCTCAGTTTGACCATCAGATTGAGGATGATAAGATGAGCTATGAGCTAATTGAGTACCCAAACAAGAAAATAACTCCATCCAGAAATTTCCAGTAAAAATGGGATCTCTGTCGCTCACAATAACCCTTGGGCTTCCATGTAGCTTTTGAATTCTGTCCATAAATGTAGTAGCAACTGTACTTGCTTTAAATGGATGAGATAATGCACAAAAGTGTGCATACTTGATAAGTCTATCAACTACCACCATGATGACATTCTTTCCTTCGGACTTAGGTAAACCTGTGATAAAATCCATTGAAATCTCCTCCCAACGTTGACTTGGAATGGATAAAGGTTGTAGAAGTCCTGGGGTCTTAATTGTTTCCACTTTATTCTGCTGGCAGACCAAACATTCCGCCACAAACTTTCGAATATCAGATTTAAGGCCATCCCAAAAAAATTCTTTCTTCACCCTGTGGTAAGTTTTTAAAAATCTGAGTGTCCTCCTAAAGGAGAAGTGTGCAATTCCAGAAGAATCTTTTGTTTTAGTTGGGAATTCTTACAAAGATATAAGCGATCTTTGTACCATAAGGAATCATTTTTCCAACTAAATGTATCGGATGTACTAGGATCTTGCTGCAACTTTTGAATGAGTGTCCATACATCTTTGTCCTTCTTCCATTCATCTCTTGCTTTGGTTATCCAATCTGGTTGGATAATAGAAATGGCACAAAGCAATGCTTCCACCTCTTCATTCTTTCTTGAGAGTGCATCTGCAACAACATTGAGCTTTCCTTTTTTGTAGATTATTTCAAAGTCATAACCCAACATCTTTGTGACCCATTTTTGCTATTCTTCTGACGATAGTCTTTGTTCCAAAAAGTGTTTAAGACTATCATGATCAGTTTTTACCTTGAAGTGTCTTCCCATTAGGTAAGTTCGCCATTTGTTTAGTGCATGTAGTATTGCTAACATTTCCTTCTCATAAATAGGTTTCTGTAAATACTTTCCTTTAATGGTTAAAGTGCTGAAGTGATTGGATTAGTCACGTCACTAAGCATTTAATGATGATTTTTGAATTCGTTACAAAATATTTCCGCGGTCTTTCCTTTTTTGATATCTTTCAACTCATATACATCATCCTCACCTCATTTAGGTTTTCCAACTAAATGTATCAGATGTACTAGGATCTTGCTGCAAATTTTGGATGAGTGTCCATACATCTTTGTCGTTCTTCCATTCATCTCTTGCTTCAGTTATCCAATCTGGTTGGATAATAGAAATGGCACAAAGCAATGCTTCCACCTCTTCATTCTTTCTTGAGAGTGCATCCGCAACAACATTAAGCTTTCCTTTTTTGTAGATTATTTCAAAGTCATAACCCAAAATCTTTGTGACCCATTTTTGTTGCTCTTCTGACGATATTCTTTGTTCCAAAAAGTGTTTAAGACTATCATGATCAGTTTTTACCTTGAAGTGTCTTCCCATTAGGTAAGTTCGCCATTTCTTTAGTGCATGCAGTATTGCTAACATTTCCTTCTCATAAATAGGTTTCTGTAAATACTTTCCTTTTGATTGGACGACTTTCAAAAGCAATGGGTCTTCCTTCTTGCATTAAAACCGCACCAATTCCATTTCCTGAGGCATCACATTCCACAATAAAGGTTTTCGTGAAGTCTGGCGTAGCTAAGACCGGTGCTAGGCACATTGCCTCTTTAAGACGTTTAAAGGCCTTAGTTGCTTCAGGAGTCCATGAAAATGCATCTTTCTTCAATAATGTTGTTAGAGGTGCTGCTATTCTCCCATAATTCTTAAAAAACTTGCGATAATACCCCGTTAACCCGAGAAATCCTCGCAACTGCTTTATGGTTGTGGGGACTTTCCATTCCTTAATGGCTTTAATTTTGTTAGGGTCTACTTTAACACCCTCGTGAGATACAATATGACCCAGATATTCCACCTCTTGTACTCCAAAGAAACATTGGATTTTTTTGCATATAATTGTTTCTCCTGCAATAGTTTGAGCACCCTGTCAACATGTTCAACATGATCCTTCCAAGACCTACTGTAGATTAGTATATCATCAAAAAATACTAGCACAAATTTTCTAAGGAAGGGTTTGAAAACGGAATTCATCAACCCTTGAAATGTAGAAGGTGCATTGGTAAGACCAAAAGGCATGACCAAAAATTCATAATGACCCTCATGAGTTCGAAATGCTGTTTTTGGAATATCTTCCGTCTTCATTCTAATTTGATGATATCCTGAACGAAGATCCAACTTGGTAAAATAAATTGCTCCATGTAATTCATCCAATAATTCATCAATCACAGGAATGAGAAATTTGTCTTTAATGGTGAGCTTATTGAGCTCCCTATAATCCGGACACATTCGCCATGATCCATCCTTCTTGTGTACCAATACTACAGGAGCAGAGAAAGAACTTTGACTAGGTTGAATTATACCGCCTCTAACATTTCTGCAATCATACGTTCAATTTCGCTCTTTTGGAAGTAAGGATATCTATAAGGCCTGATGTTTGGAGGAACACTTCCTGGAATCAAATGAATAGCATGATCATGATCATGAATAGGTGGGAGTCCTTTGGGAGTTCAAACACCTTGGAATGATTGTCCAAGACTTGTTGGAGATCTGCAGAAATAGATGATTTTGATGTTGGAACTTCTAGTGAGCATAATTGTGCAATTACGCCTCGTTGTTCTTTCTTTAGAAGCTTTGTCATGACATTAGAGCTTATTATCCTTCACGGCTTCCCTTCAATACCCCGTAATTCGACTTCCTTTCCTTCTGAAAAAAATTTCAAGAAAAGTTCTTGAAAATTAAAAGCTACCGTCCCCAAAGATTGTAACCATTGTACTCCTAGTACAACATCGGCACCTCCCATAGGAATGGCAAGCATTGGACTATTCAATACATATTCCCCCATGGTTAGCTTGATATTATGGCATTTTCCAGAGCAATTTATAGTTCCTCCATTTGCAACCATCACTTGACATTCTGGTGCTGGGTATAGGAAACAATTTAATTCCTTGGCTACCTTACAATGAATAAAATTATGGATGCTACCTGAATCAATCAACACTATTACCTTTTTCTTCTTGATCTGTCCTGCTATCTTGAGAGTTTGAGGAGTGGTAATTCCTGCCAGTGCATTACATGATATGGCCGGATTCATTTCTTCCTCTTCTATGGCTGGTTCCTGGTGTGTATCCTCTTCTTGTTCATTTTCTTCTTCTTCTTCACAATCTATGTAAAATAATTTCTTTTCAACACACTTATGACCTTTGGTGTATTTTCTATCACAACTGTAGCAAAGCCCTTTTGCTCTTTTTTCTTCCAATTGTTGTGGTGTCAACCTTGTAGGTTGTGGAAATCTAGGCGTAGCAACACTTCCTTCTTTATAGAATTGAGTGGAAGGCTTCCTTGTCGCCATAATTTTACATTCAACTTTTCTTGCCAACCTGAATGCCTTCTCCAATGAATCAGGTTCCAAAACACGAACTTCATGTTGGATGTTATCCTTTAGAGTGCCTATGAAGAGATCAATATTGTGTTCCTCTGGAATATCAGTTACCCTTATATTCAATTTTTGGAAGTCCTCAATGTGCTGCCCCACTAAACCCTTTTGCTTGAGATTTATCAATTGGCTAAAGAAGGTGTTGCTCTTTGTATCCTCATAATGTGCTATCATTTCCTCCGTAAAAATTGACCAAGTGACAATTTTTTATGGGAGCAAAGCCATCGATACCATACAAATGTATTTTGTTCTAAATGTAAAGTTGCAATGTGTACCTTTTGTGTGTTTTGCACGTTATGGAGATGAAAATATTGCTCCATCTGTAATATCCATGTTACAAGATCCTTTCCATCAAACTTCCTCATATCCATCTTTGGAATATGGTGGTTCTTCCCGCCAACATTACAGTTTATGAAATCACAATTAACATTTATTTTGTTCTCATCATGAGGTTCTTCTACTATCTTTTCACCATTATGAAACTTTTCTTGTATCAACTTTGTCAAACCTTCCAAGTCTGCATTTAGAAAATTCTTCATGTTTTCCATTTTCTCATCGATCTTAGCTTCCATGTCATCCATCTTAGATTCCATGCCAGCCTCCATGCCATCCATCTTAGCTTCCACTCCATCCATCTTAGCTTGTACACCATCCATCTTAGTTTGCACGCCATCCATCTTAGCTTCCATGCCTTTCTTCAAAACTTCCATTTCATTTTTTGTTGCTCTTTGCGAGAGTGAAATTTGTTGCACTTGCTCTTGTAATTTTGATAGATCATGTTGCAATTCTTCATCTTCATGAGTCATAGTAGAGCTTTCCAAAGGCTTGATGGGTGTTGAATTATTTTTTGGGGCCATTTTATAATCCAATACTGATATCTATTCTACAATATGCCCTTGCAATCAATTCAACTTGATTCTTCAAACAAGACTTATGCGATTCGGAAAAAAAATACACACCTTTTACTTGCTTTTGAGGATCTCGATATTGAAATTGTATTATCTCTGTGATTGTGGCTCTTCTATATCTGAAATTCAGCACTTAAGTATCCCTCTAAATTCTCTTTTTAATTCCATAGGTCTGACATGATTTGGATTCTCCAAGACAAAGTTCTGTCCAATCTCCCACAATGACCTAATTATGGACTGGTTTAGTAGAGCGAACTTGTACGGCTTGCCACGTGTCACTTTTTTGTCCTTTGTCTCTGAAATTGATAGCCAAGAAACTAAAGTCTGTGTACTTGTGACCACTTTTTATGGCACTCCAATCCGATGCCCAGAGAGAGATTTATTGAAATTTTTCCACGATCACCTCTTTGAGATGAAATTCAGGAGCCTGAAAAAGCACTACCTTCCACAGATCATATCTCCAAAAATATTTCGAACCAAGATCTGAAATTTTTTGACAACTTTCCTCAAGATTTCATCTTCGCACCATACGAATTTCAGATTCTGAACCTTCGTAGAAAAAATGTTATAGCGCAAATTCCACGATGACCTGTTTAGGAGCCTGAAAAAAGACCTAACTTCCACAGATCATATCTCCGAAAATGTTGCAAACCAAGCTCTGAAATTTTTAGACAATATTCCTCAGGCTTTCGGCTTCGCACCCTAAAAATTTCAGCTTCTGAAACTTCGTAGAAAAAACGTTATAGCGAAAATTCCACGATGACCTGTTTGGAGTAGCGAAACCCTAGAATCCAAAGCTCCGATACCAAATGTTGTGTAACTTGACTTCAAAAATAGAAAGAATATCAACGCCTTATAAATAAGCCACTTCGAGGAAACCTCAATACATTACATAAATGCACAATTCTTGGATGATACAATTTACAAAACCTCCTTTCTATATATAGGAGTCCATGGGGCCATAATGTAATCCTAGTGGGCCCTGATGTAATCCTAGCGACCTAACAATAATAATTTAAAAGGGCACAATAATAACAAAATGGGGGTGCAAGGGTACAATAATAACAATAAGGGAGTTACACTAACAATAATAAGGGACTATACTAGTGATATAGGACCTAACTTACTAAGTGTCACAGCCGGTCTTACTCTTACAAACTCTTCCAAAACATCATTAACAACGAATAAGAAACAACTGTGGTGTCTTAGATTCTAGTTGTATTTGTTTTCAGTCTTATGTTTATGTTCAACTGCATTGAATAATACAGCCATACTTGTTTTACAAACTCTTCCAAACTATCATTCCTATTGAACGAGATGGACTATAGAATTCCATAGACTAGTTGCATGTTACTTTAGTTACATCACTCCAGAGGTAGAATGCATTTAGTTCAGCTCTGTCATTTCATTTCAAGTTTGATAATGGATTTTTAGTTTAACACTGTTCACTATACTTCAAGTAGACTAGTAACACTCTAGTTTAGTCTTAGCTCAATGTATTAACATTCGAAGTTTAGTTGCTATCCATTGCATTTTAAATTGTATTAGTTGTTAAATTTAAATACCACGGTCTTCATTATTTACAAAACTTCTTTTGTTCCAAACTCATATTAATATATAATCATCTGGACAAAAGCTAGTATCAGTCTAAGGCCTGGAGTATTTTGCAACCTTTTTACCATTTCACAAATAAGCCTTTTCTCAAAGACCATTCTAAAAAGAAATCTATAACTTTTGAGTGAGGCCTAGTGGTGCTAAATTGAGTTGCAGAACAGAATTAGAAGCTAGTTTAGAGTAGAAATCTTACTATGCTACAAATGTTCTTTTCCAAATATGTTCCAATAAACCTTTAACCATGGATGAGATGTTGTAACATTGTAAGTTGACTGTTTGATTGTTTATTTAGGATAACTTCATTTACACTTAACTTGTCCATTTCTCAAGCTCTTCCAACACATCTTTAATGAATGAATTGGATAAGTTTAGGTTCATGTTGTGATTTATTCCCTTGCAATAATGTCATTATCAAGCTTTGCATTTGTTGTTTGCCATTTATAGTTTAGGCTTTGTTATGTTTTAACACAACCAATAGATTCTTTTCACCAACACTTAGTTCTTTCCCTTTTCAACATAAAACCATAAAACCAAAAACATCATAAAACACTAAACACAACATAGTGAGAAACAAATACCTAGGCACATATAGTGCACCACACTTCAGCAATTTACCAACCCTGTTTGACAATTAATGAACTCAATTTAGGAACACTAGGTTGAGCACAAACACTAATCTTTGTAGACATAATGCATGAAAAGGGAATTTCTCAAGGCTCAAGGCTCAAGGTTGAGGGCGCATCAGCCTTACCTTTACCAAAGAGATCAGGGGCTAAATTTTGGAGGGTGTTGTAGTGGCTACAACAAATGGCGATTCACTGGTAGAACCTAGGATCTCTTCCAACACTTCATCTTGAGGGGGACGGGGGGGGGGGGGAGGGGCTTAGCAGGCTGTTCCTTTCACCCTCATGGGTCCCACTACTTTCATCTTTGGCCCTTTCACGTTTTATCCACCTTTTTTCACTGTTCGGGATGTTAGTTCACTGTGTTTTCATTTCAAGAGACCGGACGGAAGGGGTCAGAGTAACCTCAAGGGTTTCAAGTATTTGGTATAGTTATTTGGTTCCCTTGTGTTGCTCCGCTGACAGTGAACCCGGTGGTCCCAGTAGAGTCACTCCCTAGAATTCAGAGACTTTGCTCCACTGCCAGCGAGCCTGGTCAGTACCCCGGCGGAGTCATTGCATCACCTCTCTATGCAAGAAGCCTTTCTCAATCCTTTACCCTTTATTTCATGTGCTAATAGCACTTATTTGAATGTGCTCGAGGCACTTATTTTGAATGTGCTCAAGGCACTTATTTGAATGCGACAATTATTGCCTGGGTGGATGAGGGATCCCGACTTATGTTACTTGCAAGAGAGGTTGCTCCTGGTGTGCATACAAGGACCTTTGAGTTTTCCCGAATATCCTTTTTTTGCCTAAGCTTCGCCATGTTCCCTTTCCATATAGTGACCTATTTCACCGAAACTTCCTCTCCATTAGCAGTCCCTCGAGTTAACATACTGGGTGAGCTACTTACACTTAGGTTCTAGGACTTGGTCATGTTTTCCCCACGGGGGCTCTATTACAGGAAATATTAGGCCATTTTGTGTTCCAGGGCGATTCTTCACCAGAAGAGATTCTGGTACAACTTGCTAATTGAGTAAATGCTACGACTATCCTTCAACCCAAGGTGTTAGGGGATCGAATTTCCAAGAGCTTGATCAAAGCAAGCTACTTATTGAAACACACAAAACAGAAGAAAAAAAACAAGAGAAGCAAATAAAAGGAAAATAAGATATGGTACAGAGCATGGTGACGACCCATGGGGCTGTTAGGTGAAATAGTGCTTGAGGTTATGCCCATTTACCAGAAGGACCTTGATCCTCCCTTTTAAGGTCTGGAGTCTATACGTGTGGGAACCGACCTTTTCTTTGATCTGGAAGGGACCTGTCCGCGGGTCTTGGAATTTGGTGTGTTTCCCCTTATCCTCGTGAGCTTTTTCCCATTTGAGGACGAGGTTGCCCACCTCAAAAACCTTGTTTTTGGTGGACTTCTTGCCGAACCATCATTTTATTTGGCTATGGTGGATGGAAAATTTTTCCCGGGCCTTTAGCCTTTCCTCCTCCAGTTTCAACAACGTGTCTATACGTGCTTGTAAGGAAGGTTACGGGGTACCATGCATTTCTTGGGACAAATGAAGAGCCGGGAGAGACAGGTTGGGAGGAAGGATTTCTTCTTTTCCATAAACTAGAAAAAATGGGGAGGTGCCCAAGCATGGTTTAGGTGTGACTCGATCAACCCATAGGGTGTTGTGGAGGGTGTTGTGCCAGTTTCGATGTTGAGACAACAAAGTCTTTTTGATGATGCATATGAGGTTTTTATTGGTTGACTCAGCTAACCCATTTCCTTGGGGATAATAGTTGGTGGAATGTTTGAGCACTATACTATTTTCTAGAGAAAATTCATATAACTTGAATGACGAAAAATAAGTAGCATTATAAAAAGCAAGGGAGGTTGGAATGCCAAACCTAGTCATGGTGCGATGAGTGATGAAGGCTATTACCTCTTGATCGTTGATTTGACACAACGGTATTGCTTCAACCCACCTTGTGAAGTAGTCTGTAGCTGTAAGTATATATCGAAGCTGCTTAGAGGAATGTGGAAAAATTTCCTCGATCACATCGATTCCCCACTGCTGAAATGGCTTTTCCACCATGATGGACTGTAACGGGGCGGATGATCGTGTCTCCTTGTTGGAAAACTTCTGACATGGCAGGAATCTTCGAACATAGGCGTGTGCATCTTTAAACATAGTGGGCCAATAAAAACTGGCATGCATAATTTTGTGAGCTGTGGCATCCCCTACATAGTTCCCACTGACTGGGCCATCATGTAGTTCCTTCAGGACTTGTTGAGCCTCATTATGTCCTAAGCAGCATAGCAGGACTCCGTTGTGGTGCTTGCAGAACAACTTACCCTGCACTAGCTGGTGAGATGAAGCCTCCAGTCTTATTGCACATTTTTATTGGGTGGTTAAGGTGGGGTCCATGATACCATAGCCAAGATATTGCTAAATATCAATGTACCATGAAGGGATGATTTGCTAAGGTGTATTTTCGGCTTGGTACATGTCATTTCATGATCCCAACATTCCTCTTCATTTCCCCACAGGTCTGTGGCTTCAAAAGCCATCTGGCATAGACCTTTTCCCTTAATAGTATGTGCAGGCTTGAATTCCAAGTCATACTCTTGAAGGCATGTCATCCATTTTTCTCGTCTCTCACCCAGCTCTTATTGCATGAATAGTGAGCAAACCGCTGGGTGAGGTACAAACAATGTGACATGATTCTTCAGAATATATGGCTTGAAATGTTTGACTGTCTTATATACTGTGTAAGCTTGCTTGTCCATATCTGGATAATTCAACTCAACACCTTGCAACCCTGTGCTCATGAACGATATGGGCCACTCATCACTGCTACCATCTTTCTGAGTGAGGACGACCATGAGAGATGAGTTTGAGGCGAAGGTATACAAAATAAAACATTTTCTGAAATTCAGGCTATGAAGGGCTGGTGCTTCTATGATGACCTGTTTGATATTATTGAACGCTTCTTTCTCAAGGGAATTCCATTTAAAATTTGTGTTTTTCTTGATCATACCTTGTAGAGGTTTCACAATTTGGGCGAAATCCAATATGAATTGTCGTAGGAAGTTGATTTTTTAGAGAAATGACTGCATGGCCTTTTTGCTACTCGGGGGAGGAATCTGGGCGATGTATTTTTCATGTTCTGGGTCCACCACTATGCTGTCTCGGGTTATGATGTGGCCCAATAGATTTCCTTCGGAGACTGTTAAGATGCTATTTTTGGGGTTAAGTGAGATCCCATATTTTTGGCACCTTTCGAAAATATGTTTGAGGTGGTGTAAGTGGTCACACCTGCGTTTAGAAAATACGGTGACATCGTCAAGGTATACCACCACACTTTTCCCCATTAGACCCTGAAAGGCGATGTCCATGGCCCTCTGAAAGGTTTCCCCATCATTGATCAGGCCAAAGGGCATGTGTCTGAACGTGAACATTCCCCATTTAGTCCTGAATGTGGTTTTTAGGCGACCGGGTTTAGCCACTATTACTTGGTTGTAACCTGAGAAACCATCCAATAATGAGAACATTTTTGACCTGAATACTGCTTGAAGGATCTGCTCCATGGGGGCACTGGGTAGTTGTCCTTGTCCGAAGACCGGTTCAAATTTTGGAAGTCCACACATAAATGAATTTCACTAGACTTTTTACGAACTGGGACCAAGTTCAACACCCAGGTTGAATGTCAAACTTTGAAGATGATGTGTGCATCCAGGAGTTTCTTCAGTTCCTTTTGGATCATCAGCTCCAAAGTAGGTTGTACCTTCCTCAGCTTTTGTTGGAATGGTTTAACTCCTTCCTTGGTATTATGTGCTGGATGATTCACGTGTCATAGGTTCGCAGCTCATCATACATCCAAGAGAAAAAATCTTGGTATTTCTTGAATAATTCAATAAAGGATTGCCACTCCTGAGGGGTGCATTTTTTACCGAGGTTGACGAATTTTAGTTTCGCTTCCATCCCAAGATTTATTTGCAGGTGTAGTAGGGTGGAACTCTACACCTTTGTGTTGGGAGTTCCCCGAAAATGGTTTTGTAGGTCAAATATATTTTCAAGCGACACAACCCCTTTGGGTATGGGATTCCCCTTGTACTCTTCTCATTCCTTTTGCAAGGCCAGGTCATGATCCTCTTCTTCAATCATGGCATCCTTGAACACGTCTAAATTAAGCATGAAATCCAGTACCTGTCAATCATCATTAAAAATGCGCAGATTAGTTACATTATCCAACACGATAGGCTTATAAACAATTTCAATAGAGAAACCATCCCTTGGTGGGGTAAATCTAGTGGCAGCATTGGCAAGTGTATTAGCCGCTGCATTATGCATTCTAAGTACAGACTTAATACCAAAAGCATCAAAGGAAAAAATAAAATACCATACCTCTTACTGATAACCTTTCAAATGCGGATATAGGCAATGGATAGTGTTGCGTACCTGCCGGGTAATGATTTCAAAATTGCCAATTACCTTCAAATAACTAACTTTGAGATCGCTTGCTTTCTTGAGGCCAAGGATCACTGCTTCATACTCAGCTATATTATTGGTACACTAGAACTCAAGCCGACAAGATATCAGGAATTTATTCTTCTGGGGTTCTACCAAGATGCAACCTGCGACAGCCCCATCATGGGTCTTGGAACCATCGTAGTACAAGGTCCAGAACTCGTCTTTTGATTTTGTAAGATCACGAGAGTGCATAGGAGGTGTAACTGATGAGGCGACATCCGGAAACCCTTCTGGTGTGGCAGGGCAGGCATCAGTAGCCCGTAGCATCTCTGACCGGATGTCTTGGGTGACTGGAGATTGAGGGGTTTGACAGCAACTGAACACGGCCTCTAGGAAGCACCTGTCCAGCTCTTCTTGTGTGAAGCTGACGGGTTCATTGGTTGCCTCCAGGCCAGTCACTATCTGTTTCATGTAAGGTTCAATTTCAACCCATATTTGATTGTTCCTACCCTTGTATATGAGCCACAGGTGGGACAAGTTGGTGGAAAAGTATCCTTGCAACTTGCTTGACCAATCTAGGCTCAAGAGAAAGCTGTAGGCTTCTGGGATATCTACGATCACTATATCGATGCATTGATGCACCCTGGAGTTCGAAGAGAGGCAGATGAGGACATTATTCAATTTACCCATGGCGGGGACTTGGGATCTATCAAGCTGAATGATCCTGGCGTCGGTTTTCTTAGGGCGGATGTTTAATTTTGTAATATTCCTAAATTAGCATGCAGCTAATAGTAATATTGATTTTTCTTCTTACACCTAGTTAGATGAATAAATGGGTAAGGAGGCCCATACATATCTTAAACAGGCATAAAATCCCTCTATATGTGAAAAGGGATCATAATAATAACTGGATCTAGCACCCTCATGTGTGAACAGGGGAAAATACATGTGGACAAGGTCAAGTTTGACCAAGTCAACAACACTGGTATGGATAGAGTAGATCATCCATAGAGACAACACAATGATAGTAGGAGGAAGATTCCATGATGGTGGAAACCCTAATGAGTGGGACCCAAGGTAAGAAGGCTCGCACTTGTTTATAAGGAGGGCAAGAGATCCATATTGAGGCATGTTATTGATTATTGATTTTATGGTCTGCAGAACTATTTTTCATTCTTTAGCTGTTGAGTTGAGATTTCTATGTTGTTTAGCACCGGGTGTTCCCGAGCGGGAATCCCATCTCCTTTCTTGAGAGGACTCTTGGGGGAGAATTTTAATTCATTTTTCCACACTCAGGCTTAAGGCCAAGCTTCATTCTTCAGCTATAGCGCAGCTTCTATAGAGGATTGTGTTGTGTTGCAGGGTGTTGCAGTGGAGGGTTGAGAAACCCATTTCCGAAGCTAGTTTTTCAGAGGATGAAGCATCCTTTTCTTTGGGAGATCAGAAAAGGAGATTATTGAGCTTTCGCTCACATCTTGGCACCAGGCCAACATATTCCCATCATCTAAAACACAGTATCCCTCTTTGACTGCGTTATTTCTGTGAGTATTTGCAGTGGGAGTTTCAGTGCTTGATTTGGAGGGTGAGATCTTCAGTGTTAGGATCAACCTTTCACTTGAAGGATTCATTGGAGGAGATATATTCATTTTATGTATCATCTATAGCAATATTCATCTAGTTAGTGAGTTTCAGCTTCTATTCAGCCCTAGGGTTGCATTCCAGCATTTTGGTATTTTTGTATATTTCAGGAAATCCTTTCTGGGTTGACTTGAAAATGAGTTTGGGAGCTTGAATATTTACTCCCGGCACTTTGTGAGTGATAAATTTATAGATCTATATTATTGTACATTTCCAGTAGTAGTGTGCCATCTAATACTTCACTGTACTTGTTCTTCAGCATTCTGCTATGTAGCAGCATTTCATATTTGGCATCATGGGAGGCTTGCTTGCCTTGATTTTCTGAGTTGTGTCCACTTATATTGTACTTATTTGATGCTGATTCACATAATAAAATGGCTCCATGGTTTTCATACTTTTTGGTGTAATTTTATTCACTGCTATTTCCAGTTTTATGGTCATGTATTGTTGCTTCCCCATTTGGGAATATTATAGTGGTATCAGAGCATAATCTTGGCTTAGCCTGTGGATCTCAGCCATTATGCTATCAAGAGAATAAGAAGAAGAAGAAAGAGATCAAAATAATGGAAAGAATGAGTTTTATCTCATCTCTTTTCAGATCTAGGAAGGGCCTCACCAAGGAGGTCAAGGAAAGAAGAGTGGAGAGAAGAAATGAAGCTATGCGCTTTCCTTTTGGAGAAGAAGACAAAATGAATAGATATAGAAGACACCGGGATCATGAGATTATAAGTGAATACCTTTCAGAATAAAAATCTCAACTTATAGCTTTCAAGGAGACTCTAACTCTCCCACAGTTCATTCAGCTTGAGGAAGAAATGAGACCTTGCAGCAACAGGAGAATCAAGGGCAATAGATTTATATTGTCTACTTTTGATGGGTCATCCACATGTACAGCAAGGGCTTGGGTAAGGAAGCTAGATGCATTATTACTACTACATTAAGTGGTAGAAAGAGAGGCTATAGAGATTGTAGTGCTGCATCTTGAGGGTGAATCAAACACTTGGTGGTTCAGCCATTTGAGTCATGCAAGAGTGAATACTTTTGTAGAATTTACTCAAAGGATGATTAAAAAATTTGGCAAGGAGAAATCAGAGGAGGAGAAGCCCTCACCACCACTTGATGAGACTTGTACCAGCGCTGATACAACTATGGAGGAGTAGCCAGCAACACCAACAGTTGAGAGAACCATCACATTGGAGGAAGGAACTCTTACATCCATAAAATATGTTCCCAAGCTTCACCAAGCTATGCTTAAGTTTCTATTTCCTGTTATTTTAGCCAATCTTATGGAGGGTTATGGAAATATGCCATTGCATGACCTAGGATCAAGATACACTACTAATTTAGAGCAGCACACTATTACTACACCGAGGAGTCTTGATAGAATCAAGGAAGAGATAGACATTAATCCTGGTTACTCATTGTTGAGCTGCACACACCTCTTGTGGTTGGAGTGTATATTTTTGGAGGATGGAATGAGCATTTTCCTAGGCAATTCAATGCAGAACTATGTTTTCAGCAGTGAACATGATCTTGAAATAGCAGATGCACCATCATGGAGATCAGCAACGCTCTCCTTGAGTAGCAGTGATGAGTTGGGGGCCCAACCATTAGTGGGGAATTCCAATGATCATTCTACATGTGTAGCAGAGGATAGGAAGATGGTTGATGAGATACATCTTATCTCCCATTACTATGATGGCATTCTTCATTGGAGGGATGCCAATGTTGGGCATGATGATAGACACTCACCATTGGTTGGATGGGTGATGTTGATGAGCAAGAGGCTGGAGAGCCAATTGCGGATCTATGACACAGGGCAGCAAGAGGCAAGGCTGCGCTGGCTACTCTTAAAAGAGTTTGGCCATCATGTGACATATCCTTTGTCAAAAGGTATTTTATGGGTTGAGGAATTGCATGGAACCCATATATAATGGCAGCAGAAGATTTGGTTGTATGGGTCATTCTACAGGTCAACCATCATGATATTACTCCATGACTTGTATGAGGGAGAAGCAAGAGATGTTTTTACCTTGGTTATTCTTGAGAGAGTATGGGTTTATCCTCTCCCATGATTGGCATGATGTTGCAGGAGTAGATTATGGCACTATCATGGTGCAAAGGGGCTACTCCTTAGCCTTGGAAGATCAGGAGGTACTTCCACTTTGGAAGGAATCTCCCATATACAACAACATTATGGTAGATGAATTTGACATTGGACATGTCAAAGAATGGAGCTATGAGATGACAGGAACCTTATTGCAAAGGCCAACAACAGTGTCACTTGGGAGCTTCGGTTTATTGATGGAGTGTTCCTAGGATCACTTCACATATGGTGCACTTGATGGAAAAGGAGGAGGTGAGAGTGATGGAGTAGTACAGTCGTTGTGACTACTTGGGATACTTTTGGTACCTTGCAGCACTATGTAAAAACTTTAGTACCTCTCTCATGTGGATCCCATATGATGATAAGGTCATATTCACTTTAGATGGGGTGGTATGGACAAGAACCAAAGAGTGGATCTTTGGAGATCCAACTACCTTTTTGCTTCATAAAGGAAACATCATTACAGCCCAAATTCAGCAGTAGCTCTACAATTATCATAAATGGAGAGAGATACAACGTGGGATGGACAATTTGATCCATAATTTTCAGTTATGCAGCCCACCTATTTTTCAAGAGCTTCAGGTGGAGGGAATTTTTCATGAGTTTCCATGTTGGAAGGTGACTCATTTTGTATGGATGATATATTGGGGATGGAGGTAGGGAAAATTTTAAGGATGGAAGTTTATCTTAAATTTTAGAAACCTTGGTGAATCTTTCTAGTCCCTAATATCCAAATTTTAAAATGTTTGATGATAATTTTGTAAAAATGTATAGATTTATAATTATTTTATATTGTATAATATATAATATTGGTGATTCTTAAGGTAAAATAATTTTATACTATAAAATTTGGGCAAATTCATCTTTTAGAAAAATGGAAATTGGCAAATCTTTTTTTTTTTAAAAGCATGGAATATTAGCCCACTTGCGAATATTAGCCCCTGAAATTTTCCCTAGATGGAGGTTTCACATGGGAATGATAGTTCCCAATGTATTTCAGATTCCATGCCTCAAGAGGACCTCTAGACAACACCTTGTTGCCTCCATGAGTATTCTACTTCTTCACAATGATAGCTATTTGGGATGGTCACTAAAAGCTAACTTGCATACTTGGGAGGGGAAACTTGGAGATGTATTGATGAGACAACATCTTGATCCTTGGAGGAATTTATCATATGAGGTTGCTCCAGGAGGAGGAGAGGAGGCTCTTCAGTTCTGTCCTTGCAGTTGCTTGAGGACAAGTAACATTTGGGAGGGGAGAACTGTAATATTCCTAAATTAGCATGCAGCTAATAGGAATATTGATTTTTCTTCTTACACCTAGTTAGATGAATAAATGGGTAAGGAGGCCCATACATATCTTAAATAGGCATAAAATCCCTCTAGATGTGAAAAGGGATCATAATAATAACTGGATCTAGCATCCTTATGTGTGAACAGGGGAAAATACATGTGGACAAGGTTAAGTTTGACCAAGTCAACAATGCTAGTATGGATGGAGTAGATCATCAATAGAGATAGCGTAGTGATAATGGGAGGAATATTCCATGATGGTGGAAACCCTAATGAGTGGGACCCAAGGTAAGAAGGCTCACACTTGTTTATAAGGAGGGAAAGACAACCATATTGAGGCATGTTATTGATTATTGATTTTATGGTCTGCAGGACTATTTTGCATTCTTCAGCTATTGAGTTGAGATTGTTGTGTTGTTTAGCACCAGGTGTTCCCAAGCGGGAATCCCATCTCCTTTCTTGAGAGGCCTCTTGGGGGAGAATTAAACTTCATTTTTCCACACTTAGGCTTAAGGCCAAGCTTTAGTCTTCAACTACAACGCAGATTCTATAGAGGATTGTGTTGTGTTGCAGGGTGTTGCAGTGGAGGGTTGAGAAACCCATTTCCGGAGCTAGTTTTTCAGAGGAGGAAGCATCCTTTTCTTTGGGAGATCAGAAAAGGATATTATTGAGTTTCTTTCACATATTGGGACTAGGGAAACATTTTCCCATCATCTACAACGTAGTATCCCTCTTTGACTGTGTTATTTCAGTGAGAATTTGCAGTGGGGGTTTCAGTGCTTGATTTGGAGGGTGAGATCTTTAGTGTTAGGATAAGCCTTTCACTTGAAGGATCCATTGGAGGAGATATATTCATTGTATGTATCATCTACAGCCATATTCATCCAGTTAGTGAGTTTCAGCTGCTATTCATCCTTAGGGCTGCATTCCAACATTTTGGCATTTTTGTATATTTCAGGAAACCCTTTCCGGGTTGACTTGAAAATGAGTTTGGGAGCTTAGATCTTTACTCCTGGCACTTTGTGAGCCATACATTTGTAGATATATATTATTATACATTTCCAGTAGTAGTGTTCCATCTAATACTACGCTATACTTATTCTTGGGCATTCTTCTATGTAGCAACATTTCATATTTGGCATATGTATTCATGGGAGGCTTTCTTGCCTTGATTTTCTAAGTTGTGCCCACTTATATTGTACATATTTGCTGCTGATTCACATAATAAAATGGCTCCATGGTTTTCATATATTTGGGTGTAATGTTATTCACTACTATTTCCAATTTTATGTTCATATATTGCTGCCTCCCCATTTGGGAATATTACAAATTTCTTGCATACGGACAGGGGCATAACATTGGTGGATGCACCGGAATCAACGAGGCAGTTATGAACATTGAAATTGAAGATCTCGAAATACAGGAGGAAAGGGGGTGTGCATCCTTGGGAGTTCGCATTGACGACATTCACAATGCACTGGGGACTTGCCACATCTTGGGAGGATGTGGAGCTCACGGGTCCACACTGGTGGGTTGGCAAAAGCTTTGAGAATAAGATCTCGTTGGTTAGAGATCCTGGTGAGCTCGTAGAGGGAAATTTTGGCTTGTGTTTTCTTCATATCTTCAATGATGTTATATCCAAATTCTGGGTGTGGGAGAGGTTCAACAGAGGTATTTGGTGAACCTGATGATAATCTAGCCTTTGGGTTTACTCAGGTAGAGGTGGGGCTAGATTTTTTTAGGGTTGTGGCTTGGCTTTCCTTGTTTGGTGGTAGAATCTTTCTTAGGAAATATTTTCTCTTTTCTTCGAAGGAGTGGTCGGGGATTGGGCCTTTGCTCCTTAGACCATAACTTCGGGGGGGTGGTTGGATTGAGGATCATCTGCCAGGTTTATTTCTGTCATAGGGGAGGGTCCCTCTTCGCAGACCACCTCAAAGGTGAGGACATCAGATCCCATATCCTCATCCGGGGGAGAGGCTTCTTCGCTATCTGAACTAGCCTCCTCTTCTAAATCTCCTGTGGTTTGATCTTCTATGAGTTGATTTACCACAATAGTCAAGAAATTGATCGAGTGAGGGTAGGTTTTCTCTGAGTGGGAGGTTTGATGGAAAGAGAAAAAATTATCCTTGCCTATTTCTTCTACGCTGAGGCTAGTATTTGGGTTTGGCGGAGGACGACTGGCCGTGAGGTTGTTCTTCCTAAAGAAAGGTTTCTAAGTTTTGGTGCCTGAGGTGGAGTCATTGTTTTTCCTCTTCAAATCCGAGACTTCATTTGTTAACAACTTGAGATATTTCGCGATGCTCTCAAAATCGAAGGGGTCTTTATCCTTGTCTCCAGACTTATGAGTTGAGGGATGCGCTTTGTTCACAGCCAGTTTTGGGTCATCTTGGCCATCATGATCAATGGCTCCTGTGGAAAACATGTCCTTTTCAACAACAAGGGCAGTGGTGTAATTTTCTACCAGGGTAGCTCTAGCTTCATGTTTCACAAACATGGTGATATCCCGAGGGAGGGCCCTTGTGTAATAATCAATGGTGATGGAATCATCCAAGGCCATTTTTAGATGGAATTTGTTCAATATGGTGGCAAAGTGTTGGTTGAAGTCTTTGACTTTCTCCTTCTTCTGGCATTTCAAAGTACTCAACTCTGTAAGGTGCATAGAAGGAGTCTCATTAGGGAAATTTTGAGGTCTAAAATAGGCCTCCTAAGGAAATTATAAAATAATAGTGGAAAAAATAAAATAATATTTGATTACATCATCAAATTTTAGAGGGAAAAAAAGAAAAAACTACTTTTTCAACTCATATTTTCAACTTATCCCCCAAAGGTTTTACTCAAATTTCGAGTGGGAGTACTTGTTGGATGCAACATTTAATTCTTCATCCAAGGAGTACCCATGTTGCATACTTTCGATGCACCCTACTACATGAAAAACTTGATTGCAATTACGTTTTTTCATGTATTTATCATTTTTCTTGTAGTAGAATCCATCGAAAGTATGCAACATGGGTAATCTTTGGATGAGGAATTGAATTTTTCATCCAACGAGTACTCCCGCTCAAAACTGGAGTAAAAACTTTGGGAGATAAGTTGAAAATACTAGTTGAAAAATTAGTTTTATTATTTTATTATTTTTCAATATTTTTACCCTTTTACTTAAAAAATGGTGAATTATCCCCCATGGTTGACATAATCATCTTAAATCCTATTGGTTCTTATAAATTTTATTTTGGTTGTACATTTTTCTTAGGAGGCCCATTTTAGACCTCAAAATTCCCCTAATGTGTCTTCTGAAAGCTTTTGGAGGAAGGTACGGCTAAATTTTTCCCAGGAGGAAATGGAAGCGACAGGCAGGGAACAGTACCACGTAGCAGCCTTATTTTCTAAGGTGTGGGGAAAGATTCGGCATGCTACATCGTCGTACTACACTCTCATCATTTGTATGGCCAAGTAGAAATTACTGATGTGATCTTCGGTCAATGTACCCTTTTCGGGGTAGAACTTAGGGAGGTGCTTCTCTGGGTGTCGGGGCATGTCGTGAAGGGGACCATAGAGGCCTAGAGGAGATTGTGCCATCCAAGCCAAGGGTTGCACTCATCTGGCTTGATGGTGGGGCAGGATGTAGATATGCCCCATTTCATTCTCAGATTCGCTTTCAATGCCAGATCCGGAGGTTTCCAATATTCCTAAGATTTCTCCAGTTATAAAGGAAGGGAAATATGTTTTGGTTTCGGTTGTGGTGGTGGTGAGTGTGGCCTATATTTCGACCGTGTCCACAACCCCTATCTCCCCGGCCCCTTCTGGTTCCTCCTCTAGGTGGGTTATTTTCTTAAGTGTTATCATTCAAAGGTTGGTCTGGTTGTGGGTTAGCGTCAGGTTGGGGTTCGGTAATTTCAAGGTCGTCCCCTTCGATGTCTCGAGGGCTCTCAGGGGGTTCGACTAAATTCCGCTCAACGTCATCTGCATAATCTTGGAGCATAAGACCTATTAGCTGAGGCATGGAATTGACCAAGACACCCTAGCGAGTTTGATACATTCTGGGAGTCCGCGGATTGGCTAGTGAACCAATGGCTGGGAGGTTTTGCATACATCTAATGAGATCGTGGGCGATCGGGCACAAGGCCCTTGGTTGGTCTAAGGTTACCTCATAATAGGGCAGGTCCTCCTCTGGGGAATTTTCAAGGGGAGGAGGACCAATATTTTTATATATGATCCACCCTGTGGGGTTTGGAACGGGATATTACTTGTGTGTTGGGAGCCTGCCATTCAGTACCTCCTAGCGCCAAATCTGTTGATAGGGAAAAATTACTCGACCAATAGTAGGGGATCTCCCTGGTATAAAGTCCCAACTAGACTCTATACCATTTGTAATAGGGATCCCGTCTGGGGTGTAGGTCTTTCTACCATTGAATACGCCCTCTCTTGGACGGATATGTGCCTTGCATACTTGGTGATGCACGACTATTCGAATGATACGAAGCAAATGGTCGATGATTTATCTTCCAAATGAAACATTATAAATAGCAAAGCGATATTCGAAGCATGAAACCAAAGGAGGTATTGTTAGCAACACATCATTAGGGTCATGCTCATAAAAGCTACTTAACCACAAAAGAAACAATTCTCTATGGTCAGAACACCCTTCAATTCTTTAAGCATTTTTTGAAAGATGGAGCGACATCAATATTGAGGTCATTAAAATACTTTGATGAAACATTCAAATACCATTCACACATCCAGAAAGCTTAAATGTACAAATGATGTATGAACATAAAAACACATACTAGTCAGTTATAAAATATAGCAAATATATAATACATAATATTCATAATGCTTGCACACTTGAGTTCTCGTCAGATCCAGTAGTGGAATCAAAACATTCATTTGTATTCATTCTCAGAAACATGCATTCCATACAATACAATAATCTATTCTCCTTTTGGAGTTCCGAAAAAATATCCTTTACAATGTCCCCGGAGGGAGTACTTATAGAACAAAATTGACCCTTAGGTGGCCTTGACCCTTCAGCTTCCTGATCATTGGCATGGTCTGCGACCTAGGTGGTGTTTGCGACTTGCAACTTGGTCCTGACTGTGACCTGCGACGTGATCCCTATTGCGACCTGTGACGTGATCCCTGTTGTGACCTGCGACCTGTACCATTTCCTTTGTCAAGGGAGAAGTTGTGTGATGGAGAGGCCCAGTACGTTTATTTGCTGCTATTCCTTGAGGTATTTTTTCCAGGCCTGATAGTTTGTAGCAACTGGAGTGACCTGGGGGGTATCTTCTCCTAACCTGTGGAAAGACTCAAGAGCGTCTGGGACCAAAGTGCACCTCTTTACCAATTTTATTGGATAGGGAGGCCAGTTTGGTGTAGATATGGACTGGTGTAATGATAAACTGAACAATGTTTTCCTGTGAGGTTGCGAGGTCTTGGGAAGTAGCTGCTTTCCTAAGGGGTTGCAGGAATGCTTGAATGTCTTGGGTCACTTCTTCCCTTGTCTTCTGGATATCCAATGCTCCCAAGGAAGGGATATGATGTACCTCCACCATCGAATTGATGCCACTCATGACATGTTCATAAGCAGACATCACCTTCTCCACATCCTTTACCAGCTTATCCTTGGATTGTATCTTCATTCGTATCTGGACTTTTTCGTTCTGTGTATAGATCCAATCATTCCTTGGTAGGGTGTCAGGAGCCTGCAGATATCTTTATGACCATTCCAGCATACTGTCCAGGGTGGTGGAGGCTTCCTTTAGTTGTGTAGTTTTCCTTTTAGTCTCTGCTTGTGCTGTTAGCAGTGGTGCGACTGTCTGATTTATAATGAACATTTCCTCATATACTTGCTTCATGGTAGCCTACAAAGTAACCAATTCCCTTTGAATAGTGATTGGTAATTCGTTGGCCTAGGCGGTTGTGAAATTAAGCCTTTGGATTTCTTCTTCCAGCACCTTCTTTTCTTGTTCAGACTGAGCTTCCTTCTACTCGGAGGCTTGGATTCTGTTTTGTAGAGACAAAATCTCTATGCTCATTCTGTTAATGTTTTCCTCTATGGCTACTGCAAAGGTGGTCCCTGCTGATGTGATCATGATTGGATTAGTCCTGGTATCTAGGACTATATCCTTTTCCATGGTAACTACGAGGGGATCGGCTGGATTCCGTGCAAGGCATTTTATTTTCTCTTGTCTAATATTTTGTGTGAAGTGGTCGTATGCCAGCCTTGTTAGGTCTAAAATCTCATCTTCCCCTTCCTCTGAGATGCCAAGTTCTGAGAGTGGGAAGTGTACACTCGTCATGGGAGTTGTTTGAGGTACGTCAATATGAGGAAGCTTTGTTTTCTCCCCAGTCTTTGGTGGCGATGTCTCCCTTCCTTCTACTTCCTTGGAAGAGCCTTCCTGTGATTTCTGGTTTTCTTCCTCCTTCTTACTCTTCTCGGCCTCTTAATTATCCTATTCTTCCTTTAATCTACACTCAACCTCTTTCCTCTTCTGTTCTTATTCTTCCTTCTTCTTACATTCCTCTTCCTCTGTTTTCTTGCAGGCTTCTTTTTCCTGCCTTCTCTTCCGTTCCTCCTTTTGTTGTTTTTTCCGCTGTTCCTTGGCTTGCTTCTTTAGATTGTATTCTTATTATTTTCATGCCAGGGCATCTTGGGTTATTTTTAGTTCTTCCTCCCTTGCCTTTTTTCTCAGCTTCTTGTTGTGCCTTGGCCTCTTTGTCTCTCTTTTCTTGTTTCTCTTTAGAAAGACTACTGTCTGTATCATTCTTTGGCTTCTTGGTTTTGGAAGATGAGGCTCCTCCTATTAGGTCCTTTTGTTTCAGCATGTCGGCCCTTTCTTCCATAGTTTGATCATATTGACCCCCTTGATCCTTACTCAGGTCAGCTGATTCTTCTGGCGAGGCTTCCCTATCTTTGTTATACCAATTCCTAACTTTCTCTTCAATAGGGCATTTCATGTGTTGGTATTTCCAATTGAACTTGGCCCGTTTGCAATGCACAGGGATGATCCTTTCGGGACCATATGATTTGTGGGCAAAGGTCACGAAATGAAAACATTTGGTTTCATATGCCTTTGCTTATACTTCTTTGAAATCCTTAACTGTGTAGGCATTGGTAGTGAGTGGGAGAGTAGGCCATGGTTTCTTTTTTCCTTGGCTCAGGACCTTAGAGAATCTACTCGTCATTTGGTAACACACTTCTTGTAAGAGTATTTTATCAGTGAAAAACTAGGGAAATGCATGAGGTGCCTTGAATGATCCAAAGACTCTGATAAAAGTACTTTCTGCAATGGGAAACCAATTGAACACTTGGGTTATTGTTTCCATGGCTTGCTTAGACATTCACGGGGCGTCTTTGCTAAAAAAATTTATGTAGAGTGTGGGAATGAAATTCTGCGAGATCGATTCTATATCTTACTTGTATTTGGAACCCTAGAACACACTTAAGTCTTTGTGGATTGGTCCACCATGCTTCACATCCTAGTTATGCGACCATCCTTCAAACTGAAATCTTGCACTTACTACATCCAAAAGGTAGGAAGACATGTAGAATTTAGATGCGCATCCTTCTTCTTCTATTTGTGTTGCTGATATGTTTGAGCTCAGGGCCGCTAGTATCAGGTTATCCCAGTTGAATGGGGTGCCATATGAAGTGATAGAATACATGAGTGGGACCCAAGTCTCGTTGAAATTAGTGGCATCTGGTCGGTCGTACAGCCTACACATCATTGCTGCCACAAGTTTGTAGACTTTCCTGAGGCCGTTTGTTTTATATTCCTGATCCTTTTTTACCTTAAACTTCTCGGGGTCCTCCCACCATCCCTTAAAGGTATCCAGTATTGGTACTTCAAGAGTGGCTACCCAATCGACGTTGAAAGATTGTTCTCTAGTGGGGAATACATAGTAGACTCCTACATCTTTACCCATTAGGTTAGCAAACGTCTTTCCTGAGTGATCACAGATGACCCAGATCCTGGAGTCAAATTTCTGGAGGATCCATTCAATGACCTATGCACATGGGAATATGGGTGGATGAGTGTATGCGTAGTGAAGTTTGGATCTCTCGACCTAAATATACACTTGCCGGTCCACAAGGTCTTTTGGGAACTCAAGATTTGTGAACTCCTAATATACTTGGTACCAAGTCATTTTGTCGCCTTTCCCAAACACACAGGCGATGTCCCCATAGATAGGGGTGGGGAAGGAAGCGTGCCTTCTTCTGAGATCTCTATATCAGGACTCTTGTTTCTTTTTCATACTACTGGAGGCCCCATATCACTTGAGGCCGAAGAGATGGAGACACAATCAATCTCATCTTTAATATCCCCTGGCATGTCCATAAAAAAATCCGACGATAAGACGGATGACATAATCACAAATATGTTGAATGACTAAACTTCCAAATGAACTGACTGCTCAAGTTAGGTCGTTACGACCCCTGCCAACTATTATATGAAGAAAAGGTGAGGTTTGGGACTTAGCAACCTTACGACTAGGACGTAAGGTTGCTAGGTCACACTAGCATGAATTCTCAGGAAACTACAACCTTATGACTTGGCGACTTGCAACTAGGTCGCAAAGTCATAGATTGGATATTTAATTGGTGATTAATGACCTGGTGACTTCACAACTCAGTGACCAAGTCGCGAGGTCGCAGGGTCGCTAAGTCGCAGAGTCACGTTAGGGCTTTTTTGAGAGGATTTGCAGCGATTACGACTTGTGGGGAATGAATTGCAAAGAGGGAAAAACTCCAAGGGTGATGGGAAAATATGAGTTTAAAGGCCTTCCCAGGCAACCAAGAGGGGTGCTTGAAGCAAACTGAGGTGATGTAAGGCTCAGAGGAGGAGGCAAAGAGAGGTGAGCATGAGGGGGTTGGAAACGTTAAATAGAGGGCTGGTGAGGACTTGGAATGAAACCAAAATGGAATTAATAGGCTAGGGTAGGGGTAAGTGAGGAAACATTTAATCAAAACAGGAAACAACAGGAGGATTAGGCAACCTACCCAGAAAAAATGCGATCCAGTTGGCTTGTTAGAGGCATTATTTTCTCCGTCACGCAGGTCGAATGCGACCTACGCGACCCTTTGATTTATAAAGGGGTCTCACATGCAATCATTTAATGTAGTTCGCTAAGTCGCAAATCAGGGCTGGTTGAGGGGAGATGTGACCTTGCGACCCCGTGACCTGGAGGTTGCTAGGTCGCTAGGTCGCACAATAGAAAATGTGAAGTTTTAAGCCAGGATGCGACCTTGTGACCTTGCAACCTAGGGGTCGCAAGTTGACTAGGTTGCATGGTCGCAAAATGTGTGATTTTATGAGTTTTGCGACTTTGTGACTATGCGACTAGTTTTTTAGAGAACAAGTCATGGACAAAACTTTGTAGGCATAATGCATGGAAAGGGAATTTCTCAAGGCTCAAGGTTGAGGGTGCATCAAACTTACCTTTACCAAAGAGATCAGGGGCTCTGAAATTTTAAGACGGGACTAAATTTTGGAGGGTGTTGTAGCGGCTACAACACAAGGTTTGATGAATTCCATTTTCAAACCCTTCCTTGGAAATTTTTTGTTAGTATTTTTTGATGATATACTAATCTATAGCAAGTCTTGGAAGGGTCATGTTCAACATGTTCACATGGTGCTCAAACTATTAGAGGAAAAAAAATTATATGCAAAAGCCTCCAAAAGTTTCTTTGGTGTACAGGAGGTGGAATATTTGGGTCATATTGTATCTCATGAGGGTGTTAAGGTAGACCCTAACAAAATTAAATCCATTAAGGAATGGAAAATCCATACAACCATAAATCATCTTCGAGGATTTCTAGGGTTAACATGGTATTATCACAAGTTTTTTAATAATTATGGGAGAATATTGACACCTTTAACATCATTACTGAAGAAAGATGCATTTTCTTGGACTCCAGAAGAAACTAATGCCTTTGAACATCTTAAAGAGGTAAAGTGCCAATCACTGGTCTTAGCTATGACAGGCTTCATAAAAACCTTTATTGTGGAATGTGATGCCTCAAGAAATGGAAGCATTGCTTTGTTCCATTTCTATTATCAAACATGAGTGGATAACCAAAGCAAGGGATGAATGGAAGAATGATGAAGAGGTGTGGACACTCATTAAAAATTTGTAGAAAAATCCCAGTACATCTGAAACATTTAGCTGGAAAAATGATTCATTATGGTACAAATATCACTTATATATTTGTAATTATTCCCAACTCAAACAACATATTCTTTCATAAATGCACACCTCTCCCTTAGGAGGGCACTCAAGATTTTTAAAAACTTACCACGGGGTCAAGAAGGATTTTTTTTGAGATGACATTAAATATGATATTCAAAAGTTTTTGGCAAAATGTTTTGTTTGCCAACAAAACAAAGTTGAAACAATTAATACCTCATGTTTGTTACAAACTTTATCCATTCCCCATTCAATGTTGGGAGAAGGTTTCAATGGATTTTATCATGGGTTTACCCAAGTACGAAGGAAATACTACCATCATGGTGGTAGTTGATAGACTTACCAAGTATGCACACTTTTGTGCATTATATCACCCATTTAAATCTAGTATAGTTGCCACTTCATTTATGGAAATAATTCAAAATCTATATGGAAACCAAAACATTATTGTAAGCAACAAAGATCCCATTTTTACAAGAAATGTTTGGACGAAATTATTTACTTGTTTGGGTACTCAATTAGCTCATAGCTCATCATATCATCCTCAATATGATGGGAAAAATGAGATAGTGAACAAATGTTTGGAAGGATATTTTCGTTGCTTTGTATCTGATAAACATACATAATGGGTCAAGTGGTCAGCTCTGGTTGAATGGTGGTATAACACTTCCTTCCATACTGCAACAAAAATGACCCCATTTATGGAACTTTATGGATATCATCCACCCTCCATCACATCATATTTAAGAGAAAATTATAAGTTTCAAGCAATGGAAGATCACATCAAGAATTAATAACAATTTCTCGAAATTTTAATGGATAACTTCACCTTGGCGCAAAATTTAATGAAACAACATGCATATCAACATAGCAGCGAAAGAATTTTTGATGTAGGCAAAATATTGGTACTATGGAATACAAATTGGAGCTTACTGCATCTCCTTGAGTGCACCTAGTTTTCAATGTTTCATGCTTAAAGAAGGTTATAGGTGACAAGCTCCTAGTTCAAACAATATTTCTAGAACTTTACGAGGAAGGAAAAATCATATTGGAACTTGAAGCAGTCACAGAAACAAGAAGTCAATAGCTACGAAATCAATCAATTTCAGAATATCTCATCAAGTGGAAGAACTTACCCATTGAAGATTCGACATGTGAGGATAATAATTTTATATAGAAGCATCCAAAACTACTCAATTGTTGATAAAAACACTTTTTTGAAGGAGAGGATAATGCTAGGTCCCTAAAATACTACTGTATCCCCTTGTTATTATTGTTATTGTAGCCCCCTTATTGTTATTGTTGTGCCCATGCAATCCCCATATTGTTATTTTTGTGCCCCATAGAATCCCACTATTGTTATTGTTGTGCCCTTACATTGTTATTGTTAAGTCGGCTAGGATTATATTGTACAAGAATTGTTCATTTATGTAATGCAAAGGATGATTGCCCCCTCGTAGAGGTTGATTTCTAAGTCGTGATTTATCTTTTCTTATATTTTGTGAGCTGATTGCATAACATCGACCAAGACAAAATATGCATAAGCATGGTTTCATGGGATGAGTTGAAATATTATTCAGGAAGAATTAATTGTTTGAGAGGTATTATGATGAAAAGGACAAGGAATTTTGTGATCTCGAATGCAGGTCACAAGGAAAATGTGGCACCCAATAAGAAGTTTGAAGAAACTGATAGAGGACATAGGTATCAGCCTGGGGAGAAGCAGAATAAAGGGAATGAAAAAGAACCATTGAAGTGTTTAACCTATGGTGGAGATCATCACAAGAAGGATTTCCCTATGTATCTGAGTGGCACAACGAAGCCTGACAAGCCTCAGATATATAGTGCACAAGAGGCACAAGAGGTTGGGGATATAGGTCAAATGATTCCTCGGCTCTATGTAGTAGTGGATAAAAGGTAGTTAGGTCATCAATAATCCATTATCAATATGGAAGGTGGAACCAGAGGGAGATTTCTAGCCTGAGCCTCAATGCATTTTGTTGTGGAAGGAGCTCATGCTCTGGAACCGAGAAATAGAGTAAGTAAATTATTCAGATTTATGTAGGAATGAAAAAAAACATAGATATAACCATAAATACAAATATGAAGTGGAAATAACACTTCATTTCATTAATAGCAAAGAACTAAAATTTGCTTACAAACAGAATGGAAATAAACTAGCTAGGGCATTGGTAGTTTATCTATGAGAAGAGATGTGGTGGCTACAAGCCTCTGAATTGTGTTACAATGAGGCTCGAGGGCCTATTTATTATTGAGAAATAATGGAAAACCCTAAAAATCCAAAAACCTAACCCTAGGAGATGAAGCACCAAAAATATGGGCCCCGTTTGGGTAAATTGATGTTTCAACTTCCCGCAGAAGTAACTTTGGCATACGATCTATGTTTGACGCACACCATACCTAGTTAGAAAGATATATCTGAGGACTAAAAATTTTTATGTGAGAAAAATTGGTACATGGACCCGTGTTTCTCCCAGTGTTCCCAAAAATGTTGTTTAGGGCCTCAAAACAACTCCGGAAGTTCAGGACCTGAAAATTTGCTAAAAATTGTAAGTTGTACTGAAATTGAAAAACTGAAAGAAACGATGGTGTGGGTTAAAATGGAATAGGTGGGTGGCCACCAATATCCACCTGGATCATTAGGGCCTCAAAACAGCTATGGAAGTTCATGACCCGAAAAACTGCTAAAAAAAGTAAGTTGTGTTGAAACTGAAAAACTGAAAGAATTGATGGTGCGGGTCCAAATGGAATAGGTGGGTGGCCACCAATATCCACCTGGATCATTCATCCCTCCTTAGAAAGAAATGGTCCCCATTGTGTTGAGTTCCTCCATGAGATGAGGAAACTTCTGCTGAACTTGGTCCCTGGTGAACCACTTGCCTCGGTGCAAGAGTTGGTCAACTTTGACAACACGATACAGTTGGATCTTCTACTGGTGAGTGTTCTTGATTTGCATGTCCTTGATACAATCTGTGGTGGCATGTTCCATGCAGTCTGGGTTTAAATTTATTGGTGTGAGTTGTTATGCAATGTCGGAGGTGTCCAGTAGAGGTGGGAAGTAGGGTCGAAGGTAGTTCACATTGAAAACTGGGTGTAGACCAAGGAATGGTGGAAGACTGAGCTCGAAGGAATTGTTCCCTATAGCCTTGGTGATGATGTATGACCCATATCAGAGTGGGCGAAGCTTGCAGTGGGGTCCAGCGAGGCGCTCCTTTTGAAAATTTAGCCACACTTTGTCACCCACCTGGAAGTTGTGTGGAACCCGATGTTGATCATGTGATTTCTTGTACTTGGAATTGGCTCTATCCAATATGTCATGAACCTGTTAGTAGATGTGTTGAATGCACTTGATGAAGTTGTTCGTTTTGTCAGCTTCAGACTGGACATGAGCCAAATCGGCCTGAGTAGCTACAAATAGCATGGCTACATCAATGGGACATAGTGGCTGGAATCCCAAGCCCACCTGAAGGGGTTTGTCGCTGGTTGAGTTGTGGATAGCTCGGTTATAATTATGTTGTACATAAGGGAGGCTCTCATCCCATGTGTGTGGATGATTTGAATTGTACATGCGTATAATGTGTACAATCATCTTGGTGACGACCTTTTTCTTACCATCAGTTTGGGGATGGAAAGTTGTACTAGACTTGGTGAGCTTAGTGTCCAGCATTGACCAGAGACTGGACCAAAATGTGCTGAGGAACATGTTGTCCCGATATGAGATGATAGATTGTGGGATCCCAAAGTGCATCCACACTTATTCAAAGAAGATTTTAACAGTGACTTCTATTGTGATATTCTTCTTGCAGGCCACCATAATGATCCTCTTTGACAATCTATCGACGACCATGAAAACACAGTCGTAATCCATGGAGATGGATTGCTAAGATCGACTAGGGGTAGGTAGCGAAGTATATAGGCCTTTATTATTGATGGTCAGTTTGGAAATGGCGCAAGCAGTGAAAGATCTAATGTACTTCCTGACATCCTGTTGAAGGTTCGACCGATATAAATACTTCTGCAGTACTTCCACCGTTTTCTCAACCCAAAAATGCCCAACGAATCGACTGTTGTGTGCTTCCCAAATCATCTTGGAACACTTGCTTGAAGGAACACAAAGGTGTCCCAGGTGACATAGAAGTGCATATTGGAGGTGAAAATTTGGAACTTCCGTACCCTCCAAGAGTGTCTTGTATGTGTGGCCGAATTCTAGATCACTCTTATAGAGAAGCAACTAATCAAAAGTCTTGTGCCCACAAGAGTTGAGAACAGTGGTTAGAGCCACGATTGGTGGTCGGATGAGGTAGTCTGCAACATTATTAGTGATACCCTTCTTGTACTTGATGTTCAAATGAAACTGTTGCATATATGTGGACCACTTCTGATGGCGATCATTCTGCAACTTCCCTTGTGTCTGTATGAACTGCAGGGGTCAGTGGTCTGTGTGGTGATTATTTCCTTCCCCAAAATGTAATTCTTCCATTATCGATAAGCCTGCACATTGGAACGTCACATTTCTTTGTCATAAGTGGGATACTAATGGACTATGTCGGACAATGTCTCAATATGATATGCCACTGGATGCCCTTGTTGAATAAGAGCTGCCCCAATAGCATATTCAGAGGCATCTCTCTCAATCTTAAATGGTTGTTACAATTCTGGTAATGTGAGCACTGGGGAAGAACAAAGGTGATCTTTCAATTCTACGAATGCCTTCTGTTGAGATTCCAATGAAAATAATTTTTCTTTCGCTCCTCCCTCAGTGAATTGACTCAAGGACCAAGTGATATGATAGAATCCCAACATGAACCTGCGGTAGAAATTAGCAAGACACAAAAATCTGCGAAGCTCTGTTAGAGTGGTTGGGGCTGGCCAATCCTGAATGACTTGGATCTTGGTTGGATCCAAATGCACCCCTCTTTCATCAATAAAGTATCCCAGGTACTTAACCTGGGTTATGCCAAAAGTTCACTTCTCCAAATTGGCACAAAACTTGTGTTGCCGTAGTGTTTGAAGGACCCGTTGGATGTGGTGGAGGTGTTGTTCCCAAGTCTAGCTAAATATCATAATGTCATCCAAGTACACCACTAAAATATGGCCAAAAGATGTCGTCCATCAACCTCATGAAGGTTGCGGGAGCATTCGTCAACTAGTAAGGCATGACCATCCATTCAAAAAGGCCCTCCTTGGATTTGAAGGAAGTCTTCCACACATCGGAGGGTTCAATTGGTACCTGGTGATACCTAGACTTCAAGTCGATCTTGCTGAAATGTTTCGCCCCTTTGAGTTGGTCCAGAAGGTCATCAATCCATGGGATTAGGTACCTATTCCGGATAGTGATCTTGTTCAAAGTTCGATAGTCAATATAGAGTCTCCAAGTCCCATCCTTCTTCTGTGCCAACATGATCAGGCTCTCACAGGGCAATGAACTCGACTGAATGTGGCCTTTCTATAGCAACTCCTAAATCTTCCTCTTGATTTCATCATTCTCTAGAACAGAGCGCTGATAAATTGGTCCATTGGGTAGTAGCGCACCTGGGGTCAGATCAATGGGGTGCTTTACCTTAAAGTGCAGAGGCACCCCTGTGGGTGAGGTGAACATGTCCTCGTACTCCTCCATGACCTTGTCCATTTGTTGTTGTCGTGTGGAGGAGACCTATCTGGAGGTCATGGCCATAGTATTCTTCTTTCCCTGGGGGTGGATCATCAGGAAAGAAAATTTCCCAGTTTTGGAAATGAGCTTAATGCATTGTTTTGCAGTAACCAAAGAGATAGCGACAAGTAGTGGTACCTCTGGTATCTTGTACAACTTATTTCCCAAAGTAACAATAACAGCACGAGGTCGAGACTCATACATAGCATGTTGCTTCCACAAGTATGGTTGGCCTAATAATACATCACAAACATCAAGATGAGCAACGTCACATAATACCTCATCCGTGAAGGGCTTGATGTTGTAGGGAAGGCGACATTGTTGGTTGATGTGGAGATCTCGTCCTTAGTGAAGCCATTCGATTATGTATGGTTATGGGTGTGTTGTGGTCATCAAGCCTAACCGCTTAACGACCTCTGCTGAAATGAGGTTCTTTTTGCTCCCATTGTTGACAATGAACTTTAGCGAGGAACCCTTCACCCACATATGGGAGTGGAAGAGACACTCCTCCTCCTTTGGATCTTCCGGTTCCTCCTTCTAGATCTTCATAGTGGCAAAAATGGTATTGGGCTCCACATCAATAATCTTCTTCCCTTTGTTATTCCCCTTGTCAAGTTCTAATTCAGAGTCAGAGCATGCATCTCATTCAGAAACCCTCATCTCAGCCACCATCGACTTCTTGGCCTGACGCTCACTTGTGTTGTGAGTGGAGCTCTTATGGAACTCACGCCACTTTCCCATGTCCTTCTTTGGCTTCGTGGTGTTTTTATTTGCTTATGGCTTTGGCAGGTTGTCTTGGGCCACCATGCCTTGGATTTTTCCTTTGTTTAGTAGTTTGGGGGAACCTTTCCCTTGCTTTTGATTTGCAGATCCAAACTCCCACTTCTTCCGCTTGAATTTCTGCTCAATCTTGGCTGCATATCGTTATGTCGTACCAAGTGAGGAGATGTTGAGGAACTCCATTTCCTACCGAATGTATCTGTGCAGAAAACTAGGATACTTTAGCACCAAAAGTTTCTCCGAATATTTGATACCCAACTTTGTGCGCAGGGTATGGAAAATATTCATCGGCTCATGCGCATCTTGATCCCTTTGCTGCCGCAACATGGTCCATTGCATGTACTTGTCTTCATAGCTCCCCATGGGATAGTATTTTTCCTTGATGGTGTCTCATAAAGAATTCCAAGTGGGTATGGCCAACAATAGAGAGGGTTTTGTCTCATCATTTTTCTTACAGTAGGTTTCCCACTAGTCCTTGACATGGGGGGTAGCTTTGAGGAGTGCAAAAATAATCTTCTCTCGGTCGTAAAATTCATGAACCGAGATATATCCTTCTAATAGATTGAACCATCTATCTACTACATTTGCATCTATTTAGCACTCAAATATGGGAACGCCAAAGTTTACTTGTACCTTAAATGGAGTTGCGCCTCCAGAGTGGCTGTTGGATGCAGATGTGCTGCCGGTGGGCAGTCGTTGAAGGATTTGGGCAAAGTTATCCATCATCATGTTCCTTTGTTTATCAAGGGCCTCCTCGAGCAATATTTTGATAGGATCTCCTGCTCCCTCATCTTAATTTTCGTCCCCCATGGGCGGCCGTCGAGGTTTGCGAGGCTGATCTTGCGCGCGCCACTAGTAGAAAATGATGAAATTAATGACTAGGTGACTAAAAAAGTTAGTCACCCAATTATTTCAAGTGAAATACTACTAAATTTGAGAAATTTTAAGTGACCGAACTAAAAATGACTAACTTAAATGACTAATCTAGTCTAGGAATAAAATATACGACTAGATAATAAGTGACTAAACTAAAAACGACTAACTTAAATGACTAATTTACTCTAGGGATAAAATATACAACTAGATAATAAATGACTAAAGTAAAAGTGACTAACTTAAATAACTAATTTAGTCTACGATTAAAATATATGACTAGATAATAAGTGACAAAATTAATAATGATTAATGCAAATGACTGTTATAGTCCAAGAATAAAAATATGACCAAATAACATGTACAAAAAGTATATGAATTAGTCATTTATGTTAGTAATTTTTAATCGTATCACTCCATAAATGAAAATTTGCAATTTTGATACTGAAGTGTTACATTTCACTAAACGAGTCTCTGAATCCATCTGCAGTGTTAATATTTAGAGACAAAGGGGTCTTTGAGTCCATCTACAGCGTTAAAATTCTGAATACTCTTTTGTCTCTAAAGTTTAACACTGCAGATGGATTCATCTATAATTAACATAAATATTGCATGTATCATCTATCTACTTTACACTAATGCCTTCATTATAGTTTTAGTAAAGGTAATATTTATATAGTCAAATTAATATGTATATTTATATTTCTTTGGCCATAAAGTTTAATCTTTAAACTTCATTGATTTATGTTAAAAGTGTGACTCTTGTTTTAAATCTAAGGTCAAATATTCATAGTTACATTTAATGAATAGATAAACATAACATTTATTTTTGTAAGTCGATATTCATTCATATGGTGAAAAATATGTACAACCAACAAAGAAAAAAACAGGTGGTCTCACCTCGACTAGGTTTGTTGACCAATGTTTGCAACAAGTGACAAAAATACAAAAATGAGGCTAAGGAAAACATCCATAAATGAGAGGGTCAAAGACACCAAAATACATGTAATGCATAAAAAACACATTAGAGCATACTAGTCATCCAACGTAATGGAAGCTGGGTTTTCCAAGGTTGTTCCTAGAGGGGGTGGTGGACGGAATTTGCAATGGACGTGCCCTTCAAAGTGTGTGAGCCAAGTGTCCAACTTTTCCACTTTTTCTATAAGGTGGTTTAATTTTTGCCTCGCTAGACCACCACCAATACTCGCTCCCTGACCTGGCACTGGAAGTAGTGCATCCTATCCAAAGTGGCCATAAACTCAACATGCTCCTCCCTACAAACCCATTCCGCTGCGTCCACTCGATCTATCAGAGTTTGAATTAGGTCCCGACAGTTTTCTAGAAAAAAATGTTGAATTTACCGTGGGTCGGGAGCTACACGCCTACAAGTTCCCCATTTAGCTGTTCCTCCTTGCTTTCCACCACCCCGATGCTGCGTTTGTTGTGACCTTACACTTCCACCACCACGACCGCCTCGCGTTCCCACACCAGCAAGCTGGGAGTGACCGACGGTCTTACCACCTCGGTGCGCTCCTACCACCACTATTTCCATATCATCTGAGCCAACAGATCCTTGCTTGGCCAGGGGTGAGGATTTCCCATGCCGCGAGGATGGTCGCATTGTGATAAAACCAAGAGGGCCAACTCCAACCGTTATCAGATTCCAATCTACTGAAACTTTCCCCTACCACCACACCCAAAAGCCAGATATCTCTTCACCCTTAAATTTCCTCAAGAAAATACACACTATGTCCCAGGTACCATCTTGCCACCAGTTGGGAAACTCGGCAAGAACTCAAACAACTGGAGAAGGAGAAGGCATGAGGAACACACCCCAGGCTGACGCTTCCCAAGAAGCTTCACACAACCCACACTAGGATATCGAATCTATTTATTCCAAAAGGGCGACTCTCCTGTCGCCACTAGACATCAAGAACCACCCACCAAACCACCAGGCACACCAATTTCTAGACCAAACACCAGAAATGGAGAATTCCACATAGAAGCACTGCCACCCCCAGAGATACCTCCTTCAATACCACCTTCATGCACCTCTATCAGACCAACAACTTGCACATACTAAAAACCACAAAAGACCAAAATAACAAGTTCCCTCGTTGACACATCGTAGTGTTCAAGATTTCTATTTACTAGGCATTCAAATGAAAATAAAGTGGAAAACATGAGCGAGGGAGGGTTTTTTTAATGTCCTTGATACCTATAGCTGCTACATATATCTATCTACATTTGGGGTCATCCCTGGCAATAGAAGGAGTCGTGAGAAAATATATAGAAAAGGAGGTTCTATGAAACGTTGTGGCAGGTGTTCGACATGTTCGAGATTTCTATTTAGTAGGCATTCAAATGAAAAAAAGTGGAAAACATGAGCAAGGGAGGAATTTTCTGATGTCCTTGGTGCCTATTGTTGGTATAGATATCTATCTACATTTGTGGTTGTCCCTGGTAATAAAATAAGTCAGGAGAAAAGAGATAGAAAAGGAGGTTTTGTGAAAATTTGTGGCAGGAGTTCATGAATGGATCGTGACAAGAAGCCCAAAACCCAAGTCCATCCCAATGATAATGGAGATGTGAACCCCAAATTCATAGGTATGCTCATTCTCATTCTTCTAGTTATCCTTCTATCTTTCATTTATTTCTATATCTGCTTGTTTCTATTAGTAAGGCCTCCTAGATTGGCAGTTGATTGAGTAGAGAAGTTGTGCATGCAAGAGGGATAGATTAGTGACACTTATTATCATTCTCTCCATGTTTCTTTTAGGGTAAATGACTAGTGAATGTTGCAATAAATGCTATGTTCTTCCTTTTGTGGGTGTGTATCAATAATTTTTAAAGGTTTCATTTCAACTCTTCCTAAGATGTGGGGTGCCATCACTTATGGGAGAAATGACTTGGAAGGATGCATCACACTTAGTTTTTGGTTAACCCATAAATTACACCTCGCCCAAACCTCTTATTTGTGCTTGTGAAGAAGTGAATCTTGATGGTTGGCCTAATGACATGGCACCATATTCACTAGATAAACATGGTCCCATTGAAATTTTTTACTTATTTTGTCAGCTATGATACATTTCAAATTTGTATCATGTTCCCCACCTCTATTATGACTACTTGGGCACACTAGTACCCATGAGTTTATGCAACTATGTGGTAAAATTATGGATGCTAGTTTTTGAGCTATGTTGTCAGTAAGGGTAATTGATGAACCCTGTGTCCCTCACTTTTAGATTTGCTTGATTGAAAATGAAATTTGAAACTTTATCAAGGGAATTTAAGTGAATTCATTTATATTACAGATGAAATTATTACATTAGATCAAAATTGGGCTTTTTTATTATCCACATAAGTTATAATTTGCTCATCAATATTAGAATTATTTCACAATTCCTTTGAAGTATATATCATTGGTTTGATTTTTATTCATGCACATATGTACAAATGTCAAAAAGCGATGACAGTGAGAAGTAACTACATACAATAGATTAACTCTGCATCCAAATTCAATTATTTGTTGGCTATTGAAATTTTCTTTATCATCACTTATGACAATGAGAAGTAACTACATATGATAGGATGCAAAGTTATCCCTCAAACCAATGTAGAGATGCAATTATTTATTGGTTGTTGAATTCTTATTTATCATCACTTACAATAACTGACACTATATTTGGACTTTCTCAAGGAAAAACATCTTCACTTCCATAACTCATAGGACTCCTCAAAATATTTTCACTTCCATTAATGACGATCCCTTTCAATATCAATGTTTTATGCATTCCTCCAATCAACTCTTCATAGTCTCTATCTCTTGTTTCCCCTAGAAAGGCATACATATTGTCTATATCCAAGCCCCATAGAACATACAAATGCCTACAAGCACCAAATATAATTTTTAGCAATATGGATCTCGCTCAACAAGAATTTATTGCATGGGCATCGTTGAGCCAAAATTACTACATGTAGTTTCCAAAAAACTAAAATCATCAAATTAAATAATTGCATAGTCTAAATGTCGTTATGGTAGTCAACTTGAGGATACCCATCTATGGTGCATTTCTCAAATTTAACCAAATCATTAAAATACCAAATATTGGAACTTAGTCATATGCAAACTCAATATTCAAAATAGTTGGGCTTAGCATTGATTGGAATAGTTGGGGTTAGATGAGTTTGTGCTAGTTTAGTATTCCATTTGATATGACCTAGAACTTAATTCTTTTGGTTGGGTTTATCTAGTTCTTTTTTTTTTTTTGTTAATTATATATATATATATATATATATATATATATATATTAAATTTTTTAGTTAGACACTAGTGAAATTACATTGTGATCCAAGAACAACACCCAAATAAAAATAACCTGGAATTTTTTATTTTGAGTGGCAGCAATGTTCAACACCTTGAATTTTTACGAATTTTGAGTGGCGGCAATATTCAGCACCACGAATTTTTTATTTTGAGTGGCGGGAAGTATCGTATGACTTTCTAAGTGATAGAAACGAAATTCTAATCTTTCACTTCCCGGAATCGAAATGGGTCCTAAAAAACGTGCTTTCAAGCTGCACGAAAGGCGTCAAAATTTAAAAAATCTGCAGATATGTCTGGGGATCAATCCTCTCCGCCTCAATCTGATTGGAAGGATACCTACTAGGGTGGTGCTGCCACCCGAAATCCTGTCGCCCAGCATGCTCCATCTCCCATCACTTGTTCTCAGCCCAATGACGCCCCTCGGCTCCGACCCCTTTGATTGTCCCTCCAATTCAACGTCATGCGATGAATCTTCGATTTCACAGGAGGAGAGGGTCATTGCGGAGAAGGGATTCTATTTGGATCCCTCGCCTCTTTAAGGGAAAGGAAGCCGGATCTACTCCTTTTTGGTTCAGTGTGAAGAAGAAATAGGCACGACTACCAATCTGCAGCACCTCGAATTTTTGGGTGGCATCGTATGAGTTTCTAAGGGATAGAAACGAAACTTTAATCTTTTATTGCACGAGTCCCCTTTTATTTTTCTGGTCGAGCTACATTATTTTACTAGCTGAGACATACATTTACAAGTTCTCAGTTCTAGTTGGAGTTGTTGGACCGCATATACCTGAGCTTGAGGGCCGATATTCCACATTCCATCTGCTGGACGAATATAATGAGAAGGGATGAGTGATCATATTGATTAGCATGAGTTTCATAACCGTATAACAGCTGTTGTGCGCCCCTGTAACGACCAAGAAAATTACTCTCTGAAGGCTGCGTATAAGCTAAATGAGTCTGAGTTTACACTACCCAGAGGTCCTGGCATCACTAACTCATGTATTGACTGCTGCTTACTAAGGGAAACACGAGTTCCTTATCTCTGGTATGGGTGAATGCAAATATTTGGGCATAAAATGAACTTCTGGACTCTCCATTGCGTGTGAGACAGTCATCTAGAAACCAGCAAAAGGAACGCACCAGTCCCAGGTTTCCATACTCAGTGTCCCTTATTTACATGTGTTTATTGATAGCATAAAATATTGGTAGTCTTCTGGCTGTAGTGGATGTCATTCTGGGAATTAATATGAATACTCGTTACTCCTATTTCTGAGTTATATTTGGCAGTCCTATGTGAATCTTGTGCTTGGAATATGTCAGTTTGAACTTTGGGTGGTTTATTTTCGGTGCATATCATTTAATATGAGTATCTTTTGAATTAAAATTGTTAGTAAAGCGCCTACAGCAGTACCCAGAAAAATGGTTTGACACAGATGTGAACGAAAATTTCACATAAACCCATAAATCTATTGCAAATAATTTTACAACCAAGGCGGGGCGATGGTGGGGCTGATAGTGCATTGAATCTAGACTGTACATTGGGCACATTGAGTAGGAATATTGGCATAGGTCCGTCTAACCCTTGTCATGATATGGACATTGAAGTTGCCAACCTCTGGTGCATTTCTTGAGTTTACCCAAATGGTCATCACATCAAATATTGGAACTAAGACCTATGCAATCTCTAGCTTCACAATAGCTGGGTTTAGTACTGATTGACCCTAGTGTGTGCTAGGTTAATATTCCCCCTTGACCAAACCTAGAAATAATTTTTTTTGATTGGGCTGATTCTCCTGTATTTCTGATTTATTATCTATTTTATAATATTTTCTATTGACTAGATATCGAATCAAGCTGCATTGTGGAAGCCAGGTGGAGATGGGTTAATTCATTCAAACTGTGTGTAATGGTGCATTGTATACATTGAATATGGACACATTCACGTTGAGATTGCCAATGTCCGGTGCATTTATTGAGAACCCAAATGCTCAACATATTAGTATTACAACTCAGACATATGCAAAATTCAAGCTTTATAATTGCCTGGTTTGATATCTATAAGTAGATTTGATATAACTCCCATGATTGATATTAAGTGCAGAGTAACTACACATACCTATTAAATGTCAATAATGAACTTAACTCTAAATTATGCCAAAGTAATAACCATGCACAATAGCACTTAGAACAAACATATACTTTGGGAAAGTGGATAAGTATGTGTATGTTGATAAGTGGGAAATGAATTGACCAAGTATATTTAATTCTCTTTTCTTAAATATTCACAAGTTATATATGGTGTCAAAGGAAAACTGGGTAGCCCGATGACTATAAGTAGACAAGCACACCAATGTAGAAGTCATATGGTAATTGTTATATATTTTCCTCTCTGAGTCTAAGCTATATCTTGCTCTTCAACAACATTAAAAAACATATCTAGTTTTTACAGTCATACAGTTCTAGAATTTTGGAATCAGTCCCCACCACACATTACAGGCTTTTTTAGCATTGGGGGTTTGATAGCATTGGTTTGAGAGTTTTTTTCTCAGAAAGGCTAAATACATAATCATGAAATCCTTACCCACATTTAGCCATTTCTATGCAGTTCTTGACTTTTCATCATGAACTCCTTGACTTTTACTCCTTTTTGTTTATGAACTCTTCAACAAGGTTGAATTGACCTTATTGTGCAAAGCATCAATTTCTTCCTTAGACAACTATCCCTGATCTATAGCTATTGATGATTGCAACTATTTACCTGCATTTCTTTGAAATGCAACACCATGATGCTATTAAGGCTCTTAATATCTATAGGTGAGTTGGTAAACAGGTATAGTTGGAAATCTATTGTTCCAGAAGTGTTGTAATTGATGTCTTTAGTTTCAAAATCTATCAAAATAGTGCATATACCTATACCTTTTTCTTTTTTTAAGGATGATTGTGATCCAGCATTACTTTTTTCCAAAAACAAATGCTTCAGTGGCATTCCCTCTTAACATGTTTGAAGTTTTTATCATTATTTACTTCCTCTCATGATGCATATACATACTTTCCTATTCATTTCCAAATGTTTAGTTTACAGAAACAATGTTTGTGGCAACATTTCTAGTGGATTCATTAATTCATTAGAAGATGTGATGTCTCATTGAGTCATTACATAGTAGGAGAAGAGGAGTACATTGAAACATCTTGACTTGCAAGTTCCCTAGTAGGACAAATGACAAGAACAAGAATAGGCAGTCTTTAATGATCTTGGAGGACTAGTGACTTGACTATCACCTCAATAGAAGGAAAAAATAATGCTACTATCACTGTCTTCCTTTGTGTTTGTCAATTGAGCCATCTGCTTTGCACTTTTCCCTGAAGACCCATTTAACCATTTGCACTTTTTCCTTTAGGCACATCCTCAAGTTCTAGTGTTTCATTTCTCTATATGGAATCACATTCCACCTCTGTTACTTTGTCCCATTCTTATTTCCATGTGCATTGAATCACATTATACCAGAATTATGGTGAATTTGTGATCAAAGCCATATATAACTATTGTAAAGTAGATTGCTGCAATCTTCTTGATTTCTTGCTTCCTTTATTACTTTCAAGTAGTTCCTGTAGCTTTGAGCCATCTAATGTTCACAAATGTTGTTTTAGAATCTTCTTGGGCATTGATGATGTTCTCACTGCTAGCATTCCAAAATATTCTTGGGCTTTGCCGATGTCCTCACTATTAACATTCCATAATCTTCTTGGGCTTTGGTGATGTCCTTAGTACTAGCTTTGACATCATTGACTTCATTATCACTAGATTCTTGATTGCTCCTTTGTTCCTGACTTGGAATGCTTTCTTCTACTACCTTTTTACCTCTTTCTTCAATAGGCCATGGCACTTCAATTTCATTTGAATTACCTTGGATATATTCGTCCTCAAATATAACATCTCTGCCGAGTGTATCTTTTTCCAAATAAAAAATCTGATATCCCATAGACTTTCCATTGTACCCTATCAAAAAATACTTCTAACCTTTATCCTCGTGCTCATGCACTTTTTTGAGAAACAAGTACACATACATTGCAAAGAAACAATTTGGGATGACTCTCCCTGGGTTTCTCATCACTTCATGCTTCTTTAAGTGTAACATTCCTTGCAATTTTCATTGTATTTCTATCAACAAAATACACCAGTGTACTGATTGCTTCAACTTAAAAATTATTTGATAGATTTTACCTTTTATCATTCTCCTCGCCATCTCTACATCTATCCTTCCTTTGCAACATTTCTTTCTTTGTGAATGCCATGAGACTTGTAATGCCTATAAAATATTGAAATGATGGTGTAATATTCACTTGTGGCCTCATGCCAACCTTACATGTAATCAAGGCTATAAGTGTACACATGTGCAACCACAACATTTTATTGTATTTTTTCAATATATACTATTTTAGGCTAAGGCCAACGTAGTCAACTTCCTTGGAGCTAGCACCCCACTAGCCATCTCTACATCTATCCTCAATTTGTCAAGATGTCCTCACTATTAACATTCCAAAATCATCTTGGGCTTTGGTGATGTCCTTAGTACTAGCTTTGTCATCATTATTTTCATCAAAAATTATTTTGTCATGAGCTAAGTGTTGTCTTATGTGATTCTTTAGCTTATGGGCACCTACATCTCATGTTTCTCATGTTCATGGGTTCATCTTCTCTCCTCTTTGTGTTTATGCTTTTTTATTTATTTATGGTTTTTTGGTTGTTTACATTCAATCCTTGTTTATCTCTTGTAATCTCAACATGGTATCAGAGTAGGTGTGAACTTGCCTCTTTGGATTATCTCATTTCTTCGAGGGTTTGCTTAAGTTTTTCCTCAGGTTTCCCCATCTTCAATGGCACATTGCAATTTTGATCTAGAAGTGGTTCAAAATCATCTTTTCTAAGGTTTCTTCCTTTTATAGCTTCTAAGTAAGGCTCAATTTTCACTATTTTGATCAAGGCAATTGCTTAGCGATGGAATTTTTTGGGTTAATTAGTCAATCTGTTAGACTAATGGCCAGTGGCATTTCCCCAAGGGTTGCAGGACTAGGGTTTTTAAGATCATCTTCATTTTAGAGTTTCAAACCCTTATTTCATGCACACCTTCCTAGGTGTATGCAAGGCACCTCTTAACCCATTTTATCTTTAAATTTATACTTTTCCCTAATCAAAGTGGCTGGGTATTCTTGGGTAAATTTTCTTTAGGATGCTACTAACACATTTATATGCACATATTTTACTGCACTATGCATGTTGGGCTCTACCCATTTCAAGATATGATGATTTGGCTCATTCATCATTGGAGGCTTTCCTTATTTTTTAGGAAATTGTTGTTTTATAGTGGATGCCATGGTTGATGATGTGAGGCATATGTAGAAAAATTTAACTAGTCGGCAACCTTAACAGTTTTAAGTTTTTGCTGAAATATATTTCCGACAGTACCAAACTAGAAGGTCTGATATACTTGAAGTAAACAGAAAAATCTAAAATATCACTGTTACACAATCTATTAGCTTTGTAGCCTATCCTATTTTATATGCTCTAACAACCCTGCCTTGTGTCGGGCATTGTTAAGCTTTGCACTGACTGATAGGAACCTAATTTTGTCATCTATGGGTCTTATTCCCCTTTTTTCTTGCAAGATAATGTGTTATTAACTTATTTATAAATTTATTTATATATATATAAACATATATGACATTCCCAACTCGTTCGATCCAAACTTGTTTGATTGTGATCGTGCAAAAGAAATTTTTTTAGGACCAAAGTAAATCAATTGTATAGTGCCCTGAAGCAATTGTTAATTTTTTTTAAGGATTGAAAAAGGGTTATATAGATCAGTTTGTATGTTGTATAGGGGTTGAATAAATGATCCATAAGTGACAAGTTTGTGTCAGTCACGGAAAAACCAGAGTGGTTGAAATAAGGGTCAAAATCTTCTGCCAATAGGAAAATAAAATTGTGCGAAGAAGGGGTGGCCAACATTTCGGTTGGTAGAAAAGGATCTACTAGTATCACCTCAAAGAAGCACGTAGTTTTGAGTGTATTTTTCCAGGAGAGGTGGGAAGGTATGGTCAACAGTCATTGGTGGAAGAACTGTGGCCTGCATGCAAGTCTGCACTCGAAAAAAACAAAACCACAAGAAGCATAAGGTGGCAACTCTCTAAGAAGGAAGAAACATGGGCTAGACTAGTCGACACCGCTCAATTGTTGAGAAATCGCGAGGGAAAAGACACACAAATGATCGATAGAAGGGAAATTTTCAGCATAGTTTGTGGATGGAGGAGTGCTATTAGAGCTATCTAGACTTGTGTCAGTGCAGGTTTAGTAGCCACCACACGTGGTCGAGTAGCCTAGTTGAAGTTGCAGTGACGGGCCTTTAGGCACAATCTGACCGAGAATTGGAGCAACTGCAGTTGAAAAGTGGAGAAGAACATAGATCATAGTCATAGGTAAGCAGGTGGGATGACGGGTCGGGTGTAGGAGCCTGCATCAAAATTCCCGCGCCTACATCCAAAATAGTCTTGCCTTCAAAATGGTACATGTTTCCAAATATAGTTTTTTAATAAGCATACATCCTCACGTGTCACATTTGGGAAAAGAGTTGTAGGGAATCTCCACAATTCCCTCACCACCGATGTCTTTCCTTGTACCAAATCACTAACATTTGTGCATAGCCTTTACTAAATAGCAGATATTTTCTCTCTTCAACATCTCATAATTGTAATGAAGAATTGCCTCAAGATGTTGATTATCAATGAACTCTTCCTCATGAGAAGGTGTCTTATCTTGAGGAGCAATTTTCTCATCAACCGAACATTTTGAGGTAATTTATAAAGAGGATGATAGAATTAATTTAAGAGAGATAGTTAAAGATGACTTCATATTTCCCTAGTTTTGTAGGGGAGGTGGGTAATGAGGCATTGATGGATCAAATATAAAAGGAAGAATTACAAACAATTTTGCATTGTTTCCAAAATTATAAGAACCCTCAGTCACTTCGTAGGAAAATAGAATTCTTCTAGTGGTTCTATGACTTCCTTCAAACAAACCAAGAATTCCTATAAGTTAAGATGAGTTCCTATAATTTAGGATGAGTTCCTAAAGTTAGGGCGAGTTCATGAAGCAGTTTAACTCATGCAAATAGTTGGAGGGTTAGTTGTTTGTCTCCTAGTGCGAGTTAGAAGTCTCAATGGTTATTTGTGGCTAGGACAAGTTACATCAGTCACTTAGACTCAGTTAACTAGTCAATCACAAGACTGAGTTCCAAAAATAAACTTGTCAGATTTAGCATGAGCGACAAGCTTATAAGGAGGATGAAGGCACATAATTGATTCATTGTTTTGTGAGCACGAGTTGGTGAGACAAGGCAATAGAGAGCATGAGTTTGTGTGCAGAAGCTTGTGTGTGGAAAGGGCGTACTAAGGAGAAACCTGTGTGCAGTTGATAGAGGATAATTTCCTTGGGATTTGCATAAAGAAAAAGGGAAGCAGGCTCAGGGTTCTTGCAAGGTGTTTCAGCTTAGGAGTGAGGACAAGCAGAGAGAACAAGACTATTTTTCTATTGAAAGAAGGTTGTATTGTAAGAGATCTGTTGCTCAAAATTATATAAATATAATTCTAAAAAAAGCAGAGGGTTTTCCCAGTTGGATTCCCCAGAAAATTGTGTGTTATTGTATTGTGTTAATGTGTTTTCAATTTTGTTCTATTCCGCTGCAAAAGAGTAGAGAAATTCTGTGTCTTGGTGTTACAATTTAGTTTCAGACTTGTTCACTACAACAGTGCAGAATTTTCAAGGAATTTCTACAGTCTCATTAATGATGATAAGGCCTAAATTTCAGTGCCATATTTAGCAGTTCCAGTTTAGACTCAATGGAAACTCACACCTCATGTAACTAACCCAATGCATATTGTAATAGAAATTCATAATTTTTTTTCATTTTGGGAGGTTCTTCTGGACTCACTTATCATATGTTTTTTTTTCCCCTATTTTGATATATTCTTCCTTATAAGAAATTGTAGCTTTCAAGAGAATAAGGTTGACATGAGTTCCAATGGAGAAATCTCAGCTTTACAGAAATACAAAAAGCTAAGACCGAATCAAGAAAAATCTTATGTACAAAAATGTTATGTTCAATTCACTGATTATAATTTATGAAGTACTCTATATTTTTCAAGGATCCAAATATTATACCTTAGTATTCTAGGTGGTTGTTTCAGATTGAAAAAATCATATGTATAGATAGGTAGGTAAATATTAAAAAAAAACATACCGTTCACTGATAAAACTGGTAAATTTTGGTGAATATTGTTCATATGTGCATATTTTATGTAAACAAATAGGTGAATTTTTAATATGAAAATGGCTAATTCACAGAACTGTTTTTTGAAAGCAAGTGAAAAAATAGCCAGTTAGCAAAAATTCACCCCTAAAAAATATCCCGGGTGACCAGCCCTGCATCCCTGCATATTCTTGACAAACGATCCTGTAGCAAGATTATAAAAAGTGTAGATGATAATGACAATTCTGCTTGAAGGAGAGTTAGAAAGGATCTCGAAATTAAAATCAAAGCTGCTGAAGCTTGATAGACATAACTTCATCAACCAAGTCGTTTGCAACAACAGAGAAAATTTTTATTGCTGAGGCTAGATATAAGGAACATTAGCACTACTATAATGAATGATTTTGTCAGTTTCTAAAGCAGAAAGAAAGTAAATAGGAACGTTAAACACGCCTAAAACTAAGGACTCTTTTGCTTCTGAAAAAGGATGATAGACTAGAGTATATCTGCACTGAAATAAAAATGTTAAAGAAAAAAAAAATGTCCCACCAATGGGAATTAGGTTCGCTTATAAGGTCAATGGAGTATGAACCCATTCAACAAGGGTTTCATTCTCACTATGATCTGCCTCACCCAAATTACATGAGTTACAAAGGGATCAGATGAGGTGCAAGCTTCAGGAAATTTTGGTGGAATAGTTCCACCTCATACCTGGTATGTAAGCCAAAGAAACCAGTCTGTGTGGTGCAGCCCCTTGCAGCATGTAAAAAAAAGGAAGAGAGACGAGTATTTGTACACTAGTAAAAATGTTCAAAAATTGGACCCACCCATGGGGTAAAGGTTTGCTGGTAAGGTCGATGGAGTATTAAGCCATTTGCCAGGATTTCATTCTCACCATGGACTGATCCACTTGAATGACATCAGTTACAAAGGAATCAGACCAGGTGCAAGCCCCGGGAAATTGTAGTGGAATAGTTACACTTTTCACCTAGCATGTAAGCGAAAGAAACCCCACTCTGTGCAGTGCGACCCCACAGGGCATGCTTTTCTTGAAAGACTTCCAATCAAAAAAGAAAAAAGAAAATCATTTTTGCCTGGCTCTCATCAAGCATTCAATTTAGTTCATCCAATCCTCCATGTCATATACATTCCAACCATTTTTGTTTTCAGACCCGATAAATGGCATACGCAAATGTCCAAGAACAAATGGCTAGAGCTAGGTTCCGAAAGTCTAGTTTTAAATAAAAAAAATCCAAAATAAAAATGAGATAGCTAGAAGCAGTAGACAATCCTGAAAAAAAGATTTACTTTTTGTGATGCAGTGTAGTAAATGAGATGATTTCAAACCCATATCACTATGTAATTGCATCTAGAAAATCATTGCAAAAATTATTGCATGTAGGGTCAAAATCCACTAAACTGATTCCATGTCATTAGAACAATTTTGCATCCTTCCTGGGAAACAAATCCATTACGGAATAGGAGTAGCCCAAGAAGTAATTTATAACATCAAACCAAAAAATTACAAACAATGTTAGTGAGTTTGTCTTTCCAAGGCATATGATAGAGAAAATTGGCTTTATTTAGGGCTAATCATTCATATATGGTTCAATGTGAAATTGGTTAACCAGAGAATGAACTATCTTTCTTCAATATCTTTGCAATTCTAATTAATGGCTTAGCCTATTCTTCTATCATGCCTACAAGAGACCATGGGTAGGTATGACTAATGGCTCCTATGCTATTTTTGACTGTAGAGTAGATGGTCTCAACAGAGTTATAACAGAGTAAAAAAGAACCATAAACTTGACAAATATACAAATAGGAGTTACCCTAAACTTGACATATTTACTCTTTGTTGATCAAGTTTTTCTTTTGGATGATAGGACCAAGGCAGATGTAATTATGCTGAAGGACCCCACCCTTGAGGAACTAAAATTCCTACCTTAAAAAACTACTAGGTCAAGTACTCTATAGAGATCACTTCCATTGCATAATTTCTTCCCATTTACAACTGTAATGATGTCTCCCAAGACAGGCCGGCCATAAGCATCTCATTTTGTTGTTTTTAGTCCAGTTTTTCCAGCTAGTCCATCTACAGGACCATCAAGCACTAGAACTCTAGTGACACTCAGTTGCTCAACTCGCTCATCCATTGCAAATTTAGTACCCAAAATGGGTCAAGTAATTTTCCGAAAATTTACTAACTGATCAACAATGACACTTACAGATCTACTGGAATTCAAAATCCCACACCAGGTGATGCTCCTGATGGAGAGTACATAGAAGTGTTTATGCCAATCAAATTTCCTGAACTATCAAGAAGAGGACCTCCAATGGTCCTTTACCATCTGTCTGAATCACATTGTGTATTGGATGGCCAGTTGCAGCTGAACTTATCTACCTGGAAAGCCCACTAATGATAACTGTCATCAAGGTGTGATCCAAACCAAATGGATTCCCAATTGCATACACTTTTTTTCCTACAAAAAGATTTGCAGAAATTTCAACTGCCATGGGTATCAATTTATCTTTTGGCGCATTCATCCATAGCACTGCAACATCATTATCTTGATCATCTCCAACTACCTCTGTGTCATGTGTTGACTGAACACCAATAGTTACTCTCAAATATAACAAGAAATTCCTGTCTTGATATGCTTTAGAAATATCTAAAACTGTTTATAATAGTGCTCACTTAGCACTTGTAGATTTCATGAATCAATTTGGAAAGGGTCTCTTTAGTAAGATCCAGGATAAGCAGGTGGGAGAGATTTAATTCTTACTCTAAGTTTATTTCAAAATAACACATGAAAATGCACGAAAATTCATGTCTAGACTCTTTATCAGTTATAACTACTCATCTGAGCAGTATGCCTAAAAAATTCTTATGCAATTTGAGATATTGCATCAAAAGGCTGATTTCCAACATCATCTCTACTTTAAGTATATATTGCTGGATGAAAGAAAAGTTTGCTAGCATTGATTCTAAAGAAATAGGGTTGGTTCCTCCAACTGATGCATTTTCCTATGTGTAATGTGTCTTTGGAAATTCTGTAGTTGTGTTGATATATAGATATGATTGCGGTTCTTCATGTTGTTCTTCTAGAGCTGGAGACAAGGTTGAATGTTGCTCATCAACACCCGTGGATTCAGTATTTTCTGTGTTTCTTCCATCATCACTTTCATTTTCCACACCTTTTTTCTCTGTTATTACATCAGTACATGGAGATCTGCTGGATTCTTTATCCTATTCTGCCTTTCCTACCATCAAGT